>JARQZK010004402.1:210000-320000 GCA_030704885.1 Cynegetis impunctata
TGAATTTCTAATTATTGCGTTCAACTAATTGTCAACACAAAAGGCTTTCTGGTATTTCAGACGTGATTAAAATAAAGAATATCTGATTTTTAAATAAAAAAGTTGGTGATTAAATAAACTCTTCAATTAGCGTTTCAGACCAAACAAGAAAATTAATTTCAAATTTTTAGGGTTCTGTACCCAAAGGTTAAAAACGGGACCCTATTACTAAGACTTCGCTGTCTGTCTGGCTGTTTGTCTGTCTGTCTGTATCTCGAAAACCGCGATAGCTGGATAGTTTTGGAAATTGATAATTGATAATTGAATTATACTAAAAACAAAATGAAATAAATATTTAAGGGGGCTCCCATAAAACGAATTTTTTGCCCTTTTTTGCTCAATATCAATATTCACAAAATACTCACTTGTGTTTTAACTTTAATAATAAATAATAACATTAAAATAAAATAAATATACAAGGGGGGCATAGTCAATGGTACGAAACCTTTCGTGCGCGAGTCCTACTCGCACTTGGCCGGTTTTTTCTTTCTCACATATTCAGTCAACAAAATCTTTGTTCAAAGAAGTTGAAGAATATATATATATATATATATATATATATATATATATATATATATATATATATATATATATATATATATATTCTTCAACTTCTTTGAACAGAGTATGTGTGTAATAAAAATCTAGTACATTTAGATTTATGTAGTATATACCTTTGGAAAAATTTATAAAATACCTAATGAGTAATTTAAACCTTCTTTCTCTTTTCGATTCTACAAAATGATAAGTTTCAATTCATCATTCACTATCATACTGGCCTCTTCAATCGGTAAATTAATTTATGATATCAATCATAATGAAAATTTCGTTTGAGAGTACTTCAGTTTATAGGAGATTTCCTTCAATACATTTTATTAATAATCTCCACCTCTAATTACTGTTATGAAGAGCAACAGATTTCTTAAGCTCATTGATTTTTGAAACCAGTATTTCAATGAAATCTTCTCCGTCACTGCACCAGCCCCTTCCGGTGAAGCTCTAATCCCAGAAGTACGGGATTGAACGTGTTGCTGTTCAATCATGCTGAAATGACTTTTGCAGTTGTTTGTCATTCGGAGCGCGTAGCCAAAGAAGAGTTGAGATTCAACGAGCAGAAAGTTCTCGTTCGGGTTCTACGGTTCACCTCTACTATTATACAATAATGTGTTTTATCACCACGCCGTTCTTGAATCCCATTTATTTCATTTTGTTCAATTTTCATATAGAATATTCCAATGGTCATCTACGCATCTTGCTATCTACTTTATTCAGGTTTGAAGTTGAACTTAATGAAAATGAAGTTATATGGAATAGAAAGGTAGTAATTCAAATCAAAATTTGAAAAAGTGTTCTCGTGAACTCGTGTTCAGCGTCGCTTGAACTAATACCTATTTTATCGCCCTTAATGGCGCTATTCTGACTCCAAAAACTATCGATTTATGTATCCAATAATTATATCTGAAACATTGATTAAGTAAAACACACACATTTAGATATATATATATATATATATATATATATATATATATATATATGTATATATATATATATATATATATATATATATATATATATGTATATATATATATATATATTATATATATATATATATATATATATATATATATATATATATATATATATATATATATATATATATATATATATATATATATATATATATATATATATATATATATATATATATATATAATATATATATATATATATATATATATATATATATATATATATATATATATTAATTATATATATATATATATATATATATTTATATATATATATATATATATGTATATATATACAGGGTGATTCATTAATACGTGTAAATATTTTAACGGGAGAATTTTGAGCCCAAAATATGAAGATCTAACCCAATTTGCTCATATAAAATATTTCTCCTTACTGAGTTACAGGGGTGTTTTTATTTCGATTATTAAAAAATGAATTTTGTTCATTACTTCAATGCTGCTTGATATTTCTTTATGATATTTGGCAGTAAGTTAAAGTAGTTTGGGACACATCAAATAATAGTAAAGAAGACTTTCTCGCTATCACCAGTGGCGTACGGCAGGGGCACGGGAAGAGTTCTCGTTTCCTAAATTCTACGCCACTGGCAGAATTGTCATTTTAGTATAATTTTTCGATTTTCCTATATTTTCTCTGTAAATAAGGTATTCTTTTTTTGTAACGCTAGAGCCACTATTTTTCGAGATATTTAACGTTGAACATATGGCTGCACAATTCCTTTGATTTTTATCGTCATATCGGGTTTTTTGTCATACGATTGCATGTATTTAAATTGAAAAAAAAAAATATTAGGTATTTTTTTAATATTTATAATAATATTAACAAACAATTTAAAACATAACAACTACAAAAATATCCAGCGCTACATAAAAAAAGTTCAAAATAAATACTTAAATATGAAGATCTTCTTTACAAATTTTGGAAGAATATCAAATTTATGAACAAAACTTAAAAACAATTTACAACAAATGTTCAATGTGATCTCCGTTTACCTCAATAAGTTTATTCATTCTTTCGTTGAACGATCTTCTAACTTTAAAAAATATATTTGGCTGATTCGCAATAAAATTTACAATTTGCTGCCATAGTTCCTGGCGAGTATTTATTGTTTGGGAGTATACCAGTGATTTCATATGCCCCCAGAAATAGAAATCTAATGGATTACAATCGGGACTTCGAGGCGGCCACGGAAATTCACTACCTCTGCCAATCCAACGATGAGGAAATTTATTATCTAGATAATTCCGCACTATTGATGTATAATGGGGTGGTGCTCCATCGTGCATGAACCACATGTCTCTCCTTTGGTTAAGTGGCAATTGTTCTAGCTCATCGAAAAGTTTAGTTTGTAGAAACTCCAAATACGAATTACCATTTAAATTTTCAGGTAGTTCATATGGACCTAACAAACGGTCTCCGAGTATACCGCACCAAACATTAATTTTAAACTCGCGTTGAAAATGTGACTCACAATATAAATGAGGATTTTCAGTATCCCAACTGTGGCTATTCCTCCAGTTAAATATTCCTCTCCGTGTACTAGTAGCTTCGTCGCTTAAAGATAACATTATAAAAAAAGTTCAGATTTTCATTTTGTTTATTGGCCAACGACTGAGCGAAATTCAATCTTGCAGGAAGATCTCTTGGTAATAAGTTTTGTACTGGAGTAAAATGGTAAGGTTTCAAATTTCCCTTTTTCAGTATTCTAAAAACTGTAGATTGGCTTACCCCAGTCATTGAAGATAAGCGACGAGTGCTAAGTTGTGGATTTTCTGCAATTCTCACTAATATGTCATCTTCCTGATCTACAGAAATATGTTTAGGTCGGCCCACATCACGTTTTGGCTTGAATTGTCCAGTCTCTCCTAATCTTCTAAAAATATTGCGAAAGGTTTGATGATTGGGCTGAACTCTATCTGGATACATTTCTCCATATCTTTGAGTAGCAGCAAGACAGGAACAATTTTCTTGTACATAAACACAAAGCATATCGCGCATTTCAGTATTACAAAAAACATTAGGGCGCTGCATCTTCACTTAATCTGCTTTTAAAAAATTTATAACAGTCACAATCTTCATAGATAATATTGTCAACAACTGTCAGTTGTGACACCATCCTACTAGATCAAAATAATTATTTAAGGCTTCCTCATATCTATTTCCAAATAAATGTGAACTGCATCTATTATGACATTAGACACATGCATAATAATTACTTAATTAACAATTCTATTACAAAAACACCAACATGATTGATACATAATTAAAATCAAAGTAATTATGCAGCCATATGCTCAACGTTAAATATCTCGAAAAATAGTGGCTATACTCCCAAACGAGAAATACTAGCCAGGAACTATGGCAGCAAATTGTAAATTCCGCTAATTTTTTTGCGAATCAGCCAAACATATTTTTTAAAGTTAGAAGATCGTTCAGAATGAAAAAACTTATTGAGGTAAACGGAAAGCATATTGAACATTTATTGTAAATTGTTTTCAAGTTTTGTTCATAAATTTGATATTCTTCCAAAATTTGTAAAGAAGATCTTCATAATTAAGTATTTATTTTGAACTTTTTTTATGTAGCGCTGGATATTTTTGTAGTTGTTATGTTTTAAATTGTTTGTTAATATTATTATAAATTAAAAAAAAATACCTAATAATTTTTTTTTTCAATTTAAATACATGCAATCGTATGACAAAAAACCCGATATGACTCGTACATAAAAATCAAAGGAATTGTGCAGCCATATGTTCAACGTTAAATATCTCGAAAAATAGTGGCTCTAGCGTTACGAAAAAAGAATACCTTATTTACAGAGAAAATATAGGAGAATCGAAAAATTATACTAAAATGACAATTCTGCCAGTGGCGTAGAATTTAGGAAACGAGAACTCTTCCCGTGCCCCTGCCGTACGCCACTGGTGATAGCGAGAAAGTCTTCTTTACTATTATTTGATGTGTCCCAAACTACTTTAACTTACTGCCAAATATCATAAAGAAATATCAAGCAGCATTGAAGTAATGAACAAAATTCATTTTTAATAATCGAAATAAAACACCCTGTAACTCAGTAAGGAGAAATATTTTATATGAGCAAATTGGGTTAGATCTTCATATTTTGGGCTCAAAATTCTCCCGTTAAAATATTTACACGTATTAATGAATCACCCTGTATGTATATATATATATATATATATATATATATATATATATATATATATATATATATATATATATATATATATATATATATATATATATATACAATAAGGATAATAATATTTGGGTATAGCAGCAAGCAAAACGTGTACTCTTATAACACTATATTTCCGATATTTCGACAATGATTATTGTCATCTTCAGGGAAGCTACATATGATATATATATATATATATATATATATATATATATATATATATATATATATATATATATATATATATATATATATATATATATATATATATATATATATATATATATATATATATATATATATATAAATTATATATATATATATATATAATATATATATATATATATATATATATATATATATATATATATATATATATATATATATATATATATATATATATATATATATATATATATATATATAATATATATATATATATATATATATATATATATATATATATATATATATATATATATATATATATATACATATATATATATACATATACTTTCATTTTTACGTGCCTTTTTGGTGATTCCTTATTTTTTCGTAAAGATATACCTTAATATAAGGTATACCTCGGGCGCCAGATTTTTATGCAAATCGATAGGAATATCTGTATACAGATCCCTCGGTCGTTTGAAATAATACCAATTTTTTTCGCCCTTAACGGCGCTATTCTGACTCCAAAAACTATCGAGTTATGTGTCCAATAATTATATCTAGGGTTATCTAAATTCTGGTTATTTGGCATTAGGCACCGTTGGCAATTGAGCTTTAATATAACTTGTACTTGTTGTAATTGAAATCCGTTTGTATCTGAGAAATACGTAGAAGGGATTACCGCTCTGCTGTAGAGTATAGTATTTGATTGTGGTATTCAAATACTTGTTTCCTTGACTACAGTGCATGTGTATTTTGTAAGTGGTGTGGTGTAGCACTGTTAAGTATCACTGTAATGATCTGGGGGTCGTATTACTTATTGAATCTATACTGGTTCGTGAAGTATTCACATTTTGTTGGGGGTTCAACCTTGATAGTTCATAGTTGTAGATTTATACCGAATGGCCTGACCGTTAATAGAATTAAGTTTCCGCTACTCATATAAGACCGCTTACTTGAACGCATTCAATCAATCAAAATACGTCTAATACAAAATACAATCTTTGTGGGGGGAATACATTTTTGTTTTCTAGCTAAATAATTTATATTGGGAAGTTATAAGGTTTTGCAACCTTCTTCAACCCTGGCTTTACTTACCTAATTTTATGACATTTTACAACTATAATGAAAAAATACCTAATTTTCCTATATTTGGGGGGAATGCGCCTGCGGCCGACTTTTTTGCTAATTCCGTGCTATTCGGTCCAATGTCAATATATTTCAACTGACGTTAGATGGTAAGAGAAACCACAGAAAACCTATATATATATATATATATATATATATATATATATATATATATATATATATATATATATATATATATATATATATATATATATATATATATATATATATTATATATATATATATATATTTATATATATATATATATATATATATATATATATATATATATATATACATATATATATATATATATATATATATATATATATATATATATATATATATATATATATATATATATATATATATATATATAAATAATTATTCATTCGAATTGTTGATTTTATTAAAAAATTGACGTTTCGCCACGACATTCGTGGCTTTATCAAAACTTTTGATAAAGCCACGAATGTCGTGGCGAAACGTCAACTTTTCAATAAAATCGAGTTTTTTGAAATTCAACATGCCTGTTATTGCTAATAATTATCAAGAGATTATATATATATATATATATATATATATATATATATATATATATATATATATGTGTGTTTGTGTTCCTTTTTATATATATATATATATATATATTGATATATATATATATATATATATATATATATATATATATATATAATTTATATATTGTGCTGTTTTTTTTAGATATAATGAGATAAAAGTATAAATATATATTTGCACAAAATATATTTTTTCTTATCCTCGTCTCATATATATATATATATATATATATATATATATATATATATATATACATAAGTTTCATTCCAACATGTTTTCCACATGGACAAAAATTTTTTTAAGATATACAAAAAAAAATCATGAGTTTCTGCAATGCACACTGTAAATAATATATTTTCATTAATTTTTTTATACCAGTTCTTCATCTTACTTTCAACAGCACAGTAGATTATCAAGTGCAAATTTAAATGAAATCATCAACTTCAAAGGAGGCTCCATTTTTCACACAATTCATTCTTATTCGATGGAATCCTTATAACGATAACCTCGTCGGAATAATGCTAACCAATTCCGTTTAATTCATTTTCCTCAATTCCTAATAGAGATGTTTAAATCTCTCAATCGTTCGTTGAATAATCGAGATCCCTGCCGGAAGAAATAATTCTAATTCAAATTTGCACTTTCAGTTCATTTTGGCTTCTTTGGTTAAGTGCACGGAAAATAATTGGAGAGTTTTCTTTTCTGAACAGTCATTGGCTTTCTTGCCTCTGTTAAATTTGTGATTCCTGAGAGCAATGCTTATCAACCTAGTGAATTCGCTTAGGTTGGCCATCAGAAAGCGACTTGTTTGTTGGATCACAAATTTCGTGTAATATTAGTACCAATCAGGGTCCGTTTTAGCTTGGAAGACTGAAAACCCTATATTCCTTTCAAAATCCATCTAACAAAGTCTACGCTTAAGATTTTGAATATATTTTGATTTGAATTTCTTTACAACTACAAAAAGTAATAGTAATAATAATAATAATAATAATAATAAATGAATTTATTCCTAACAGGTTTACACCCAATTACAGAGAAAAATAATAATGAAAATAGAAATATAAATACAAATATATATATGCATGATAGACTCTTATGCTAACATAAAATTATTATAATTCTATCAAAACCATAAGCAAATAATATACAATTCATAATCCCATGTACACAACAGAAATAAATTTCAAAAGAACATCATGATACCTCCGTTCGCTGTTCTAAATGGCATGTCAAAATCACTGATAGCGCATCAAAATATATATCACATTGATTACAACACCTATCATAAACATTACACATAAAATTGATAGGAGAACGTGACATAACATTTAACCTGCTGTGATCAACATAAAATGTATTACTCCGTCTCAGACCAGGCCTTGGTATAATATCTTTCCTCAATGAAAGAAATCGCAAGGGTTCATCAGGATATCAGAAATAAATTAATCAGTAAAGGAAATTTCTTCACTCGTGCCACAATTTTTCGAACGGTATTTGAAAACATTCTTTAGAAACATTAGATTTGTTCAATTTATATATGAAAATATATTAAATACAGTATTTTCTATATTGAAATTACGTTACTTCTCAACATTTATTAGAAAAACAGACAAAAAGCTCACAGTTTGAAGTTTATTCTTGAATCCGTGATCTTTGATTTTGTTGCAGAAAATTTTTATTATCTTGACAATCTTGAATTCTGACAATCTAGTAAATGCTTGAGTAGATGGGATCAAATGTATTGCTAAAAAGTTCAGTAAATTTAAGAAAAACTTCGTCATTAGAAAATCTAATTATAAAATATTGAAACATAGATATCAACTCCAAATCTATAGATATGATATATATAAATATATATATATATATATATATATATATATATATATATATATATATATATATATATATAATAAATAAACAATGGCTAAACACCCCATGCACCGCATGCTTTCTAGATCCGCTTTCTGGGGTGGATCAATCCCCATCATTCCTATAATTTCTCGCTTATTTTCCTCCATAGAGCCCTGTCCTTAGCTTCTTCCTTCCATCCAGCGACACCTATCGTTCTTAAATCCTCCTCCCCTTCCTTCAGCCACTTAGATCTGGGTCTTCCTCGCCTTCTCCTACCTCCTGGTTCCCACTGCAGCACTGAGCAGACCATTGCATCCTCTCTTCTTCTCCATACATGGCCGAGCCATTCTATCCTTCGCTTCTTTATTCGTTTCACTATATCTTCGCCGTTCATTTCCCGCAGTATTTCATATTTCATCCATTGCCTGTATTCAGTGTCATCAACTTTTATTAGTTCTAGGATTGTTCTCATTATTCTTCGTTCCACTATTCTCAATTCCTCCTCTTCTCTTTTTGTCATTGTCATCGTTTCTACTCCAAACATTATAACCGGTCTTATCATTGTGTTATAAACTTTGAGCTTAGTGGCCCTTGTTAATAATTTACTCTTTAATAGTTTCTTATTGGCATGGAACGCCCTATCAACTGCCATTATTTGTTCTTCTATTTCTGATCTCCGTTCTCCGTTACTGCTGATGGTAACCCCCAGATATTTGAACTTTTCAACTTCATCAAATTCGTATTCACCCATTTTTATAATTTTGTTTTCACACTGCTTCCCAAATCTCATTATCTTCGTTTTGCTGCTGTTTATTTTTAATCCCATCTTCTCACCTTCTGTTGTTATTTCTAATAACATTTGTTTCATTATTTCTCGTCGCTTCGTTACTATGACTATGTCGTCTGCATATGCGACCATTTGGCCTCCGCTCGTTCTTAAATTCCCCTTATTTACGTTTCTCATAACATACTCTAGGGCTGAATTGAACAATGTTGTTGAGAGGCCATCGCCTTGTCTTACCCCTCTATTAACTATAAAGTCTTCTGTTTCTCCTTAACTTGTAAGTATACTTGCTTTTGACTGGTTCATAGTCATTGAAATTGATCTTCTTAACTTAGCTTCTATCCTCTGCTTTTTCAGTACTTCCATCAATTTACTCCTTTTGACTGAATCGAATGCTTGCTGGAAGTCTATAAATAGCATTTCTATTTCAATTTTATATTCATAGGCTATTTCCATTATTTGCTTAATTATATGAAGGGCATCGGTTGTGGACTTTTCTTGTATGAAACCGCATTGGTATTGACCTATTATGCCTTCAGATCTTCTAGCTAAACGCTTCTGTATTATTGCTGCCAATATTTTATATGCCACATTTAAAAGAGTTATACCTCTATAGTTTTTGCACTCCTGTTGGTCCCCTTTTTTATGAATTGTTACAATTTGTTCAACTTCCCATTCCTCAACCACTTTCTCTTCTCTTCATATTTTCCTAATCAACTGGTTAAGTCTTTCGTGAAGCTCTTCTCCACCGTACTTTATCAATTCAATATTTATCTCGTCTTTCCCTGGTGCTTTCCCGTTCTTACTTTTTTTGATGATTTCTATTACTTCACTTTTTGTTGGTTCTTCTGTTGCGTTCTCCTCCCTTTCTTCTTCCTTTTCTTCCTCTATTGCTTTATCTGTAGCTGCTTCTGTGAACAGTTCTTCGAAATATTCTTTCCAGATAATTTTATATTGCGTTTCTTCTTGTATCACTTCATCGTTTTTGTTTCTTATTCCTCTTACTTTGCATTTATATGTTTTATTTTGTTTATTTATTTTTTTATAGAAGACCTTTGTGTTCCTACTATTTCTTTCATTTTCTATGTGTCTTATTTTGTTGTCCGTCCATTCTCTTTTAGCTTTTCTTATAGCTTTGTTACATTTTTTTCTCATTTTCTCATATCTTTCTCTGTCTTCTGAGTTATTCGTGCTGATTCATTTCCTCCTAGCCTCTCTCTTTACTTTGACCATTTCTCGACATTTTTCATTATGCCATTCTTTTTTTGTTCCGTTATTTTCTTTCTCTAGCTGACTTGCCGCTGAGCTCAGTATACATTTTTTTAAGTTAGACCATTCCAACTCAACATTATCCGTTTCTTCACATTCCAATAACGTTTTTTCCACTTGCTTCTCACATTCGTTTCTTATTTTTTCATGTTTGAGCTTTTCAATGTCCCATTTTGTTCGGGTTGTTTTTATAGATTTAATATATATTTTTTTATTTTTTGCTTGATTGTGGCCGTTATCATGTAGTGATCCGAGTCGGCATTTGCACCTCTGTATGTTCGTACATCTTTCACCGACGACTGCTTTCTTCTATTAATAAGCACGTGATCTATTTGTGTGCCGTATATGTGATCTGGGGATACCCATGTTATTTTGTGCTTTCTTGGATGGGCGAATTTGGTGCTACTCATTATCATATCTAACATTTCCGCCAAATTGCATAGGCATTGCCCATTGTTGTTTGTTTTCTCACGAACTTTGTGTTTACCTGCCACTCTTCCCAAGTATTCCTCTTTCCCTATTTGGGCATTAAAATCGCCAATCAACAAAATTGTGTCCTCTTTCGGCAGTCTTTCTATTTCTTCTTCAATTTTTTCATATATATTATCCTTCTCATCCTTGTCTGCATTTTCGGTTGGTGCATATACATTTATTATCGATGTATTCATCGGTTTGGCTTGTATCCTCAGACATGCCTTTCTTTCACTTATTGGTCTGAACTCCAATATATCATTTCGTAAATTACCCCTTATTATAAAAACTACCCCATATTGTTCTTGATTATTGTCCCCTGAATAATAAAAACTAAAGTCATCTTTTTCTACTATCCCTTGACCTTTCCATCTTATCTCCTGCAATGCAGCTATATCTATTTTGTACTTTCTCAGTTCGTCCCCAATCTCCATTATTTTGCCAGGCAGCAACATGGTTCTGACGTTCCAAGTGCATACTTTTATTTAATTCTTTTTCTTCCCTTTTGTTTTTCTAAGTCTACTGTTATCTTTATCCTTTCCATTATACTTTTTGTCTTTGTTTTTGTTTTCACAATTTTTTTATTGTTTATTTTCATTATATTTGTGTTTTCATAGTTCCCCTTACTACCACTACCATCAGCACCATCCCTTTTGTCCCTAAAAACCCTACTCTCATTACTAACATTATAAATGCATTTCCTGCCCCTTTCCCTTACAACCTTACTATCACTTATATTACTATCTAATGTACAATTCTTATTATTGTTAATCCTAAACCTATTTTTCTTTAAATTTCTATGCCTATTTTCCTGTTCATTTCCAATCTTGTACTCTTTTCCACTTTCATCTATTTCCTCCTTTAGTAGTTTTTTTGTCTCGTTCTAGCTAATTTCCTTGCTTGTTCCCATTCGCTTCCTGTTTCTGGTGATCTGTCAGCTACTGTTCTTTTGCCTTTATTTTCTGCTTCTTCCTCGCCTTCATCCCCTTCTTCAAAGCTGTGACTGTCATAAATTAATTTGTCGTATTTGAGAAAAGCCTTTCTTCCATCTGCCCTTGCTATCTTCAATTGATGTATCAGCCGTTTTCTATCCTCCTGGAATTTCTTTGAAAAATCGTCATGTATCCATACATTTGTGCCTTTTAGATTTTTTGCCATTTTGATAGCTTCCATCTTTGTTTCAAACTTCAAAAATGTGATGAGTATTGGTCTTTTTTTATTGGCCTTAAACATTCCTATCTTTCGCACCTCACTAGTCTCGCTCTTTAAATTCAGTTTGATATTCGCTTTCTTTAGTATCATTTCAACTCTTGTTTTGACATCATCAGCTTTGTCTTCCTCCCTATCTTCGATTCCTTGTATTTTCTCTTCATTCCACGTTCCATTAATTCGATTCTATCGTCCTGTTGTTTCATCTGCTGTCGCAAACACTGGTTCTCCTTTTGCAATTTTATCATTTCTTTCGTAGTGTTTTCCAGCTTGTTTTCGATAGATGTCATTTTAGTTTGTATACATTCGAACATTATTTTATTTCAATCATGTTCGCCATTTTGACATACAGTTAGTGTAGTACGGAATACGTACTTGTGATTAGTCCATTTTCGTTTTGTTGTCGGAGGAGATACCATCAAGAAGGGAGTAAGGGTAGGGCCAAGAGGGAGTATCAGCCGGCCTAATGCTGAAAATACTACAAGTTAATTTGGGCAGGGCTAGAGCAGCCCACGACTTTATGCATGTGGAACCAATGGCCGTTAACTACGATATCGTGGTTCTATCGGAACCAAACAAAAAAATGTGTGCTACTGACGGCTGGATCGCCGACTCTGAAATGGATATAGCCATCATTATTAGAAATGAAAAAGTCGAGGTTCAAGCAATAAGATGTGGGAGGGGGTATGCGGCACTCGAGCTGGAGCGACTGCTGATAGTGGCAGTCTACGTGTCGCCCAACATAAACTTCGACGAATTTCGGAGGAGACCAGATCCAGCTTTTGAGTTGGTATACCGATATCATGGAAAATATCTGCTAGCAGGTGATATTAACGCAAAGTCTGCGCTGTGGGGATCGCCTGCGGAGGACCGGAGAGGAGCCCACGTGAGTGACTGGATGGCGCAGGTCGCGGCAGTGGCGCTGAACAACGGATCTCCCACGTTCGTGAGGGGTCAGTCCAGATCACATATAGACGTCTCGCTAGTCCCCGAGAGGTATTCGGTGTCTTTTAGGAATTGGAAGGTTCGTTATGATAACCCGTACACTCACCATGGCCATATAAGCTATAAGCTGGCGGATACCACGCGACAAAATAGAGAGTATAGGGTGAGACGACTAAGAACCGAGATTTTCGCGGGACAAGTGGCCTCCCTGGAAGGGATTGTCCAGCAATTAGACCAGCATGAGGCAAATCGTAGGCTCCAGAGAGCGTTTCGTGGGTCTCTAGCATCGGACGCAACGCGAAAAGTACAAACGGTCCCGTACTGGTGGGACCCGAGTGTTGAAATAGCGCATAGAGAGTGGGTGGCAGCACGTCGTGTATATACGAGACTGCGACGGAGATTATACGAAACCGACCCACGTCTGCTTGCGTCCGATGCAACGATGGTGGGGGCAAAAAGGCAGCTGAGACGGGAGATCTCCGCGGCCAAGAGGAAGGCATGGAAAGAGTTGCTCGATAGACTGAATCAAGACATATGGGGAGAGGGGTATCGCATCGCGACGCGTCACCTCCGTCAGGGGTCCCTTTCCTACTCACTAACCGTAAGGCGCAGGAGGAAGGTGCTGGGGACGTTATTCCCGGACAATGGAGAGCAGTGGGTAGGAACAGAGGGCCCCGCCGTGGACGCCCCCCCTTTCACAGCAGAGGAGTTGACGCAGGCGTGCCGCGCGATGAGGACAGGTACTGCTCCCGGACCCGATGGGATCACGGTGACGGCGCTGCGCGTGGTATTAGATAAGGCCCCGACCTTCCTACTACGCTTGTACAATAGCTGCCTAGAGCAACAGAGGCTTCCAAATGAGTGGAAGCGGGCAAGGGTGGCCCTCCTCCCGAAGAGGGGGAGGAACCCGGCCGACCCTTCTTCCTTCAGACCGATCTGCCTCCTGAGCTGCGTAGGGAAGCTCTTCGAGAAGATGCTAGTCGCGAGGCTCACGTAGGAGCTGGAGAATGGTGCTCACATTTCCCCCCACCGACATGGATTTCGCACCGGAAGATCTACGGTGACAGCTCTGAAAGAGGTTGTGAGCATGGTGCGAGGGTCCCAGGCAAAAATTGTCATGCTGGTGACTATCGACATCAGAAATGCTTTTAACATGGCTAGTTGGGCAACCACAATAGATGAAATGAGGTATATGGGGATTAGCGAGTATCTGGTGAGGTGCACGGAGGACTACTTCCTCGGGAGAACCATCTCGATGGGGGTGGTAAACAGAAAATGTAGTATGGGTGTTCCACAGGGCTCAGTTCTGGGCCCAACATTATGGAACATTATGTATAACGGGGTCCTGAAATTGTGGTACGGAGAGGGCATTCACCCCGTCGCCTACGCCGATGACCTCGCCTTTGTGGTGGAAGCGAGAAGCCCGCAGGAGGCCAGAAGCAGAGTTGTCGACGCGGTGCGTAGGGCGCGCGGTTGACTCGGCTAGAGGGGCCTCGAGGTGGCCGCTGAGAAGACGGAAATCTTTATAGTGAGGGGCCCAAGGTCTATTGGGCGTCTGACCTTCGACGTGCTTGGTACGGGGAGACTCCCGGTTCCCCAGATGAAGTACCTGGGTGTTGTGCTGAAGAGAAATTTGTTCTTTTCCGCGCATATAGCGCACATGGTAGACAAGGCCTCTCAGAAGCTGGCGGCTTTGCAGGGCATCCTCTTCAACGTAGGAGGGCCTCTGCATAAAAAGAGGGGAATCCTATGCAGCGTTGTGCATAGTACGCTATTATACGCGGCAACAGTCTGGAGGGACGCCTTGAAGCATGGAAAGCAGAGAGGAGCATGCATATCGATGCAGCGAAAGGGCCTTTTGAGAGTTGCATCGGCTTACAGGACGGTTTCCGCCGAGGCAGCTCAGGTCATAGCTGGTTTCCCGCCATTTGATCTGATGGTGGCGGAGGTATGTTCCCTGTTCACCATCGGCGGACGGCTGCCTGGTAACTGGATGGCCAGGAAGAGAACCATCTCAAAATGGCAGAAAAGATGGTTGGGAGGGAGAGAAGTAGCAGCGTGGACGAAACGGCTGATCAGGGACGTGAGAACCTGGTACAGCTGCAACCACAGATGAACAAATTATTACTTCTCGCAGTTCCTGAGCGGTCATGGCTCTTTCGGAACTTACACGCTGAGGATAGGGAAGACAGACGGTGACTTGTGTGGGGGGTGCGGTACCCAGGACAGCCCTGAGCATGTGATTTGGCGGTGCGCCAGATGGAGTCGTAGACGAGCCCGGATGATTGAAGGTCTCGGGGCCATGCCCGCGGTCCATGACATCATACAGGAAATGATAGATGATGAGAAGACATGGAATGTCATTTTCGAGGGCATCACGGATATTATGAGGGCTAAGGAGGAGGAGGATAGGCGTGCCGAAAACCATGACTGAGGGAAAGGATTTGTACATACATTTGTACATTCAGTCACGTTCTAGGTTTTGTGTATTAGTTTAGTATTTTATGTTATTTAGATAGTTACTTGTGAGTTGGTTTCTGTATGTGTGTTTGAAACTTCCTTTGCCGCTCCTGATGCGCCTGGACAAACATGTCTATTTTCCGGGAGTGGTACAGATAGGAAAACCCCCTCCTAGAACATCCGCGGGAGGGTATTAACCGTCGCGGAGAGGTTTTTAGTGGGTAGTACAAAATTAGCCATAAGATCTGCCTTGTGAGCCCCACACTCCCCCCCAGCCCAGAACACATCCCGCTGGGGCAGTGCGTAAATGCATTTTCCTCTCCGAAGAAAAAAAACAAAAATAAAAAAAAAGTACGGAATACGGACTCGCGACCGCCCGGCTAGTAAGCTACTCAATCCACCCACAACCAACACGCACGCGAGTACCTCACCTGTCGCACCGACACTTTTCTATTTATTCTTAATCCGACTCTGTGCTTGTTCTATTCTAGATCGCTGGAATCTGCTGACACTGAATTTTATTTGATACTGTCACCTTACTCGCTGATTATATGGGTTGATCTTTGGAGTATTATTTTACCCGTAAACAAGATATTATTGCAATTTTCAAGAGTGTACTTACAGCCTTCACTCATGATATTTTTAACAACTAAATGCACTCACTCTCAGCATTTAATTATTTGCCTCTACCAATGAATTTTCAATTATTTCACCACACGAATTAACTTCCACTTTCGTTGAACTACCAGGACCGTACTCCCTATATATATACATATAAATCAAGATGGCGAAAGGTGGAAAGGTAAACATTGATATCTGTGATAAAAATAAAAATGTTAAGTGTTGTAAATATAATAAAAAGGTTGTTAATGGTGTAAATTGTTCAGAATGTGATGTTCTAATCCATGATAGTTGTGCAAGGGAAATAAATCCACCCGATAGTGAGTCATTTAAGTGTAATGTGTGCCTCTCCAGCTTTGAGGTTAACACATCTTCCTCGTCAACGGATACCGTTATTGAACGTATAAAGGATGATATTTCCGGTGATAAAAGTAAAAATGAAATTCTTGTAAATGACCTTTTACGGGATAATGATCATTTAAGATCAGAAAATGTACTCCTAAGAAAACTGATATCTGAAATGGAAGAAAAAACAGAGCTTCTTCACTTCAAAATTCAGGTTCTGGAGCAGCGAAAATGCGCAATAGACAATGTTACAAAGCATCAAGATAATAAGCATATAAAAATTAGAGAAAATCTAATGGAAATACCTAAATCAAATCCTGACAATGACGTACATGGAGACATATCGGGTCAGAAAGGGAAGTTAAAACCATCGTCGGCTGAAAACAATAATAAAGATGGAACTTCATCAATAACACATAAAAACACAAAAAATGTTGTTATTGGTAACCAAACTACCGAGAATAATTCAAACAGCAATACTATTATCGCAGCCAGTCCAGTGCTTACTTTGCATGTGTCGAACGTGTGTGCCGAAACTACCGATGAACAATTTCGCGATTTTCTAAAATATAAGATGCCCAACAGCAAGTGTTTTGTGCAAAGACTTAATGTTAAAAATAATTATGCTTCATATAAAGTGTGTGTACCATTGAATAGTGAATCGTTAGTGCTTGATGAAAATTTTTGGCCCCAAGGGGTTCGTGTGCAGAGATTTCGTTTCCAAAGAACATCTAAAAGCCAGTACAAAAACAACTGGAATAGAGGTGGAATGCGACAAAAATCTAGGTATCAAACGCACTAACACTAATTTCAAGATTATACAGTTTAACACCCAATGTATAAAAAATAAAATTAACATAATTGATTTGCTCTTACAAAAACATATGCCCCACTTTTTCTGCGTTAGCGAACACTGGTGTAACAATGACGGACTTGATAATATAATATTAAATAATTACCAATGTGTCTCACATTTCTGTAGACGTAGCCACATTCATGGAGGATCTGCAATTTTTGTTAGGAATTGTATGATAGATAAATGCAGTCCTATTAAGCACCTCTCCCAATTATCTGTTGAGCTAATTTTCGAGTGCAGCGCCATAGAATTTTTGAAAAAACTTGTATAGTTTGCACTTTATAGATCTCCAACGGCTGATTTTAATGGTTTTCTTGAAAAGTTCCATGAGATGTTAACCTTTGCTTATGATAAGTATGACAGAATCCTAATAGTGGGTGATTTGAATATAGACGCATTATGTGACAATATTGAAAAAATTAGCCTCTTTGATATATTTTAGAGAATGTTATGGACTGCAGTCTGTTATAAAAACTCCTACTAGAATTTTTAGAAGTCAAAATGGTATTAGCTCTACAGCTATTGATTATATAATCACTAACATATCTGAAATAACAGCTGCTATTAATTTGGAATGTAGTGTATCAGATCATAACATGGTGGGTATGATCTGGAATAATGAGACGATAATTAATAATATTGATAATACTACCTATTGTCGTAAGTTTAGCCAGTTTGGTTTTAGAGAATTTGAAAAAATTATGACAGACTGTAGTTACATTTTATTATATGATGACTTGTACGAAAGGTACAATATAGATGATATATTCGAATTTTTCTGGGAACACTTAATGTATGCATTTGTGGCGGCTTTTCCGAAACACAATGTTAGTAAAACTACTAATACTAAATCATTTAAACCAAGTTCTGATTTGAAACAAATGTCGGAAAAATTAAGAGATTTTAATTCGTTGCGCAAACGTGTCAATTCTGAACTACTTAACAATATTTATAGAGAAAAAAAGAAAGTACTCCAGAATACCATAAAAATGGAAAAACAATTGTTTAATGAAAGTATAATTCAAAGCTCCCAAAATAAACCAAAAACTATCTGGAACTTAGTGAGTAAAAAGTTAAACCCCTCTGGTAAAAAGAATACGCAGAAGATTGAATTAGTGATCAATAATGGAAACGTCATCTCTGATAATCGGTCGGTAGCCGAATCGTTCGCACAATATTTTGGAAATGTAGTTACCCAACAACTAAATACACATTTTTCTGCTGGTCTGTCTAAATCATGTACAACGTCATCAACAAATAATAATTCAATGGTGTTCTTGCCAGTTAATGATACTGACATAAAAAAAAGTTATATCCAATTTGAAAAACAAAAGATCCACTGGATACGATGAGATTCCCATTTCATTGTTTAAAAAATGTAGTGATATATTGTCACCGATACTGGCAAAAATTTTAAATAAATCAGTAATTTCTGGTATTTTCCCAGATCGCTTAAAGGTTGCACTAGTATTACCAGTACTTAAAAAACAAGATCCCAAATTAATTGATAACTACCGGCCGATTTCATTACTTAGTTGTATATCCAAGATTTTTGAAAAAGTTATATCTACACAGGTGTTCGATTTTTTAAATAAAAATAGTTTAATAACAACATGCCAACATGGCTTTAGGGAAGACTTCTCAACGGAGACCGCAAGCTCTGAGTTTATACAATGTATTTATAACTCAACTGATAATAACGAATTCACTGCCGGAATATTTTTTGACCTCTCCCGCGCATTTGATGTACTGGACCCAGCTTTTGTTGGTAATAAAATATATGCGCTCGGATTGAGGGGTCCCCTAAATAAGTGGATAGTATCATTTCTAGAAAATAGAAAGTTTATTGTGAGAAATAACGATGCTTGTTCTGAAATCCATAATTTACAATTGGGAACACCACAGGGAAGTGTACTTGGACCAATGATCTTTCTTCTTTATATTAATGATTTAACCTGAATACATTAAGTTTGGCAAGATTTTTATGTACGCTGATGATACTAGCATCATAGTAAGTGACAAAAATCCTGATATTCTTAGGACAAAACTGAGTCATATCTTGAATGATTTTGGTTTCATGGTGTGATAAAAAAATAATCTTATTATAAATATAACTAAAACTGTTCTTGTCGAATTTTTATCCAAAATTTAAAAACACCTGTACTAGAAGATATTGTCTATGATGGCCAGAAAATATCAAAACCAAATAATGTCAAATTTCTTGGTCTCTATTTAAATGAGAATTTTTGACTGGAATGGCCATATAAATGAGGTTTGTTTAAAGCTTAATCGAAATTATTTTGCAATCTTAAACCTGAAAAATAATTTTCAATAAATGCACTTATGGCGACTTACTATGGTCTAGTCTACCCAGCATTATCATTCCATATTTTAACATGGGGCCAGGCTCAAGATTTTAATAGAGTTTTTGTTTGTCAGAAAAGAATAGTCAGGATGATTTTTGGCTCAAAACCCAGAGACTCGTGCAGGAAAACATTCTGTGATAATAATATTTTAACTGTTGTTGGTATATATATCTTTATAAATTGTTGTGTTACGTTTATGTAAATAGAGATATTTTTGTATTGAATGGTGAAAATCATCAATATAATACTCGAAAAAGACATGATTTTAAAATACCACACTTTAATCACTTTTATTACAGAAAGTGTCTTAGTTATGCTGGGCCAAAATATTTTAATAATTTGCCTACAGAGATCAAGCAGGCCAGAACTATCTCTATTTTTAAGCGGAAAATTAAGCACTTCTTAATACGGTATTCTTTTTATTCACTTAATGAGTTTTGTGATAAATGTAGCATTATCATAGGTTTCTGATCCCATAAAGTATTTTTTGTTAAGTATGTTTTTTTTTGCTTTGTTATTCTATCCTGTTTTTTTCTTTGTATAATCTTTTGACTTATTCTATCTGTATTATGCATAACACGTTGTATAACAGCCATTTGGATCAATAAATTTCTTATTCTTATTCTTATTCTTATATATATATATATATATATATATATATATATATATATATATATTATATATTATATATATATATATTATATATATATATATATATATATATCAGGGAGTCCGGTCTTGGTAACTCAACGAAAAGTGGAAGTTAATTCTTGTGGTGAAATAATTGAAAATTATATATATATATAATATATATATATATATAATATATATATATAAATATATATATATAAATAAATATATATATATATATATATATAAATATATAAATATATATATATATATATTTATATATATATATATATATATATATATTTCATTTATTCAATGAACGAAAACTAACCTTTTCCACGTCATGATGAAGCTCCGCGGAAAAGACAACTGCCCCTCTAGTTAAGAACTACAATGGTTCGATCAAAGTGGACAAAATGAGGAATAAATTTTATTAGCAGTGTTCATTGTTAACAAGTAAACTGGAACTATATTATTTTCAAATATAAAAAGCAATAAATATTTCAACGAATACTGCAACTATTGTGAAAAATATGTATACTCAAGAACAATGAGTAGCAAGGATTAGTTAAGTTGGTATACTATATAAATTTACCAGTGTTCGAAGATTATCTTAGTTTGAATTTATATCAAGGCAAATTTACTTATTTTCAATTTCTGAAGAAGATAACTAATAAACATTGTTATTAATATTGTGACTATTTTGAAAAATATTCATACTCAAGAAAAATAATAGCATTCTGTAGATTAATGATAAGTTAATTTGATACACTAAATAGATGATGCACGTTTAAATATACCTATATCAATTCAAAAATATTTATTTTCAATTTATGAAGAGGATGACTATTACTTTGATTGCGCAAATGCTCAGGTTGAGTTCACTTGTCTTGTATTTATTAATTTTTTTTGATTCTCCAAGGAAGGTATAAATTTTCGTTTGCTCGTAGAAAAACATTCATTCTCAACTACAGAAATTCGAATAATTATTGAATATGGAAGCACATATGACGTTTCTCATACTTCACTCTATTTCGACAACCATATATTCGCAAAAGATACTCACCATTTTGTATGCTTTTCAGACAATGGTTATACATGATTCAACTTTTCGCCATAGATTTTACTTCTCACAACAAATATATTTTTTTTTGCACTGAACTTAATATTAAATATTATTTCATTGCTAATTAAATCCATATTCAATATGAAATATAAGCTTGAACCTGTAATGATACTTTTATATTGGCATATAATAATTCTTCAGTTTGAGTTGTGACAGCCTTTTCATTCCATTTAATTATAAGAGCAAAACTAAACATTATGTGTACAGCTACACCAATATGTTAGTATCTAATAATGTGCATGTACTATGAATTCATGCTACCATTCCGTCCTGCCAATTTGCCCGTTTCAAAAACATACCTCTCCAAGTCCATTATTTTCCACGCACTTTCCCTCGCGTCATCACGGTTGAAGCAAACCCAATTAACAGATGTTTTGATAGACACGAAACCTTGATAGAGAATACTCGAAACTGAAAAAATTCAAGTGAATAAAAGATTTCACTAGAAGGGTAGCCACATCGAGCATTCTGAACATAAAATTGAGATAGATAGGTAGTATAATTGAATTGCATATCTATTAGGCTAGCATTCCGTTTCAAAGACTCTTAGTATAAAAAAATAATTTGAATCCTGACAAATGAAAACTTATTTTTTATGATATTGATTCACAGGTGGTATAAAAGGTATGCTCTATATAGTTAAATGGAACATATTCGAACTAACACTTTATTTTCTTTTAATCGAAAAATAAATTCTATAATTACCAAATTTTTATTTCATGTGAAGTGGTTCGTTAAATATATCTACTTGCACCTTTCTGTTATCCCAAGGGTGACTACAACAAGTTCGGTAAGCCACTCTGAGATGTTCTGTTGTTAGTTTAATTCTTTCCTCGCTACAATACCGCTGCTCCGAAGTTTCTTGAGTGGACGTTCCCAAAGGATACGAACTTTCTTTCGACATGTTCCGTGTTAGTAAATCTAACTCTTATAAATATAAGTGAGAGAAATGTCCATTAGAACTCGGAAGTCGAATATTTTATTTCTTATTAGATATTGGCTATCTAGCATATGAAAAATGGTTTTCAGTTTACTGATAAATATGCTTTCGAAGTGATTGAACAATTTGAGAAACTAAGTACTTAACTTCATAAAGAAACAAAATACTAACTTTTCACAGGTTTAAATAAAATTTAGTGGGTAAACGTGTTTCGTCATAACATTGACTTCATCTCGTACTAAATTATGGTATTACAAAACAATCTATTTATACGAAAAATTGAACATAACACAGGGGTGTTCTTAGAGAAACTAAATAACAAAAAGCAATTCAGTCTGAGCTATTGGTAGGTACATTGAACAGATTAAGAAGAGGAGAAGGGTTTACTTCAATCTGGTCGTTAACTAGGTTTCCGGAATTTTTATATTTATTGATGTATAGGGATTCCCAACAGTTGATTTTGTGGAAACTATTTTCTAACTGTAATATATTATAATTGTGATTAAAGGTATGTTTTTCTTTAATAAGATGACACGCATAATTAGAGTCCGGTTTCTGCTTAATATAGCTACGTTGGTGTTCGTGTGTTTGAGTTTTGAAATTTTTAATTTCTAATAAGTCCTATATAGAATTTTTCACAATCGTTACAGTTGAGTCTATACACACCCGTATGTTCAACTCTATGGAATTTTGATTTGTTGTTTCTAATAAATTTTCCAATGCTATTGTTGGTTTTATATGAAACTCTGAAATTTTGTTCATGAAGAAACAATTTCAGGTTTTCGGAAGGTGCCATTTGTCTAATTATATTCAATTCCTTTCGGAAATTAGCTTCGGACAACGGAATTTTGAAAAACCTATGAATCATACTATGATAAGCGGCTAATTTATGTGAAACTGGGTGTAGTGATGTATTATGAATTGTAATATCTGTATGAGATGGTTTATGAAAAATGGAAAATTCTTGTTTGTTTCTTTTTCTGGTAATATTTAAATCTAAGTGATTAATGGAATTATTCATTTCATTTTCTGTAGAAAATGAAATGAATAACTGTTTATATCAATAATTGTAATAGAGAGTTTAGAATGCTTATGCTAGGATTTTTTAGCATTTGGTTTTCAAAGAAAAGAAGATTCATGGATGTCAACAAATTGATCTCAGTTCTTCAATATAAAAATAGGAATTTATGTAATCGTAATCGGTAGACGAGAAAAGAATAATTTCATTACTTCTAACGATTAAACATATTGTTTCTGATATTAGTTTATATTTCTGATCTTGAATATATTTGGTTCTGAATATCTATATAAACTTTTATAGTTATCAAGCATAATGTTTACTTTGAGTTATCCATTGAAAGTATCAAAACATTACCTAGCTGTTACTCAATCAGAAGAAGAACAGCTGATAACACACATTCTCATTATAAAAAACAAAAACAATGAAACTTATTAAAAATAATATTTGCGGAATTCTGGTCTTCCATTGTCTTTGAAGTATCTGAAGCAAAAATGAAAGAAAGCAAATTATTTGATTAGTAAATGGCAAGTTCAACAAAAAAATAGCTGAAAAAATTTAATTCAATGAATTAGTAGGATTCAATGGAAGTATCTGAAAAATAATAAAATGAGATTAGTAAATAATAAGTTGGAAAATACTGAAAAAATATAAAATTATACAATTAGTTTACACTGTGTATATTAATTATATAATTTTATATTCTGTTTTCACTATTTTCCAACTTATTATTTATCAATCCCATTTTATTATTTTTCAGATACTTCCATGCAATCCTACTAAGTCATTGAATTTCATTTTTTCAGCTATTTTTCTTTTTGTTTAACTTGCCATTTACTCGTCAAATTTCTTTTTCAGATACTTTATAGACAATGGAAGTCCAGAATTCCACAAATACGGACGGGACATTGTCGAAACCATTCAAAGATAATATCCTATGAATCTTGAGAAAAAGTTTTGGGTTTTTTGCTTACTATCAAAATTATATTTGAGACTACCAAGTCTTTGTTACTCAACCTTCAGAATATTGTTAACTAAATTATAAAATATTGTGAAACTTCTGCTGAGTGTTTAGTTCAAAATTCGTTGAATATGGAATCTTGTTTCACCAACAGATAAGCGAAATATCAATTAACACTGTTCTCAATATTATATTTGATATTACCTTAAACTTATTTCAATCTTGTGATAAAACTACTCAGTAGTCAGCACTAGCAATTTCTGTTTTAGAAATTTAATTAATCCGTACAATGATAAAAGAACCTTTTAACAGAATTCATTTCATGTAGTGTTTTCAATCCTAATATAACTATGTTGTTCACTTTGTGACTGTATAGTTTTCCAAACAGAAGTATATGAAATGAAATTTAGAATTATAAAATACCGTATTATTCAGTTATGTTTTGAGCATAATTTTCGCGTATAAGCTTGATATAATCGGTAGCAATTCAGAACAAATTTCCACATTTTAATGCTTTTAATATCATAAACTTCCATAAAACCGACAATAGAAAATTCAATATACCTTTACAACTTCCACTTAGCAATTTCTCTTGACATAAATGGCTCAGAGCTGACCGCTGTAATATTACAGTATAATTTCCTACTGAATTCTTCACTTTTCATGTCCATAGCTATTTCCAAGAGACGATAAAATTATGCGAAGAAATTTCAGATGAACTTTTTGTTTTAGAAGAATCTTCAATATGTAAATATATTTTACATTATATATTAAAAATATGAATAAAAAAGTGTGTTATAGCAGTTTGAATGACACCGAGAAAGAGATAAGTAAAAATTTTCAGGAAATTTTTTTTATTATTTGAGAGGATCGAATTCTCAATGGTTAATACATTAGACCCATTACCAACAGAAAAAAAAAAAAAAAATATATATATAAAAATATATATATATATATATATATATATATATATATATATATATATATATATATATATATATATATATATATATATATATATATATATATAATCTCTTGATAATTATTAGCAATAACAGGCTTGTTGAATCTCAAAACAACTCAATTTTATTAAAAAGTTGACGTTTCGCCACGACATTCGTGGCTATATCAAAACTTTTTCATTAATTCGAATAAAAGATTATATATATATATATATATATATCTATATAAATATATATATATATATATATATATATACATATATATATATATATATATATATATATTATATATATATATATATATATATATATATATATATATATATATAATATATATATATATATATATACATATACATATATATATATATATATATATATATATATATATAAACAAATATTTAGATACTGTGTTTAGCAGTAACGAAAAGTCGAAAAGTTTCGAGTTATGAACTCATTATCAAGACGTACTAGAGGAGAGTATTACATCGTATTTTATAAAACAGACAAAAGCAAAGGTGATACCTGAAAATCAATTTGTTCGTTTACAAGGGTTAATTGACTATTATGGGCGGAACTTATTTCGAGAATTTCAAGAAGGTCAAGGCGCTTTCCTTTGTTACCTGAATGTAACAATTTGGTTTTGTTGAAATTCAGGAAGTGATTGAATTTTATACAATGCTCAGAGAAGCCGTATTTTTGTTTTGTAAATTTTTTTCAGGTATCACCTTTGCTTTTGTCTGTTTTATAAAAAACGATGTAATACTCTTCTGTAGTCAGTTTTGATAATGAGTTCATAACTCGAAACATGTCGACTTTTCGTTACTGCTAAACACAGTATCTAAATATCTGTTATATTGTGAAACACAAGCCAAGTGTTTTTTATTTCAAAGTTTATACTTTATTCTTTATGATGTTTCACCAAGGGATGTGCGAGAATTCAATCTCAGTTATATATATATATATATATATATATATATATATATATATATATATATATATATATATACACAAAACCGCAGAACGAACTACCGGTGGCCTTTTGGATCTGATCAGTCCATCCGATTGGTGAGCGCCCTCTAGAACTTTGCCCTTCTGTATTTCCCGACACTATCAGCCTCTCCAGGTTGTCATAATCTCTTCGCACGATGTGTCAAAAAACTCTCAACATGTTCGCCAGGCAGGCAGAAGAGAGTCTATCGCGGATGTTCAGTTCTCCAAGGATTGACTTGTTTGTTCTGTGCTCCGTCTTCATCTCGAAGGCATCAATTCTTTTTCTGTCCGCTGCTTTCATTATCCACTTTTCAGCTCCATATCGGAAGATGGACGAAATCAACGATTGAACTAGTGTCACTTTAGTGTTCTTCGTAATAGATCTGTCTTTTTAAATCATGAGTAGTCGACTCATTGCACTTTAAGCTAGTCCTATTCTCCTTCGGATATCACTATCACTTGAACCGTGTATATATTAGCAGAGGTACAAGATATGGTCAACGATTTGAAATCTTTGTAGAGCATCTGTCAGTTGCAGAGTGTTTGAACGATCAACTATCATAATTTTGGTTTTCTCCACGTTTATCATAAGGCCATAGTTATTGCTCTTTGTCTCCACTCGGTTGAGGAGATTCAGCATTTCCTCTTCGGTCGCAGCTATTAAAGTTTTATCGTCCGCATATCTCAGATTCGTGATCTTTTAACCCGCAATTGAGAATACTCCATGCCACTCATCATTCTATATATATATATATATATATATATATATATATATATATATATATATATATATATATATATATATATATATATATATATATATATATATATATATATATATATATTTATATATATATATATATATATATATATATATTTTTTTTTGGTAATATGTTCTTGGTGTTAGGTCACATTGAATGATGCGGATGCAGAAAAACTAAAAAATATATATATATATATATATATATATATATATATATATATATATATATATATATATATATATATGTATATATATATATATATATATATATATATATATATCTTACAAAAGAAAGATAATAATAAACACAAAGTAAAATATAACATTGAAAGTATCCACTTCTGCAGAAAATAATTAGTAAAAATGTACTATTCTTGATATATTTACTGCAAAACTTAATTAGTTTACGAAGCATTGACATTATTCCGTAGACTATCAGTAACACCAGAGAACCATAAATTTTTATAACAAAAAATTGAACTATGGTGAGGAAAATTCAAACAGAACGTCATTACACTGTTACTTCGTTTCAACCGAATGACTATTCAAGATCATTAATATCAGTGTTAGCAGCGGTGCACTTCAGCGGTTAGCATCAACGGTCCTGCTAGGACCGATGGTGCGTTGTCCACTACTGTTTCACCGTTCTCTATGAAGGCATATTTTTAACCGCAAGCATTATCAGACCCTTCTTTCGAAAGCCAATTAACTTATCTATAAGCTTTGTTCGAAACCTTTCTTCCCATGAGATAATGATTAGAAGCTATAACTCGTTGAAGTTACTTTTTGTTTTTTGTGGTGACAGTTTTCGGTATATGATTAAGTATTACGGTGAAACTGAGCTTTATACATTAAAAATGCATATAACATAATTTATTTATTATATTGTTAGGATAAAAAAAAAGATCACCCCGGTAACCTCATTAGTTTTCAAGCTCTAAGCACATAGCCAGAGTACTGCTTTTGTAAGGTTGCTGAAGGGGCAGGGGATAAAGCAAGAGGGGGAGAGGTCGCGACTTTGAGTTTTTTTAGTGCATACTTTATGTGCTAACGCCCTGCAAAAATTCAGGTTTCCCCTAAATATTTGCGACACAAAACCTTCATTGACGGGGCTAAAAGATGAGCTCATTGAAGAGGAAAACAGATTGTATATTGTTTCCATTATATATATATATATATATATATATATATATATATATATATATATATATATATATATATATATATATAATATATATATATATTATATATATATATATATATATATATATATATATATATATATATAATATATATATATTTTATATATATTATATATATATATATATATATATATATATTAATGGTATATATATATTTATATATATATATATATATATATATGTATATATATATATATATATATATATATATATATATATATATATATATATATATATATATATATATATATATATATATATATATATATAAATGTATATCAGTGGCGGATTTACCAGCAGGCTGAGTAGGCTGGACCCTAGGGCGGCAAATTTTAAGGGGCGGCAAATTTAGTTCATAAATTCTTTATTTCGAGTGAAAAATAAAAAATATATATTATACGCACAATAATAAAAATATTCAACAAAAATTGAAATGTAGTCCTATTTACAGTGCTAAATAATAAATATTTCAACATCTTCACATAAACAATTGCTAAAAGCTTCTTTATCATTTATATATTAATGATCATGAATTGTTAGAATATCGCAATAGCGATTCGATATTATAGTCGCAATTCAGTTATTTTTATATATTTTCTTCACTAATAACTGCTATAATTTCTTCTCCGTGTACCTAATAATTATGAGATCTTACACAACTAAATCTTGATATAATAAAGATAGTCTAATTATGATTGCTTTTATAATTTAACTTGAATTATAATACTAACAAATTCAGAAAAGATATATTCATTGTCTTGTTTTAAAACTGTGAGTGTAATAATAAATAGTAGTATTTATTAACGTTCTCCAAATGTATATTTTTTATGTAAGCTTTATTCATATTATGTAAATAGTGTATAGCTTTAAGACATGCCTTACCTTACTTTAAAAGTACATGATTGAGATATTTTCCCAGATAATTCTTTGCTGTAAAAATAATCAAGGATCTAACACGGTACACCATAGTTTTCAATGATACTAACCATACGGAAAAAGTTGATGTAACGAGGCTGATGGAGCACAAATCATAAAATTGGAATTTTATTGATAAAAAATTGATATGACTGTGGACTAAGATATCAAAATTTAAAGGCGGCAAAAATTGAATAGCCTACGGACGGCAAATCTGCAAATCCGCCAATGATATAATATATATATATATATATATATATATATATATATATATATATATAAATATATATATATATATATATATATATATATATATATTTATATATATATATATATATATATATATATATATATATATATATATATATGTATATATACATATATATATATATATATATATATATATATATATATATATATATACATATATATATATATATATATATATATATATATATATATATATATATATATATTTATATATATATATATATATATATATATATATATATATATATATATATATATATATCAGTGGCGGATTTGCAGATTTGCTGCCCGTAGGCTATTCAATTTTTGCCGCCTCTAAATTTTGATATCTCAATCTGGTTTTTTGTTTTAATCTTCTACAGAAAAAAAAGTTTTTCAACGAAATTTGGTGAAAACTTAGCCTTTTATGCGTTAGTTTGAATGGTTTCGACTTTTGTGTGGTCTTTTGAATGGTTACCCTTTTATGTCCCAAATACACTGAAATTTATTTGATTCGATATATTCATTTTTTTACCTTATTTTGACTCAACATCGAAAAAGCACCCTAATTTTTAATCGAAAATTCTCCTGTCAAAATATCAGCTATGTTCAAAAAGTTGGTGTGTTTTATAGTCTTTGAAACCTCTACTTTCCGATGGTGTATACACTACTATGGTAAATATTCTCAGAAAATGCAAAAAATCGAAAAAAACTTTTTATTTTTATTTGGCAGAAAAATGAAAAAGTGGAAGAGACATTAAAAAATATTTGCGCTATGTAGGAAATCATACGCAGCAAGCAGCTATATTGTTCTTGATGGGTACCTCGAAATTAAAAGATCAGTTACTGTCACAACAGTACCAGCAGTTAATTCAACTGAAAGAGGAGAACGTAGTCGTAGAACGTTAGATAAAAATTTTTCTTGCAAAAATGGTATTTTTGTATGGTTTTGATAATCGAACTCTGGCATGTTGTCTGAGGTTTTTCTACGACTACTTTCTCCTCTTTTAGATGGCTTAACTGCTGGTACTGTTGTGACAGTAATTGATTTTTCAATTTCGAGGTACCCATCACAAATAATATAGCTGCTTACTGCGTAATGTTTTCCTATATAGCGCAATATTCATTCATTATCTCTTCCACCGTTTCATTTTTTTGCCAAATTAAAATTTCGACTTCGATTTTTTTTCGATTTTTTGCATTTTCTGAGAACATTTACTATAGTAATGTATACACCATCGAAAAGTAGAGATCTTAGCGAACATAAAAAATATCAACTGTTTGAAAAAAGCTGATATTTTGACAGGAGAATTTTCGATTGAAAATTAGGGTGCTTTTTCGATGTTGAGTCAAAATAAGGTGAAAAAATGAATATTTCAAATCAAATAAATAACAGTGTATTTGAGACATAAAAAGGTAAGTTCCCACCAAATTTCGTTGAAAAAAATTTTTTTTTCTGTAAAAGATAAAAACAAAAAACCAAAAACCTGGTTTTTTGAATTTTTAACATAAATTTTGAGGTTATGTGAAAAAAATGTGAATACAAAAGTTATAGATATTTTTAATACCTTCAACTTTCATTTTTGACTTTTTTCCATAGGACTTGTAGTTTTGCCGGAAATCGAGATAAATCGTTTTTACCCTTAAAAACTCACCCCCTTCCCGACCTCAGATCTCCCGTAAATTATTTTTTCTTTCATTTTTATAATATTCTTCTCCTTTTTCAATGAGTTTCGTCCTACTATTACTTTTTCACTTTTCATCATTTTTAAAGGCTTCTACCCTGGTCTATAAGAATATCTTTGAAATATTCATTTATTTATTTAAATCAATAATTTTCTTAGTGTACCTTTCTACTCACATACTTCGTACTTTCAATGGTTAACATGCCCAAAGCACTAATACGATCTTCACACATAGTATTTCTTAGAAAAGATTTAATAAGTTTTAACTTCGAAAAACATCACTCTGGTTTTCCTGCTGTCATTGGTATAGTCACTAATATTCGCAAAGGTTTAGTAATTTCTTTGAAAGCAGTATCTGAACCTAATGACAGGATAGAATGTAATGCTTATATGCAGCTCGAAATGTCTGAATAATCTAGGTATTATTTCTGATTGAGAATAAAATATGTTTTCCGTCGACCTCTAAATAAAAGCTTACTTTAACGTACACGAAATTGATCATTAATGACCCATTTTAATGTGCAATTTCTCCTATTTTAATGTATGATTGTCATGGGCAACCAAACACAGAGAAGTATTCAGCACGGAATATTTGAATTATTCTGTGTCTGTACTGTTATTCCACCGAGAAAAGGAATTCATAATTCAAATCGAAAAATTTAACTCTATACAAAATAAAGTAGAAACTGCGGAAAAAATTTTATGCAATAATCGTTCGAAAGTAAATAACACTTCAGCTTCCACCAGTTCCACATATGCCTTATCGGATATTGTAGGTAATGTTAACTATTCAGAATGTCACATGTCTAATATTCCATCTATGAATTTCTCAAATTGTTCCATCGGGAGCATAAATATAAATATATCGAAATGAACATAGAAATTTATATTGTGTCAAGTGTATCTGTCATGCAAAATAAAAATTTATTTCAATCAAGAATTTATACTCAATTCATGGTGAGGTCGACGGAAAAATCTTGTAATAAACTCGTTTATTAATGTAGCGATTAATGGTCTCGAACTATTAACGCGCTCGCTCCGCTCGCGCGTTAAAATATCTCAACCATTAATCGCTGTCATCAATAAACTAGTTTATTAAATAACTATTATTTTCATTATTAAAATTTCTTTAACGATAAATGATGGAAATGCTTTGCAAAATTGTTCTTCATCTTTTAATGGTAGTAATTTTCGATATTCTGTGTATTTTCTCTTGAATATAGGTTTGCCCCAGAAAGACGATGTTTAAATGTAAAATGGTCGCCTACTTGAAAAATTATAATATTGCAAACTTATCTTGCAGATACTTTCAAATTTTCATCTCTCTCTTTGCAGATTTATGGCGCTGTCATCAGGTATAATATCTATACCATTTTCAAGAGATGCCAAGTTTGTTCGAATATTCTCGATTGCTTTTGAATGTTTTACTCACTCACTCACTCACTCTCTCACTTACTCACTCACTCACTCACTCACTCACTCACTCACTCACTCACTCACTCACTCACTCACTCACTCACTCACTCACTCACTCACTCACTCACTCACTCACTCACTCACTCACTCACTCACTCACTCACTCACTCACTCACTCACTCACTCACTCACTCACTCACTCACTCACTCACTCACTCACTCACTCACTTACTCACAGGCCCTTATTTTGTTAATAAAATCGGCAGAAGAAAAAAAACACAGCCCGCACAACCGTCCGCGATGACAGAAATTAATCTAGACACGTTGAGTCCCTAGTAGTGTTCCCTTTCCGCCCGCCGACCCCGGATTACGGCATCACGCCTTGTTGTTATTAGGTGATATAGTTTGCGATATAGAGTGTGGCTCAAACGTCCGCGCTCATCAAGGAAATGTAATGTTGGTTGCAGCTGGATTGGAATACTGGTATAGTTTCGTAAATTACGGTGGAGCATATGGATTTGTTTAGATTTTTTAAATATTGTTTGTGTTTAATAGTAACTGGTTCAAAATTATATAAAATTATATATTTATGTGAAAAAATGTTAAAAATACAAATCTACCTAGAATTCTTGAGGAGGCGGAGTCCCAGAGTCCTTTCTCACCAGCCGCTACTGGTGCCAATGCTTGCTAGGCTTTACGTGAATGAGCGAATGTGCCCAATAAAAATGATCTTATATTCGTCAGTATAGGCCTAACAAACTACTTAAGGTAGTTTTCGAAATATTCACTCTTTGCGATTTTTCTCATACATTCAGAATATAATCAAATGCAGAATACCCTTCCAGAAGATGCTCCAGATCTTGAAGCTGTATCTAACGTAGTTGTTCATTCGTCCCAGAAAATTGAAAATTTCGCTAATCATTTTGTTCATTTCGATCATAATAAAATATAATATTATCGCCAATGTAGAAGAATCTACTCCTCGGTTACTAATCATGCGGATCGTGTGCCGCAGTATAACCTTTCTGACGATAACGCATTATAGAAAAAAGATTGAAGCCCGGCTATTCTGAAGTGAATGTTGGTAATGATTGTGATTAAGATATCCTTCGTCTTATGGCAAGGTATTAAAATAGTGGAATTTTCATCGTCATACTTTGTTATAAATCCATTCCTATCTGAAGATGATACACTTCCACAGAAATTCACTCGGTGGGACTAGAAAAAAACATTTTGAAATCGCCTGTCCTCGCATCATCAAGGAATATAATCATCGCATGAGTGGTGTGGATTTGATGAATGATTTGATAGGACGGTATCATATTCGAACGAAATTACGAAATTGGAAAAGCCGTTTATTTTATTACCTCATTTATGTGGCAGTACTGAGTGACGTCGGAAAAATGGCCCGCCGTCACCACATACACTAACTGCCAAAAGAAGGTATTTCCCTGGTCATTCATTATGACCATGATCCTCATTGGTGTATTATTCGACATCGATCTGATAAAACACTAACATATATTATATTAGTTTTACATTTGAGAGTATTTTAGATGACAGTAAAATGCAGAACAATATCATATTTTTCATGTTATGATTTAATTGATGACAATTCTTTGCATTACATGCCTACCGCCTGTAGGCGGACCTAACATCTTTCAATACGGGTGAAATTTGACCCTGAATTAGTTTTATATTTATATATATATATATATATATATATATATATATATATATATATATATATATATATATATATATATATATATATATATATTACAATATAACTATATATTTGTGGCTGCTTTGTATCTCTCGTGCTCCAAATATCCATCGCTTGTGAACAGTCTTGTATTTTTTGCATATACGACCAACATATAAACATAAAGCCGCTTACCGGTAGGATACAATAGAAGAGATCAGTCCCGATGGCCTGGAGTATTAAAACTTATTGCAAGGTTTTCTGATTTTTTTCATATCGGCATTGTGTTTTGAACTCTTTGCTTCAAGGTCTATCCTAGTCTAAATGTCGTGTCTTTTAGTTTATCTTTCTCTTACAGTAATTAAAAGACGATTGTGTATTTAAAATTGGCAGGCAACCTACACACACTCAACCCCGCTAAAGTGGTGAACCCCGAAAATTGACTTCGTACTTAAAAGAAAGCCTAATTCTATGACCACTGCCAATCCTGAAATATGGTTTATCCCGAAATATGATTGGTAATAGTCGAAGCGTGTTTCACAAGATCCAATATCACGGACACACAAAGACAATGTTTACACATTCTCACGAAACTTCCCCCGCGGTAGTTGACATTCAGTCGTACGCCGTGCTAAAAGAACAATTGATTTAACGATTAACTAAGAGGAAACTATAGTACTGAAAAACGAAGCCATTTGTTTCGAAAAACCCTCACTTCTTCGTCGTCTGCAGCTCCGAGCAGGTTGAATCGTATCAGAGGCACTAATTAGAAGCATTTGGGTAGGCAGGCTACCACACGATATGCGGCTCATTTCAGCAATTCAGACTTGTCAGTCCCCAACAGAATCTGCTGAACCAGCTGATACTATATATGCCGCTCTCTCAGCTACAACCATGTTAGGAACTGTCCAGTACAACCCAAGATCTGTATGATAAATGTATTGTACCATGCTCATAGAATCAGGGAAACCAAGCTGACAGTTAATATAAGTAGCTAGCGATATCTGCCTCAACAAATCACCCCACTTGTTCGTTAGTGATCGAGAGACCAGACTACAATTTTCAATTTGAGCTGGAGCCGTTTTAAGCGCAAGCAGGACTACAGCTCAAACTGATCCAGGTTCCACGGACCATCTAAAAAATCTGGTGTGAAGTTTGCATTTCATAGTTTCCACTGCCTCAGTCAACCTGGAGTGAGGGATTCAAGTAACTAATTCAATACGATATGTTTGGCGATTTATTGAGAGCGAAAACAGAAATTGGACGCAGGTATGTCTCGAATATCAACTCTCGAAAGTGACGTCAAGAACCGCGTAGGTACATTTGCATCATCTTCTAGCCGTTTCGATGATGTTCTTCTAGATATGGTAGTAATCTCACTATCTTGAGGATGAAGATATTACTTAGCAATGGTTGACAGATTTCCCAGGTGGCTGGAGGCAATACTCTTGAATCAAGAAGCACCAACTATTGCTCGCGCATTTTATGACTACTGGATTTCCAGGTTTACCAGGTTTAGACTGCCGGTGTGGATTATCACTATCCAAGGTCGGCAGTCATATATATATATATATATATATATATATATATATATATATATATATATATATATATATATATATATATATATATATATATATATATATATATATATATATATATATATATATATATATATATATATATATATATATATATATATATATATATATAATGAAGCACCTTAACAAACCAATAGGATTCACTCTCATCCACACCACCGCGTACCATCCTGCAGCCAACGATATGGTCGAAAGATTTTATCGCTAATTGAAGGCTTTTTTGCAATACCGTCAGACTCGTTGGACCGAGAGCACACGTACTGTCCTTCTAGACATTCAAATATCCTAGAAGGAAAACCTTGATGCTATGATTGTGGAAATAGCGTATGGACCACCGATTCGCGTGCCAGGAGAATTCCTGACTCCTGAGTCAATAAAGGCGAAAAATTGCAGCTCATGCTAGTTCGTCAAAGAGTTGGAACATCGCGGAGTTTCCTACCAGCAATGTTTCTAACCACAACAAACGAAAAACGAGGTGTTCTTGTTTTTAAGTATTTTGCAACAACCACACACGTCTACATCCGCCATGATGCCCTAAGAAAGCCAGTGCAACAACTGTACGAGCATATGTTCACATTCCAAATTGTTTCCACTCTGGGTTATCCTGATTTCATTTCACTTACAGGGAGCGCTACGGCCGCTTTTTGTCTCTCACGCTTCCAATATCCACTGTTCGTAAATAGTCTACTGTTTGTCTGCTTTTACAACCACCATATCAACCTAGAGCAGCTGACCGCTAAGACTCCATCAAATCGGCTTCGTGTTCTAAACATTCGACTTCAGGTCTATTCTAGTTCAGCAATAAAGTGATTTTGAGTGAAATAAATGCTGTATTACATCTACAGAGTCTTTTGGCATTTTTCCATAATGCCAAGCATGCAGATCATCACTACCTAACTGGAATTTACTAGAGATTATTCAAGGCATAAGAGGACAGGGGAGATTACCAACAGAGTTGAGAAAGAACAAGATAAATCAAACTGTTATATCGATATAGTGTCTTTTGGTTCATCTTACGCTCACGTTTCAGTAGTATAAAGCAGTCGTGTAGTTCGAGTCGGCAAACAACCTACATACACTCAACTCCTTCGAATTTGCATCTTTTTTGAAGCAGTATTCACCAACCAAAATTCATGCATTTGTTGGATAAATCATCTCTCATAAAAATACTGCTAGTAAGAATAAGACCAAACAAAGTTCAATAATTACGGAATTATCATATATGTATGTTAGAAAATAAGGTTTTGTTATTATACAATACGAGGCATAAAAGAGGGTTTAATATATTTCATGTTATTAGATTCCTACACTTCAAGGAAAAGATTCAAGGTAGAATATTATTTAGATAATTAAGGAACATTGACGTTCGTAGCCCTCTGCATTTTATGTATTTTCAAGGAAAAGCAATAATTAGGCCTGAATAGAATATATTTTTCAATTGAGAATTTGCTTCACAACAATGAACACAACTAATAGCTGCTAAAAGATATTATTTCAAGAATAATCTAGACGAAAGATTGATGATATAAATGTAGTGGGAAAAAATTTAAATGGTAATACACTTCGCGTGGTTTATCGTTCAGTGTATCGTTTCCGAAAACAAAGACAGTTTGAGTTATGGAAGGCTTTTTAGGCACGCTGACATGAAATGTGGTGATGATAAATATCGTTTACAAATATGACGTAACGTTGATGTATATGTTCCTCAAAATAAATAAGCTTGGGTTGAACAGAATAGAGCAATGTGCACACAGTTTGCCAAAATGAACTGCGCCCTCACATCCCATCAGGAAAAGATTTACCGTAAACTGAAATTCGGAATTAATTTATTATTTCATGAAAATATAGGTATCAAAAGTATAAACAAATTCGCATGCAATAAAGCTAGTCTATGAATAAAATGAACTAAGCCAATTCAACTAAAGTATTCAAGTAGTCAAAAAATCACCCTTCCTTGTAGTTCAACCGAATTGTTACAAATAACAGAGCTATCTGTGAAATGTTCAAATAAATTTGTTATCTGTTTTATCCTTAAAGAAATTGTCATCTCTCAGAATATCATATAGATATGAAGATATATCCACTCGACTGAATTTCAGCATACACTCATTAATCATCAATCTTTAAGCGGCACTAACTTGTTCAACTTAAATGAAACACTCTGTATTTCATGTCTCCAACAGATGTAAAATGTAATTGTCTATCGAACACCTCAATACATTTATATCGATAACTCTTCACGTTCTTAAATAAAAAGCACATTTTGCAAACTGATTTGAAGAAATTTATTATTTACGAAGTCACCTTGGCTTTTTGACAAGTATTATTATTCACTTATGGTTGTCAAATACATTCCTATCGATAACTCTTCACGTTTTCAAATAAAATGAAAATTACTTTATAAAGAAATAAAAAAACTAACTTTTCACAGGTTAAAATGAAAATCTATTGAGTAAACGCGTTTCGTCATAACATTGACTTCAACGGCCGGTTACCGGACTCAAGGAAAACAAACGTTATTATATTATATAAAAAAGGCGATAAAGAGGATTTGAGAAACTGCAGACCAATCTCAGTATTGTCTCACCTCTATAAGTCATTAACAAGAATATTGAACAACAGAATCGCTTACTAGATGCTTCTCAGCCTTTGGAACATGCTGGTTTTGGCATGGGATACAGCACGGCTGACCACTTGCATACATTGCGACAAGTGATTGAAAAATCCCAAGAATATAATCAACATATATATCTTGCCTTCATCGATTTCGAAATGGCTTTTGATACGATTGAAAAATGGCGATTCTTAAACGCTCTACAGCCCTCTTTATAACGACACCATGACAGTTCAGGTTTATGATGGTACCGATCCCATACCCGTTAATCGGTGTGTGAGAAAAGGCTATACACTCTCCCCGGAATTATTTACTACGGTTCTGGAAATATTCAAAACGCTCGATTGAAAAAATGCTGACATTAAAATCAACGGTGAGCACCTGAGTAATCTGCACATTACAGATGACATCGTACTCCTCGTAAATAAGAACTGAACAAAGCCGCAGAAAAATACGGTCTTCAGATCAATGTTAGTAAAATAAAAATAATGTCAGATTCAGCAGATGTTACGATGGTCGATTTATTTGATAACAGTGTTGTGCAAGTTGTCGATAAATACATATATCTTGGACAAAAAAAATCATTCGATAAGAACACACAGCTGACAGAAATCAGCAGAAGGATACAACACGGATGGGCAGCGTATGCAAGACTCAATAGCGTATTTAATACCAAATTTCCACAAAATCTCAAAACTCAGGTCTTCAACCAATATGTGCTACGAATTTTAACCTATGCCGCAGAAACGTGGATATTAAGCGGCAAAGTATTGTACACATTAAGAATTGCACAGAGAAGGATGGAACGAATGCTGGGGGTACGACTGCGAGATAAAAATCATCAAATGGATCCACCAGAAAGCAAAGGTAATCGACATTGCTGAACACGTAGCAAGACTAAAGTGGAAATGGGCAGGACATCTCATGAAAACGGAGGAAAATAGATGGACAAGGAAAGTGCCGAATGGCGACCAAGAGGATGTAGAAGAAACCCAGGAAGATCAAAGACCAGGTGGAGATACGATATCCAGAAAGTGGAGGAAGTGCAGAGGATGAGTAGAACAGCTGACAGAACTCAATGGAGACAACTTGGAGAGGCGTATGTCCAAAAATGGACTGAGACACTCTGAACATGATGATGATGATGATGATGATATATATGCGCGAGATCGAAGTTTCATAGTCGAATTTCTATTACCTATACAATATTCAGAATAGCTGAAGAAACCCCCAATATCACAAAATCCATCTTTGGTCAACATTATTCAAATTCGAAAACAACATACTTTTGTATGTTATTGAATTCTCACAGTGTGTTCCAGTGTTATCCATCAGATCAATCAATATTTTCTATTTCACAACGAAAATAATTAGGATTATGAAAACTTCCATCGACACTTTCTAGGAAATTCACTGAATTAACTGAAAATAAAGAGAATATCGACGTCGAATGCATTTATCTCAATTAGAAATATTTCCGTTTGTAGACTGCACGTACAAAGTATTTGCAAACTCTTCAAGGAGACTTCTAATAGTAGGGACCCTCCATAGCGGAGTGGTATGGTGTACCGTTTCCGGTGCAAAGTTAATGAGATCGGATTCCATTTTGGTGTTGTGTACGTCAAAAGTTCGAGTGGTTACAAATTTTTATATGATGAATTCACCCCTTAACAGTCTAATAGCCATTCGGAACCGTCGTCGTTAAACTGTAGGCCCACTGAGTCTACCATAATTCACCGAATTCGATAAATGTATATAAATTATACATCACCAAATAACTAACAACTATACCTACTTGTTACGAACGATTAAACTATTTTTCCATACTTCCAAACGCTGAAAAATCAAAATATGCCCAACTGCTGATTTCTTAGTACTGGGACTCTTTTTACCATCTTCTCTCAAAGATTTATAGATTATTTTCGAATTTTATATGATTTTCATTGAATTTTATTTGAATTAGATGTTCAAAGTAGGGTTGTAAGTAACGGAGGCCTCCATAGCAGAGGCGGAGGCGGATACGGAGATGACGAGCTTCGCCTCCGCGGATGCGAATGTTCACGGAAGCGTGGCGGAGGTGAAAGTGGAAGTGGAAAAATATGCATTCATGATTTTTTCAAATTATAAATAGTTAAATTTTTCATTTCAAATAATGTACAACGCATGTATATGGTGTATAACATACATACTAGTGATAAAAATTAATAAAAAACAAATTATATTTCACAAACAACAGTTTTGCAGCTTTGTCACTTTCCATAAATTAAACTGACCTTGCCAACGCCGATAAGTGAGTGCGAATGATGGGAGCAAAAATTTTATGTTTAGTGTTATATCTCCACCATAACTCCATCATAATATCCTTCAACTATATGTAGTCTGTAGTTGATTAATTAGTGATTACCATATCATATGAATGCTATTGGTAAATGTCATTTCTATTTCCTCTTCGTAGCCACTGATATTTTTCAACATATCAGCCAGATTGGAATGCACACTTTGTGTTGGTGGTAAAATCTGGAAACTTGCGCTCAGTCCATCATTCATCAAATTTGATTCTTATCTAGGTTTTTTGGTAACAGAAGCTTCGTCATCACCAACACCTCTTGCATCATTCAAGTCATGTAGATTGTTGTCCGATTTTATGTATGACAACGACGTAAATATACCTCCGTTACAACTCTGCCAAAATTTTGTGGAAATGTGAAAGCGGAAGTGGAGGTACGATTTCTTGCGGAAGTTCCGCAGTTGCGGAGGCGGAAGTGGAGCACCGTTACAACCCTAGTTCAAAGTCATAACTTTAGTTTCTGTTTTCTCAAATTTTTATTATTCACTATCAGAAACGATAATTTATTCTTGTCCCAAATATCAAAATTTTAGAAATTGTGATCATTAGTAAATATGTTGATATCAATTGACATAATGGAATTTTTTTAATCAATTCGAAGATTAGATTTTAAATACATGGAGAAATCCTATTTAAATAACTGTAACTGAAATTAGGAGTTATGCCGCAAGCTCTGATTCTAAATAAAATTTAATTTCAGACATTATAAATTATATTCTCCTAATCTGTGAATATTAAATTTGCTACATACTTATTCTGTGAAAATTAAATTTGCTACATATTTATCGATTGAAGACACGCAAATATATTTGTTCTTTCATTTTACTGAATTCAAGCGAAATTGAGACGAAAATCGGAAATTTATTGAGGGTCATCACGAAATAGGATTGAGGTATTTTATGGTTCATTATATCCGAATTTGTCCACACTTTGTGCCAATTCCAACCACTTATTATCCTATTTCAACCTTTTCCCCCGACCTTCGTTAGTTTCACAATAATTTACGAGCCGTAACTTCATTGAAGTGCTTAATGGCTTTTACAAGTTTTGATTCCAACCTTTCAGGAAAAAATTATAACTACCTTTTTCAGGGAGTTGCAATTTTCTCAGAATTTTATACTCCATTGTATGAGACAGTATTATAATAATAATAAATTATAATTTACAATTCTGAGTCTGTTGTCATTTCGAACGATAGAAAATTTAATATTTGTTCATTTCAAAAGTGAATTAAAACATTTTAGTAGTTAATTATGCAACTTAATTCACCCCAGTGACTAATATATTTCTCATTTCCACTGGATGGATTCATTTGAAAATTTTATATTATACATATAGAGAATATTTTAGTGAACGAGTTTTGATTTTATTCGTTAGTATGTAGAAGGTTAACATTGGCGAAAATGCTAGTGCTGTTAACATGTTTTACAGCTTGTGTATAGTCCAGATAATAATTCAGGAAAGAGATTTTGAATTATTTTTGATTGCACATTTTTAAAAATAGCTTTTTTCGAAACTTGGTGTAATTTGTTTTCACATTACAAATTGAATCACTGGTAAATGAATCCTTATATGTGTATACTGTGCAAATTTATAAAACTCAGTTGTGATTATCTTTTATGAGCTAATAAGTTGATTCCATTTTCACGGTGACACAATTAAATTGATAAATTTCTTTTCAATAGTATTTTCGTTTATCAAGTTGATATTCGATTTATTAATCTGAGAAATATTTTCAATAATCGAAAAAAATGTGGAAATTTCTCTTCTCATATTGATTATTGAAATCAAGATTAATTTTAAATAAATGCCTGATAAGGAGAAAAAATATATTATTAAGAAACGACATAAAAAGTACTTGTTTTAGTTAACATAAAGTAATAGCAAAGGCATACTCTAATGAATTCTGCGAGCATTTTTCAACTACAGTACAAGTATTTTCATGTCGTTTCTCAGAGAAAAAGATTAACAGCCGGTAGAAGCTTTCAACATTCAATTATTGAAAAAATGAATTGTCAAAGGTATAGCAATAGTTTTTCTGCAAAATAATTTCTTCAGTAAAACCTGTTTTTAAGGCAAACTAATATCTTCTTCTAAACGACGTAATCAGTTATATTGCTCGACTTATTATGCTATGTTAATTCGAAATAGTATCAGTCATCGTAGACAGTAAAATAATTCACGTACACACGTCTTGTGAAGCAGAGGTTAAGTGACCGTCTGAGAAGCAGGTGTGCTAGGTTCGATTCCTAGGTTAGTTAGGAATATTTGTATATGTCTTTGAGTTTCTACTATTCTATTATTGAAATTAATACTTCTATAATGTACATTCTTCACAAGTCCATAAGCAGTTCTGAACCGGATTTAAACTATAGGTCCGCAGAGCAAAACAAAAGAATTGACGTCTCATTGCAGGACAATGTGTAGAAATGTACGAACAAGAAAAACAAATATTGAATTGATGAATTATGTGCTGTGTGATCGTTGATCATAGTAAAAACAGTTTTTAATATTATAAAAATATAGCCTTACATTGATATTTAGAGCAAAAATAAACTGCTAATAATAGTGGTAAGTACCGAAAAACTGCTGGTCTACTTAGCTTACTTGTGCTTACCATGTTCTTAATTCTGAATATCGTCTTCATTATATTAATAATGATATTAGAATGTTTTTTATATCTGGTAGCGCATTAGTGATCTGTTTGTCAATTTTTGTCAGTTCAATGTATGCGCAGGATACATTCATAATTCCAATAATTTTTCACAATAATTAAAACAGTGAATTTAAATTGTCAATATTTTCATAAAACAGTCAATTCTTAATGAACGAAATCAATTATATATCACTTATTTGAACATGGAAAAATTATTTCATGATGGATTGTTTTGGTATTTCACTCAGTTATAGAGAGCATTCTTAGGTGGATATTTGACTCGTACTGAGAATCGTTTCATTTTCTGTTAAATGTAATACGTAAAATTCACCTACTGTAATATATGCATAAGCGAGATACTTATGCAATAACTTCCAGCTATCAGCTAGATCAGCAACGATTAGCCCTTCTTGAAATATGTTCCTCTTGTCTATTTAGGTACCTGCAATAATCCTTTCCCACCCGTAAGCGCAAATCTATAATTATTTTGTATTCAGTTCTTAACTCAATCTGCCCGATGATGGTCTAGTGACCGAAATTGCAATTGCAGTGTTATATTTTTCAAAATATTTTGTGATAATAAACTTAGTAAAATCAAATTTAGTTTTGTGAATCATGTTAAATTATCACGTAGTAACGACGGATTTCATCAACTATTTAAAGATTGATTTATTGAAGCTATCGAAAATCAATCTCGAGAAGAATCACACAACTCCGAGAATGGCGGTGTGCTCTTCGCATTTCACAAAAGGAAATCTCATTCTTTCAGGTTATTAACTCCTATGATTGAAATTGAGTTTAGTTGTCTTTCATAATGAGAATTCAAGATGCTGCTACCAAATGGAGATTTTTGTAAAAGATGCGGTTCCTACATTTAATCATCCAACAGCTTACGATAAGTAGAGGAATTTGAAAGCAGACTGAGCCTAGCAGCACTTGAACAAGTGCTCTTGTTCTGTAAACTCTCCATTAATTTCATTAGGTTTAACGCTGAAGAGGGAAATAGATATACAAAAAGCAGTAAAGTTGACGATACCAGGAGTCGACTTCTATTCAGTTTTCCCACATTGTATGAAGAATTTCATTTTTCCAACCTATCAAATTCTATGTATTTTCTCTGGAGTGAGTTTTCACCTGCATATCGCTTTACACTTTCGCTTGAAACTAACACTGTTATGAAAAACTCACAAAAGTTTCAAATCTCTCATATAACCTGTGTTCCAAGTTGGTTTTGAAGCGCCATGTTTTGATATCAGCTAATAAGATCAGAAATATTTGATCAAAGAAATCTTCATTCAATTTTGATTAAGGAATGAAGGTTTCTCAGTCGAAACTTATTGATTTCAAGCAAAGTGAGTCACGCTTCGTACCATTTATCTCACCCGTAAATCTTTCGTTATCTCAAAAATCGTTCTAGATATGGAATTCCACCAAAATAACACATTTTCATTTGATGAATTTGTGCTCAAATATCGAGTCTAATATATAAAAATGATGAGATCTGTTGATTACAATTCTTTTTTTTTTTTTGAATTCAAGTGATCAGAGACTTCGTTCAATGCACCGTTATAGTTTATTGAAATCTTGATTTCTTGGTATTTTATTTTATATTATTAGCTCCTATTGATGGTAATATGATATTTTCCAGTTATCAAGTAGCGTATTTTGTTTACATGTATAACATAACTCTAGCATATCAGAATTGAGAACTAAAACAAAGATATTTTCAAAAGTTTTTGAATTTTGTTAGTATATTTTGAATTTTATTATTTCAAGTTAATTTATTCCTCTTACGCAGAAGCTATTTCACGCTATAACGAGTGATTGAGATATATTCATCTCATGTCACATATTCCTAAATTTTCACTCATGTAACTTGGAAAATACAGGTAGTAGTTTCTTCGAATAAAAAGAATTTTTTGATATTAACGAGCTTGTGGACAAACCCGATGGTTTTCAGAGATATATATATATATATATATATATATATATATATATATATTTTTATATATATATATATATATATATATATATATATATATATATATATATATATATATATATATATATATATATATATATATATATAATAATTAGTCTATGGGCATGGTTCAAATTCTCAATTCATATAAGTTGTTAGTTTCAGGAAAAGCATAATGAAAAAAGGCGTAAATATTTATTTAGATATAATTGATGATTATCAAGTTCATCGTAGAATTCATAGGAGTTTGAAAAACTGATGCCAGAAAAATACAAAAACAGAAAGACTCTCACTCGGTAAAGGTGTCTGGCAAACTGACACTATTTCACCAAAGCTAATAACCTTGGCCCTTGAAAATATATTTAAACAAATAGTTTGAGATAATATGTGCCTAATGAAAGATTGCGTTCGCTTGAATTACCTGAGGTTCGCAAGTGATCAGTGTAGACGTGGAAAAACTTAAAAACATGATGCAAGATTTGAACGAATGTCGGAATGAATAGGGCTTAAAATAAATCTCCAAAAACCATATTCTGACCAACACACAAAAGATATTACTATTGACGATATTTTCTTAGAACGTCAACCATTATTATAAACATTGGCCATACCAGAAAAATTGACAGAATAGTGCAGATAGCTGAAGTGAAGCAAATAATTCACCCATGGCCACTGAAGGCTCAGTTTCATTCCAAAAAACACGAATCTACCAGAGCTTGAAACGCAAGATACACGACACCTGCATATTTCCAGTTACCACATATGAAATAAAAATGATGACCTGGACAAGGAAGAACAAAGAATAAATGAGAGTTACCAAAATAATGATGGAGAGCGCAATTCTGGGAATCACTGTGAGATAAAAGGTTTGAATCAACGTCATCCGCAATAAAACGAAAGTGACAGATATCCTTAGGCATAGAGCAGATCTAAAATGCTAATGGGTAGGGCATGTTTCTCTACGGAAACAAAGAAAATATATATTTTTGTAGATATGTAGATTATGTAGAGTTTCTGTGAACCTCCACAGCTTCTTCAGATTTAATTAGAGGGTGTAAATTTCGTATGTGGATTTGGTCGATGTTAGAGACTACTCTAACATCGACCAAATCCACATACGAAATGTCTCTTGTTGATTTCCACTATTTTCAATAACTGTTACCATTTCGTGGGTTTCAAAGTTTTTCTCGCCTCCTCAGACCCTTCAAATTGACTTAGGGAATACAAATTTGTGAGTGGAAATGAACAAGAATCAGGGGAAAGTACGACCTTAGTGTTAGAGTTCTGCTACTCACGCGTCTTTTGTTTTTTATAGTTTATTCAAACCGCATTATTGACTCAAAATGTCTATAACAATATTTGTCAAATCAGCAATCTATGCCAAAAAACTGTATCATGATACCTATGAACACTGTTTGAGCTGAATGGCTTGTTGAATGTAAGAAGAATTAAATTTGCAGTCTTTAGGTATCTAGGGAAGACAAAGATTTGTCCTCGATATAAAAACAGTTACTTTTTTACCACATCGTCACTATGCTCAGATAAATTGACGAAAATATTATTTCCGAGATGTATGCAGGCATTTAGAGATTCCGGAGAACTTAAGTATGAATTCCAAGATCGCAGTCGTAGTTTCGAGATTTAAGTCTAACTTCTGAGAATTTAGACACAATTCTCGAATTTGAGTAGTTGTTCTGAGTTCTAAATCAAAATTCAGAGATCAATATTGAAATTCTCAAATCTGTGCCGGAATTGTGAAATCTGAATCGGAATTCTGGGCTTTGAGTTGTAGGATAGGTAGTGATTTAAAATAGAATTTAGTATTATACTTCCTCTGGCGTTTATCAAAGTTATATTATGAATGCTCTTTCAATATAATAACTTCATGTTTCGAAAAGGTTCACACAATTTATTTTTTTTTCTGTATATGTTCGTTTCCTAAAACGAAAAAATATTTCATGAAAATTGAAATATATAATAGGTACGCATCACTTCGCAAAACATAATATATCACTCAACATAGATTTGACACAATGAATAATAGTACCTCATACGTTCATTGAAATTGATCCATTTCCTATAAAAGTCATCCGGCATGTTTAATCGAACAGGACCGGAACTACGGAACGATTTGCTTCGACGGTCACGTATAGCACTATCCATCTTAAGTAAAACTAGGATTATTTCCTAAATGACTCAGCGAAGATCAGCCACTCAAATAGATTCAACCCCATTCATTTTCTTTTGTCGAAAGCTAGAAATATTGTTTTTCTCCAATCATCAGAAAATGTTGACATTTTTGTACTATTTTCAGGTGCAAAAGCCATCAATTCCCTTACCATACAAAAATTTGCTCGTTGCTTAGCAATACTTTTAATGCTAGGATTAAAAAGGCTTCTTTTAATCCTAGGACTGAAAGTAATTGCCTTTGAGCTTCCTAATTGAAATTTGAAAAAAAAAACATTGTCTCTGACAAACTTAATGAAACAAACTAATTGGGCAACTATATATAGGTATTTATTTGTTATTTATATTGATATTTAATGTACAATTGGAACAATTATTGCCAAAATTCAAAGCACCACTGAAATTATCACCAACAATTTTCGAACAATTCAAAAGGTTTTCATTAATGTTAGAACAACTCAAAATATTCCCCGTAACTGTTGATGAAACATTCGAGGAAATATCTGAACAGGTACTTGTACCTTCTTTGTCAGGTTGCAATATTTTTCTGGCAGTATGCTTTTTGTTGATAAGTGATTCTTCAATATATCCTTTTACTACCGTACTCGATTTCCAACCTCCATGTCTTTTAAGACAAGTGAGGTCACCGCCACCATCAATAAGAAGTGTAGCAAATGTTCTTCTTAGCGAATGTTCAGTATACTCCTTCCAATTTTCTAAATTCAAAAATTTTGCCATTTCTTGCGGCACGGCACTAAGTTTGTGAATACCAACAACCATTCTTTGACACTTCCCATTAACATACTTCAAAATTAAACGACGTTTCTGTACATTTGATGCTCGTAGTGCAAAATATGTTCGAAATAAACGCAAATAATTATCGCCTATAATGTTAAACAAACGAGGTTTCTTGTTTTTTGTCTGCAAAATTTTTACGTCCAGGAACGAGTCCATATCTTCAATGTCATCAATTTCCAAATGAAGTAGTTCGTCACAACGCATAGCACCTCCAATTCCTAATACTAGAACAACCTTTATCATCAAATATACATTATCAGGTGCCATATCCAGGAACCGATCTACTTCCTCCTTTGTAAAAACCCTAGACTGTTTAGGTATATGTCCATCACTTTGCCTTTTTAACAATGCTCGTAATTTTGAATATTTACTAATATCCACACCATTTTTGATATCCAGTGTGGATCGCAACATTGAATACTGTGAACAAAGAGTGGATGGCTTGACGGTCTTCGTTAAATTTGAGAGATACACCATAAGAACACTCTCCGCATAGTTTTGCACATTTTCTTCTTTACACCAATCCATGAATCGCTGATATGCAAGTTCATAAACTTGGCGAGATTTGGGTGGCAAAAGATTTAGATATACTGCTTCGGCACTTTCCAATATATCCGCAGCTATATTTTCATCGTGTTCGGGATTCATTTTGAAAGCGTTTACTTGACAATCAATATTTACCAACAATACCAGATATCCATGGCTACCGACTTGCTATTGCTGTTATAATTAATAGGTGTTCAAATTTATTACCAAATTATTAACGATTTTTGAATAAAACTAAATTTATTTTGATTTTGACTTGGTTGGAGAAAAGATAGTATATATCATACGGACTAAAAGTGCCTATTTTTACTCGCAATTTTGCATTCGCTCGGCTGCGTCGCAACTGCAAATATTGCTCGTAAAAAAAATATGCTTTTTTAATCCTTATAATATAATATACTATTTTCTTGTACTTAATAGTGAAGTGCAATTTTTCACGTCACAAAGTCGTAAAACAAATTGACATTTTTCCAGTTAGCAACACTTTTCCATGCAAGCAACACTTTTTCATGTTAGCAACACATACTACTTTTTTGACATACCAAGAAAACGTCAAATTTTATATCATTTTATTCTGACATATTTGTCAAAAATACAAGTTTACAGAATAAATCATACTCTTAATAATGTATTTTATTTATTTTATTATATGAGCTAATTGAAGTACAAGAAAAACTAGCATGTTTTACTCGAAAGAAAAGCTATTTCCAGTTGGTAAGTATAAAATTATCAGGTAGGTATAAACATTACGGCTACTAATTTAAAAAAATTTCGCTTTCCTTTACAAGTATAACAATATGTATACTATTATTTATGGTTTAGAAGGGGATGCCGGCCTTGCTATCATATTACTCGACAGGATATGACTCTTCATATTTCCATTGTATGGTAAATTTAACCTTATATTGTTATCAAATTAGTTTACTGTAATTGATGGATATTAGTCTACTACATACTCACTCTCGTTGCAATAGCAAATACAAAAGAATATAGCAGAAAGTTTTGCTAAATTGTGCATTGACTGCTGAAATCAAATTTGAATTGGGAGGTGCATCAACCAGTCAATATTGATTATCTCAATGGCTAATCACCATGAGTAGGTGATTCGAGGCCGACTTTTTAATCGGTTGAAATAGTAATAGAAATAATCATAGCCTTTCTTCACATGGTGCTTTGTATCTTTAGTTATGAAGAAATGCAAGAAAATATTCATAAATTAAAAAAGGTTTTTTCAATGGAATTTCCATTAGATTCTAATGTTAATACATAAATATCTGGCTTTCAGAAACTCCCAGAAGGATCAAATTGACTTACGTGGTTTCACAAAGAAATTACTATCTACAAAACTAAAATTCCATCACACCTGAAAAGTTGGTCATTTGATCAATGCATATCGTGACATACGGATGATGAGCGTAATCGGAGGAGAGTTTCCGCTCGGAGGTCTACGTGGCGGCATATCTTGGAAATAACGAAAAGGAATCGTAAAAAAAAAGAATAGAGATGACAAAAAGAAGATACACGTAATCCAGACATAAGAACTGGCCATGATACCCGAAAACACACAGGTATATATATATATATATATATATATATATATATATATATATATATGTATATATATATATATATATATATATATATATATATATATATATATTAAAAAATTAAATAATAAGAAAATAACTTGTCTAAAAACCACAAAATGAAAATAACTTTTTATTCGACTAGTTTCGCCTGTTACAGCATTATCAAGACTGAATACATAATTGCAAAGACATCGCTTGAAAATATATAAGTATTTCGGTTCGGTACCTGGGGGTGGTAAAATGTAATCGATGGGTCCAAGTTATCAGAGATTTAACAGTGGGGAGTGGTTTAAGTCTAACTGGTCATTAAGAAGAATGTAATTATGGGATTTTTGGATCTTGTTTATTTCCATGGCTTCCAGGAAGTTCATTATCATGCCTTTATCACAGTAATGAAGAATTTTTGGTTTGAAAGAGGATGAGATGTTATGTTTTTTTGACTCTAGATGTTTCCTAAATGCTGATTGTCCGTTTTTTAGATGTTCTTTTAGCCTGGTTTCAAAACATCTCCCGGTCTGACCTATATATGTTGAATTACATTCTTCACAGTCCATTCTATAAATTCCTGTTCTCTTCATTGGATCGACTTTTGACATTTTGTTATTAAAAATCATTCTATCTAATCTGCTGTGACTCGAAAAAGCAGTATTCAAATTATTATTTTTAAAGAATTGAATGATCTTTGAAGAGGGGATGTGCGTATAAGGGATGCTCACAAACTTTTGTACATTTTTGTTATTGCAGTATGGTCCATATAATTTCAAATTGATAAAATGTTTCTCTTTTTTCGAAATTAAACTATTTATTATTTTTAGTGGAAAATCATTGTTAATACCTATCGCGCGAATCACGTCAATTTCTACCATAAGGTCTTGTTTTGATAAAGGAACCGAAAAAGCCCTGTGAATCATTGAGTTAAGAGCCGCGAGTCGATGGCTAATTGGACTGAAAGAATTATAACTTATGATGGCGTCTGAGAAAGTAGGTTTCCTGAATATTTTATATGAAAATTTATCCTGTTGTTTCGATATTGTTAGGTCGAGAAAATTTAACGAATTATTTTGTTCTGTTTCTACTGTGAACTTGATCTTATCATGTATTGAATTTAGATATGTTAGGTATAATTTAATATGTCGGTCTGTCCCATTGAATCCAACCAAGATATCATCCACATAGCGGTACCAAAAAATAATATGTTTTTTAGATAGATCTGATTCCAATATTGTGGTTTCCATGTTGTCCATGAATATGTCTGCTAATAACGGGCTGAGGGGAGAACCCATAGGAAGACCTGAATTCTGTAAATATATTTTGTTTTTGAATCTAAAAAAGTTCTGTCTCAAAACAACATTAAATAATGTTGAGAATTCTGTTTTTGTTGCTGGAAGAGTTTTTTGTTTTTCTAAGATGTTTTCAATTAGAGGTATACACTCTTCCGTAGGTATGTTAGGAAACATGTTGGAGACGTCGAAGGACACTAATTTAAAATTTTTATCAAAATCGATTTTTTCTAATTTTTTTTTGAGTTCTAATGAGTTTTTCACACTAAATTTTGGAGAGAAATGAGTATGTTCTTTGAAGGCTGTGTTGAGAAATTTTGAAAGTTTACAAGAAGGAGCTTTCGAAAAAAAAAATTTTCATATAAAATATTCAGGAAACCTACTTTCTCAGACGCCATCATAAGTTATAATTCTTTCAGTCCAATTAGCCATCGACTCGCGGCTCTTAACTCAATGATTCACAGGGCTTTTTCGGTTCCTTTATCAAAACAAGACCTTATGGTAGAAATTGACGTGATTCGCGCGATAGGTATTAACAATGATTTTCCACTAAAAATAATAAATAGTTTAATTTCGAAAAAAGAGAAACATTTTATCAATTTGAAATTATATGGACCATACTGCAATAACAAAAATGTACAAAAGTTTGTGAGCATCCCTTATACGCACATCCCCTCTTCAAAGATCATTCAATTCTTTAAAAATAATAATTTGAATACTGCTTTTTCGAGTCACAGCAGATTAGATAGAATGATTTTTAATAACAAAATGTCAAAAGTCGATCCAATGAAGAGAACAGGAATTTATAGAATGGACTGTGAAGAATGTAATTCAACATATATAGGTCAGACCGGGAGATGTTTTGAAACCAGGCTAAAAGAACATCTAAAAAACGGACAATCAGCATTTAGGGAACATCTAGAGTCAAAAAAAACATAACATCTCATCCTCTTTCAAACCAAAAATTCTTCATTACTGTGATAAAGGCATGATAATGAACTTCCTGGAAGCCATGGAAATAAACAAGATCCAAAAATCCCATAATTACATTCTTCTTAATGACCAGTTAGACTTAAACCACTCCCCACTGTTAAATCTCTGATAACTTGGACCCATCGATTACATTTTACCACCCCCAGGTACCGAACCGAAATACTTATATATTTTCAAGCGATGTCTTTGCAATTATGTATTCAGTCTTGATAATGCTGTAACAGGCGAAACTAGTCGAATAAAAAGTTATTTTCATTTTGTGGTTTTTAGACAAGTTATTTTCTTATTATTTAATTTTTTTAATATAAATATGAACTACCACAGAGTTGATTCATCGTCCATCGAATTTATTTTATATATATATATATATATATATATATATATATATATATATATATATATATATATATATATATATATTTTTATATATTTATATATATTTATATTTATATTTATTACAATATATATTTATATTTATATTAATATATTTATATATATTAATATATTTATATATATTTATATAAATATATCTATATATAAATATAGATATATATATATATATATATGAAATATTGAAAAAAAATTTCAATATTTCTAAAGTTTTGAAGAAGCCGCGAATGTCGTGGCGAAACGTGAACTTTTTAATAAAATCGAGTTTTTTTGAGATTCACCAAGCCTGTTATTACTTATAATCATCAAGAAGTTGAGAATAGTTCACAGGAAACAACAATTCCAATATATATATATATATATATATATATATATATATATATATATATATATATATATATATATATATATATATATATATATATATATATATATATATATATATATATGTATATATATATATATATATATATATATATATATATATATATATATATATATATATATATATATATATATATATATATATATCTGAATATATAAATATATATATATATATATAGATATATATATATATATATATATATATATATATATATATATATATATATATATATATATATATATATATATATATATATATATATATATATATATATATATATATATATATATATATATATATAAATATAAATATATATATATATATATATATATATATATAAATATATATATATATATACGATTTTTTTAGATGCCTTCTAATAAACCCTGATTTCCCGGCTCGAAAATATTTTCACGAAAAAAAAATTTATGAAAATATTTTGAATTTACGATGAAACTAATCTGGCAAAATAAATATTTGATGATATATCAGAAAATGCTTCACCTTCTAAACTAGTCAAATATTTAAAATAAAGAAATGTTCGATTATAACTTATCAAAAATTTCATATATAGGTATATTCTATTAAAACAACAATGCATCAGAACGGATGCGAACTCTCACATCGTCCGCTCACGAACATGGTCCTCTAGATGATATTCTGAGGAACAAATAAGAAAAGCAATCAGCAAATATTGTTGCTTCAGGCTGGATGCGGGATGAAGTAACACGAATTTCATTTCACGTATTGCACCCATTATTTTCAATCGAAAAAGTTCTATACTTCGAAAAATTAATTTCACTGTTTCTTTTTAAGAGATTTCATTGTGAAGTCCTTCAAGGAAAGAGAGTCAAAAGTTTATATTCAAATAGATAAGTATAACTCAGAGAATATTATATATATTCTACTGAAACGTAAAACCAAATTTTCAGAAATTATTTGAAATACTTAGGTACTTCAATTTAAGTAAATAATATCTACATTTAGTGCTACTAAGGAAGGCATATTTCGGTTTTGGTCGATGATTTTTAACAGAATCTAACTTGTGTGACTCGTTTATATTATTCATCGCAGAAAAGAACACAAATTTCTGGAGCTACTGTCTAGGATATGCATGCGCTTCAATTTAAAATTCTAACTTGATTGAGTTCTGAATTCAAATCGAGATGCAATTAAAATGGAATGAATTATATCATGAAAAAACTGGGAAACACTTTCTAGTAACAAACAAAACTGAAAATAATTTATATTATTGTGAAAAAATTCAGGGAATGCATCTCATATTAATGCAAGTTCGAACAGAATGAAGTCTCTGCAAAGTGCAACGCCGTTGAGGAAAGAAGTTGAAACCCACAAAGTGTACCTCAATGTAAACTCAATTCACGTACTAAATTTCAACTCACCAACTCAATCTGAAGAAGATGTGGAGGTGATCAAATTTTTTGAAAATCAGGAAAGAACAAGAAGTATTTACGTACAAATGGTTGTAACTTTCAGCTGCATTCAACCTCTACTAGAACAAAGAATACTAAATTTTGAATATATGGTTTGTAATTAATTTCTACATATTTTGCCACCAGAACTTTTTTTGCTATTGAGAATTACCTGTTGCAGAAAAATATTTTTTTAATTCAACATACTACTATGTGAATTATATTCCATCATAAAACAGTGTTTTGAAACAATATTCATTCGTTTAACATGACTTGCAACCAATTTCAAAAAGTAAGTCGACACAAGGAATGTCCAGGACGAAGTTTACAACAATTCTGAATATGTAATCATGTTACTTGTGTTGTTTCATATTTTTCTGTTCCAAGATTCGTTGCCAAATAATTTAGAGAAAAGTTTGGTATAGATGTTCAATTATAGTAAACTTTGATTTAATTTTGTGAATTCTGCACTCAATATTTTCCTCGCTTGTATTTCAAAATACATCAAAATTCTATTAGATACCATGATATTGAGTAAATGATGTTCAAGGATAGCGAAAATATTCTCTCCGGGGTATCTAAATCTCCAGGATATCTAAAAATATTCAAAGATACTCTCGATTATCGCTGGAAACATTTCTATAATCTCTGATGTTAACTCCTCACATATATTTTTCGGTGCCCTAATACAGTCAAGCATGATGTGTAAATGTAGGTGTAAATACCACTCGAGCAATCGGAAATAATCGATTATACTGACCTCGTCACTCGACGTATTTTCTAAAAACACCACTCACTCTCGTGGTGTTTCGCAAAATACGTCTCGTGACTCGATGCCCTTGTGATATTATAACTGATTATATATATATATATATATATATATATATATATATATATATATATATATATATATATATATATATATATATATATATATATATATATATATTATATATATATATATATATATATATATATATATATATATATATATATATATATATATATTTATATATATATTTATATATTTATATATATATATATATATATATATATATATATTATATATATATATATATATATATATATATATATATATATATTTATATATATATATATATATATATATATATATATATATATATATATATATATATTAATATATATATATATATAAATATTTATATATGTATATATATATATATATATATATATATATATATATATATATATATATATATATATATATATATATATATATATATATATATATATATTTATATACCTATATATATATATATATATATATATATATATATATATATATATATATATATATATATATATATATATATATATATATTTATATACCTATATATATATATATATATTTACTTCAATTGTTGTTGCCTATGAACTATTTCAAACATTTTGATAATTATTAGCATAACAAAACTTTTGATAAAGCCACGAATGTCGTGGCGAAACGTCAACTTTTTAATAAAATCGAGTTTTTTGAGATATATATATATATATATATATATATATATATATATATATATATATATATATATATATATATATATATATATATATATATATATATATATATATATATATATATATGTATATATATATATATATATATATATATGAAATTCAAAACGTCGAATCTAGTTATGAGACGTTTCGAATTTTATCAGCATAATCTAATTATTATTCTTGAATCAGAATTTTACTGGAAATTTTGGTCTGTGGGTTTTCTGATTCACGAAACGCCAAAATTTACGATGATAATGAATGTCGGCATTCATCTGCTAGAGATCACAGAGTAATAGTTAAAGGTTATTTGCGGATTTGTCAAAGCCTTATGGCTAAGAACTCATAAACATAAAGCTTAATGAGAATTGTCTTCATGGACGACGGTGCTCTTATTGCATCATCAATTGAGAGGCATTGCAGGGGTGAACTATTTCTTCAAGGAAAATTTATTTGTCTCATTGATAGGGATAAATATTATTTGCAAATCTGTAAAATGTGATTATTCAATAGTGTTTGGAGATATGAAATCTCATAGACATCTACAAAAACTATTACATTATGAATGGGACGTGATATCGTTGCATAAATAAGCTCTAGAAGGATGAGTTTCGAATATGCTCTACATAATTAATTCTCACATATTTTCTCACTAGTCATAGAATGGCTCATTTTGTTGTCCAAGATTTGAAGATGCCAAATTTTTTATTTCATTCACCCAAATGTTGGTAGTTATCTCTGCATCAAATACCAAATTTCTGCTCATTTGGACTGGAGATTTCTAAATACCATAGCCATAAATATATTTATATTTATAAAGACATCCAGAAATTTAGATAATCTACTACGAGGTCTAAAACGGATACTAAAACCACTGGCGTATTTTAAAATAGTGCAATATTTCATCATTTCCGAGGAAAATAATATTAGCAACAGGGAATATCAATAGGTATTAATAAATTCTTTGTGTATAAAACATATTTTGTCAACTGAAACAAGAGAAAATATATAATGATTTTTTGAAACGGTGAATTCTAGTACGTGATTTCATTTTTCATACTTCTCAGCTACAATACAAATTCTTTCAATAAATCTATAAAGGAAATTATCATTTAAGGATATTCAATCATATAACTAATAAATTTTCATATGATTTTCATATAATTGGAATTGTATTTATTTAAATTATTTTGTTGAACAAAAATATCAATGAATGACACCCATAAGGAATGCGATTTCAAAAATCCATAAGAAATCATATTCAACTAAACTGAAATTAGATTTTTGAAGTCATACTTGATGCTCAATGTTTATTCTGTAGAAATGAAGAAAATTTTGAATACATGAAGAAAATATCGGATGTTCTATGTTACATTGTGATAGTTAATGTCATTAATAATGAAAAATGGTTAAACTTCGTTTATTTTCACAAATATACATACGTTTGATATCTGCGACTGCTATTTCATTCGCTTGACATATTTGTTTATGAGCTGAAGTATACCTACTGAAATATGTATGTACTATGATTCATTTGAATTTAAAAAAATTCTCAATTTAAGGTTAATTCATATATTGTATTGTCGGTGGTGTTATAAAGAATGAATTTCTCTCTTTTTATTAAAATATGTGTTAATTTCTGAAAAACTTTGCTTCTATTGATATTGATTAGGATCTACTATATTTAAAATACCGATTGAATACTCTTTATAGTATGATACGCACAATTTCTTGGATGAATTTTTCAATCTGTAATGGTCACTTCAATCTCTCTTGTTATCAATTCACAACAAATCATAACCTATAATGAAATATTCAATAACAAAAGTCACAAGAGAAATAATGGTTGACTAATATGCATCTGAATGCATTATTCCTACTCAATTATGTATATAATGACGGACGACTGAATTATGGTGTACGTGAAAGTGAACTGTGAATAAATGGTTAGTTATAGTTCTATTTAATATGAGCTGTACTGATATAGTTATAATGCCTCATTTTGAATACTCGACCCACTTTATATTCCGATGGTATTTCACTTCGTAGGTAGGTACATTTTGAATTACAATTCATTCATCCTTATATTATTTCGTGTAAAATTATATTGTGTTCTAGTATAGGACACTCATAGTGGAGCTCAAAATTATGGCCTAGCATGCAAAAATATTGAGTAGTTCAATTTCTATCAATGTTAACTAGTAACGAACATTTTTGGAACTAAGTTCTTTAATGTAGCTTCCGAAAAGAGTTGGCTGGTAGAAATTGTCATGCAACAAAATTGCTCTCCCTTCGAATTTCCCTCTCATTGTTTGTGTGCCGCAAGTGCACGCACCTACTCGCACAGTATCGAGATTCGATCAGATGACCTTACCTACTTATTCGTTTTGTAACGGACGACTGATGAATTATATGGAGCTTCTTCGAAATGCAGAAACATATAGTTATTGGCATGCTATGAAAGATAATATTACAATTTCCTTTGATTCTTAAAATGAGATTTACCTATTTAATTTTTATTTAAAACCCACTACACACTTAGAACATGTTAGATCTAAACAAAATAGTGTTTTGATGTAATAGGTCGTTCGCTATACTGTGGTACCTACTGCAAATTAAAAAGCTATGCATCGAATTTTCGGGATGGAGTTTTGCTAATAAATTTTGAGAATATTGAGTATAATATGTAGATTTCATGATTTCTATATATCATATTATAATATTTTTTGTACACATCCAAATTCGTGAAATAAGGTGAAACGTTATTCTTGCTTATAGTATAGTATAGTTTCGATTCTATTTTTTATACATAGCTATAAACGAAACGTCGAGTTCCATTAAAGGGTATAAAAATAAAAATGGCCGCAAAAGAAGAAGGCTATATACATAATATATAGTATTTCCAACAACCTCAACTTTGTCGATTTTCTTTTTTTTCTTTGAATGCAGAACTTCATATTATTCTACAAATATCAACTGAAAATATTAATGAAAATCAGATCTACGATTTTAGTTTCTCCGAAATTTCTATGAAATAGGTACCTGAACATTTTTCAGTTTGCAAATTCTCATATAGAGGAAGTCCAAAGTACGCAAAGTTTTCTGTGCTGAGCAATTTGAGTATTGGTACATTTTCTGATATTTATTGTGAGTTCTTGTTGAATTCACGCTGAAAATTGCTTTGATATTCTTCCAAATTCTGAAATTACAGGTGATCAGTAGGAGTAAATAAAATTAGGTAGGAAGTAATAAATGTTGCTCATTCAAAACCAAGTGCTTTTCCGACACATAGCGAATTAGCATTTCTTGCTTCAAATTACATGCTTTGATGATTATTGCTTCAATTAGTTTGCACTTGTACATTAAACAACAGTGTATCTCCAATTCCGACTTCGCTAAGTCATGGCTGCCAATGTTTTTGTCGACCGCTATGGCATCGGCGCCATCTGGCTCAACTGCAACATGAGAAATTTATTATGAGATGACTGAATTCGATGACAGGTCTACAGAATTGGGGCTGGTACGAAATGAATAATGTAGACGGTCGAAACTAGATAACGCTAACTTAACGTTATTCCAGCTTTCCATGTCTAGTTTCTATTATGAAATTTGAGCTAGAGAAACCCTGGTAATTGATGGAATAAGAAGTGAAAAGTTCGTTTGCCAAAAGGGGTCAAGAGGACTTTGAGGATGGAATAGGATATCATATAATACCATCGTTTATGCAGGGATACATTGTTTGAGTTAAGTCTTATAGCAGAAAATACATCAAATGAAATATACTATCATGAAATGAATAAATATATATATATATATATATATATATATATATATATATATATATATATATATATATATATATATATATATATATATATATATATATATATATATGTATATATATACAGTGGCGTAGATAGCTTTTTGCCATGGGGGGGGATATGACTCAGTGCAAAATTTCATAAGTTTTTCTTCTAAAGTTCTATTCTTGTTGATAAAAATAATCTTTCATGTAGATAGTACAAAATAAGCAGAAAAATTGAATCAAATTGCAAAGAATTCAAATTATTTGAATTGGATAAAATTTATCAAAAATTAGTGAAAAATTGAATTATATTAAATTGGGTATATAAATCATTGAACATATTCTTGGGACAATTAGAGAAGAAAATCTAGTTTTCGGCGTTTTTCGACATTCATGACTTCGTCAACTGTGATTCCAATGTCACGATGAATTGCCAGAGCAGCCAAACCTTTCAAAAACAAAAAATTAGACAAACATGAGGTTTTAATTTGCAATGAATTTTATATATTCAGAAGGATCATTACAAGTCCACTTCTTTTATCGTGCTCCTTTGAATCGTTGCTATTCGCTTCAAACGTCGATACCGACAGCATAGCTAATATTCTGAACAACATATTGATATTCGAAAAAAAAATTTTTAGGCAATCATCAAGCTCTATTATTGAATTTTTAGGCTTAACATCGCCTTTACGAATTAAATATTTCTTTCACACTTTCAAGTTACGAGAACAGCTGGTGTGGCAGTAAGAAATTTTTGATAAAACTCATCAGTTTTGATGAATTTATCAACTGCTTTGTCAATTTCGTATAAATCATGCTTGAAAAACATGGAAAATCTTTCTAATATATTTAGTCTAGTCAAAAAGTGCTTTTTTGTTCAACTTTTTTCAGCAGTCTCGGAAAAATATGAGCAAGGTGTCATTCGATTCGTAATAGCATATAGACCTTTTTGAGAAAAATAAAAATTCGCTCGCGAAAATTGTGAAAGTAAACAATATACTGAAAAAAAGGGGTTTTGGTTCTTCGACAATATGTCAAAAATTAATTGAGATTTTTGAAATACGAAGAAAGATTCGAAAAGAAGAGGAAATTTCCCAAAAAAATGACCCAACTACTGGAACTGTAGGATCAATATTCATAATTTTCTCAGATAGGTGAAAATATGGCCGAAAACGGGTAATTTGGTTTGGGCAAGTCACGCCCATTTAGGACACAACAATTATTTGTCCTTATTAAATATGAAAATTAAGCAATGAAAAATTCAGACAGTTACTAAATCGGTGAATGAGCAATAATCCAGCGATAATAGCGATTTTTGAATTAGTTATGCAATAGTTAATTAACAATTTTTTGGTACTTGAACATGAAAATTGTAAGTGTGATAAATGTTCACTACGGGTCTGAAATTATTTTTCATTCTTGGAGCTATTATTATAAGGCTTCAGAGTAAATTCCCATTGAAAAAATTTCAATTTTTCAGTTGTTCATTGACAATTTACGTAGGTATAGTTTTGCAAAATCAAAATTAATTTTGTTTATAATTTTAATGATCCGTTTTTCATTATCGGAAGCTACATGGAAATGGTTTTTTCAATATTCATCTCCTATTGTTTAAAAAATTGTTATAAACAAATGCGTTGTTTATAAGAGAATCAAGAAAAGAAAGTACTGATTAATTAAAGTGCGTAAATTGTTAATAAAAATCTATTCTGCATTTTTTTGAAACTAGCTCCAAGGAAGGAAAAAAGTATCAATTATATAGTTTAACAGTTATTACACTTGCAATGTTCTTGTTCAACCAGCAAAAAAATATTGCATAACCAATTGAAAAATCGCGATAAAAATGTTTTGTCACTGGATCATTGTTCATTTACCTATTCAGTAAGAACCTGAAATTTTTCATTCCTTAATTTAATATTTAATATAGTTGAACAATGTTTATTGTTGAAGTGTCCCAAATGGGCGCTACTTTCGCAAGCCATACTACCCGCTGTCGGCCGTATTTTTACTCTGAGAAAACTATAAATATTAATCCTACAGTTCCGGGAGACTTTCTTTTAGAAAATTTCCTCTTTTTATATATGTATTTAGATATTAAAAATATCAATTAGTTTTTGAGATAATTTTTTCTTTCAGTAAATTGATTATAAGTTTTACAATTTTCAAGAACGGAACTTAAATTTTTTCAAAAAATATCTTCATGCTCTTTCGAATCGAATGACACCTTGTTCATATTTTTCCGAGACTCATGAACAAAATTGAACAAAAAAAGCACTTGTTGACTAGACTATATTCTCATGATTAGTAAATCTTTCTCCAAGTCCAGAAATGGATTGAACGCTATCACAGTAAATTTTTATTTACTTCAAAATGTTATGGAGTAATTAAATTGTCAAAGCCAAAAGTTACTCATATTTTGAAACCTACCCTACCTCAAAAACTATTCGAAATATTAAATATTGATTGAAAATATTCTATGTAAACAGAAATTTAATCAGTCACTAGGAACAAAAAACGTGTGTGACATGGAAAATTTTATTAACCAAGGAAGAAGTCAATCAAAACCTCTTCGCACTTCTTTTCTTTCCAAATTTTATACTACTTATACTATTAAACAAAACTGCTTGTGTTTTAGATATAATACTACACCGTTAAACAAAAGTTCGAGCAGTTTTGTTTAATAGTAAGTATAGTATACAATTTATAAAGAGAAGAAGTACGAGGTGATTTTGGTTGACTTCTTCCTTTCGAAATGAAAATTTTCTATTAGACCCATTTGAACTTTTTTGAACAAGTTTTTTGCTCGAAGTGGCCGATTAAACTTACTAATTGAACATTGAATAGAATATGCTCAAAACTAATAGTCACTTCACCCAAAATTAGAAAAACGATTCAATTTCTTGATTAATTATAATGTTGAAATTATAAGTGGATATTGTACACACAATTGCACAGTCGTCACGAAAACATATCTACATGATTTTCATATAATCGCACATACATAACACCAAAAGAGGTGCTAGTGCTTAATAAATTTCATGTATACTTAAATACGTAGATACGAAGACTTTTATTCAATTCTATTATAATTTTCGTAGGCTCATGGGGGGGGATTGATCCCCTTGATCCCCTCCCTATCTACGCCACTGTATATATATATATATATATATATATATATATATATATATATATATATATATATATATATATATATATATATATATATATATATATATATATATATATATATATATAATCAAATTATTAATTGCCGAATAATTTAAATAAGTTTAATGGGAACTCAGCAAGGGCATCAAAAGTCGAATCTTTTCAGCTATACCAATATATTTCGACAGTACATTGCTGTCTTCCTCAGGGTCTAAAAACAAAATACAAAAACTATGTAACAAAGCTCACTTTCAGATTTCAAATCACTTACAGGTATTGATCAGTAAGTAAACTAAGCATAAAAAACATTAAGAGTATAAATTATTCAACATAAGGCTTCAACGCCTACAACAAAACTTGGAAAAATATATGTCACGAAAATTAAAAGAACAAAACTACAGGTTAAAAACTTATGTCAGAGTAACTGACATTTCTGTGGTCTTACACAGCGCATGGACTAGTCATAAAACATAACATTCTCACTCACGACCACTTCTTGTTATTGTCACATTCGAGTATGTTACAATAGATATTACTAAGTTGTCTGAGATCTCCCTGTTCATTAATGGCAGCCGAACTATATTTGCTGATATAACACATCTCCACAAACTTCCTATTCTTTCGTTTCTTTTCTTTATCTAGAATTTGGATGTTATCAAACTCTACAGTGTAGATTTTGATAAGATGAATGAATATGTAGAAAACATAAAAATAATTATTCATAATATGTTTATATACTAAATTTTTCAATGAATTATGTAGATAAGATAATAAAATATCATATAGATATATATATATATATATATATATATATATATATATATATATATATATATATATATATATATATGTTTAATATACATGTCAAAGTGTCAAAGTGATAAAGAAAAATTCTTCAATAATTCAAAAATTATCATTATATTTATATATATATATATATATATATATATATATATATATATATATGATTAATTTACATGTCAAAGTGTCAAAGTGACCAAGAAAAATTCTTCAATAATTCAAAAATTATCAATCAAATTTTCAAGGGAGCTGGATATATGTATTCCGCGAAGCGAAAATTTACATTCACAATCCAACGGTGAATTATAGAAAATATATAGTCACTCCAACTCAAAATCTGCATACAACTGGTTTGATCTTACTATATATGTTCAGTGCAGCTCCTTTTACACAGAGTGAATCAACATATTTCCAGTTTTTCCCCAGTATGAATCGCGGCCGGATAGTTATGTGACTAAGAACCACGAGCGCGCTCCGCCAAAGATATTGGGAACAAACAATTCATCTTTACGATCCAATATGCAGAATTCCGTCGCGAGAACAAATACTTCTTGACATGATGATGTTTACTCAACAACTGTGTTGTATGTGATTCCATATCTACACTAACATAGTGTTTTTAAGAACTCAGGACATCCTTACGAGAGCGCGCTCCGTAAATACTTGTTGCGATATTCGTAATATTTAACAATCAAATCATGAAAGTTGACCTTAATCAATTTAATATATTACATAAAGTGAATTATAATTATTCACATTACGTTCTTTCCCGAAAGTATTTTGGACAGATTAGTTCACATATATATTTTACCAATACTATTCTGTATTTATAAATCACAAAGCATAATTATAGCATCGTGCTCTTATCTAGGCAATTGTAAATCTTTTGAATAGCCAACTTTTCTAGATACATCCTCTCACGTCGGGGCCCTCATAAACAACTACAGTGTCGTAAGCGTACGATATTATACTTCCATCTAATTCCAACTTTCCAATGAAGTTCATATAAACCGAGAATACGAGTCGTCCTACTAGCGTTAACTGAGAAACTCCTATAGTGAGAGGAATAGGATTCTCTTTACATCACCAATTCTTACAAACTCAAACTTATCCTTTAGATACATAGGAAATATATTCAATTAGTTGCCGCGAATACCTTGAGCTTCTAGTTTTTTGATAGCATTTTGAAATCAACGGTTTAAAAAAATACTTCTTTTCTGTTTTTCAAATATGGCGTCCACAATAATTATACTCTCCTGGAATCTAAAATGGCCTTTGCTTAAGATCCTGCATTTTGTGAGGAATATTGGGCTAGTCAACAAGTTCGAAATGGTGTTAATTCTTGATAAAGCTCCTAAAGCTGCTGAAGCTGAAAAACTTTTACAAAAATAGCCTTATATGAAAGAACTAAAAAAACCTTTTTTCTATTTTTTATGATAGGTACCTACTTTTAGATATAACACGAGACCGAATTTTTAAAGTAAAAAATTGATATAACTCATCAATTAGGATTAATCAATCTTATAAATAATCTAAAGTCCAAGTTTGTAACAATTATTTATCAGCTATTATATGTATTTGTTTATAAAAATTTGAAATTTTCTTGAGTTTTTCGTATTTGCCAATCAATTTAAATAAATTATAGTATATATTATGAGTAACTAAATAGGAAATTATTGGTAATATTTAAAAATTTAGAAGATACAGGAGAAAAAACATGGAAAAATTCGAAGAAAACAACATAATATGATCCAAAAAGCAATTTTTTCAGAATAAATAATTGACATGACTTGAGTTATAAAATTATATATTTACATGAAGTTAAAATATTGCGAAATATAGGTAAGTCATGTGATGAAGAAATCAAAAATCATATATAAAAGAAAACGAGTTAGATAAATATTAATGAAGATAATTTAATCTATATGAGATACGGATATGATGTACAGTAGTAGGTATTTTATTAAATTGTTTTGAGATTCATAGCTGTATTTCTATTATTTAACAAGTTATAAGTCATGGAAGATACAAAAAAATCGAGAAAATCTCTAATTTTTCAAAACAAATACATATAATAGTTGACAAACAATAGTTACTAATTTGGTCTTCAAATAATTCAAAAGATTAATTAATCCTTCATAAAAACCACATGAATATCCATTATTGCATCTGTAATAGTTTATAAGTCATATTAATTTGTTACTTGACAAATTAGGTGGCCGGCAGAGCTTCGGTCTAAAGTAATATTTAAAAGTATTACAAAAAAAATACAATTTTTTTTAACTTTAGAAACAATTTATAACGGTTTATAAAGTTTGTTTATAACAAATTGTTAAGTTAACAAACAATGAAATTCACAACAAATTTTTTTTTAACTCTTTGCGGTACAGGAATTCCAGTGAAAATAAAACCTTAGCGGTACAAAAAAAATTTTATTCGAAAAAACGAAGATTGATGGAACATGTTGATTCGTTACATCATAATGAAGTGAAAACAAGCATAAAAAAAATCTGAAGTCAATTGACAAAAAAAATAGAGGGTGGTGCATTTTTTGAACCAGCATACTTATGTGAGTGATTGAAATTCCAGCAGTACCCTGTTGAATCAGCTAGTACCCATACTTTGTAGCATTGTTTGATAGGCTTTTTAGGCAAATAACTGCTTCAAGGAAGAAGCGATCTTTGAATTTTATCAAAAGACTCATCTTAACGGTTATGTTTTCATCGGGTTTGAAAGGCACAATCGAAAATTATTTTTTGAAGGATTCCAGCAAACGGCCTACAATTTGTCACAGTTAATACTGCTGGCGTTCCTTGGAATTACGCTATTATCGTTTTCAGATGAAAATTTGTGAGAACCATCTCAAATCTAGGTAAGGTCATCACCTTGCCTAATCATACGGATCCGTGAAGATCCTGAGATGTAAGGACCACGTGAATCTCTGTAGCTGGGTACTTTTTTTTATGCCCATCAGAATAATTAATTTTCAAAAAAAAATTTTAATTTCATTCCATTTCTGCCCTGTCTATAAGGTTTCCAGACACTTTGGGTACTGCTGCTCGCATATAAAGTGGTTTGAAAAAGCATGTAACTCAAATATCATCAGTGATCAAATAGATTTGATAAGCTTCCCAATACGGATTCAAGGCTTTCACGATCACGAATGAATTTGGTGGTAGACCGGTATCGGCAATAAATGGTTTCTGGTGGGAATACACTAGTCCTGGAGATTACCCATTCTATTATATTCTTGAGACCCTATTTTGCAATCGTAGACCATGTTATAATGGAAAATTGGCCACTTTGTATTCTAATACATCCTCATCTGAATGAAAGCTCACTTCTCTGCAATTGCCATCCTCCCTCTTCCAGTAGAATAATTCGACCCGGTAATCGTCTTCGCAAGTCTGCTGTCCTTGTCCCGAAAACATTTTTTGGAAGGTATCGAAACACACATCACCATTCTCAATTCGCTCCAATTTTATCGTAAAAAACTCAATCTACTGTCCATTCCGACCTAATTGAATGGGAGAGGGTTCCTCTCCTTCTATTCATATTGCACTGCAGTACGGTGGTACAATGTTTGAACACCTAAAATTGTAATTCAAAACTCACGCAAATCTAAGGTACAGAACCAAAAAAAATATACACACATACCTTCAATTAAGTCCTGTAGACTAATATATTTCATTAGTTTTCTAAAGGTATCTTTCGACAAGAAACGTTTTCACAATAAAAGAATAGTCCGTAAGCCCGGCCGGCGTGACGGAATGATAAAAATCATATGCATTTCTCGAATGAACAACCGTTTCCAGTCAAAACAAAAAGAGTCATAATACTCTGTATAACCCAATAAACGGCCCGCTATAGAGGTGTACGATTTAAACCCGAGTCCCTTTTAGCTAAAAGACTGAATATATGGTGGTTTAAATTTTACCCCACCGTACTGCACGGTACAAAAAAAGCGTGGTTCAAAATTTGAACCACCGTACTTGAAAGAGTTAACCTATGAAAAAAAGCTAGGTTATTATGATTTTCCAGAGAAATTTTTTCTCTTAACTAAAAAATTTTTTTTTATAAAATTATTATTTGTATAAAACGATAAACCGGTGGAAAACAATTTCTCCAGAATTTCATCTTCTCTATTTATTAATAAACAATATCTTAACTCTTGGGTGAAACAATTATTAGAGAATGGAGAAGGGCAAGAGTAAGTTTCATTCCAAAAATAGGGAAAAAAGATAGAACTGACCCTCAATCTCTCAGACCCATTTTTACCCCGAGGCGAAGCTAACGGAGTTATAGTCTCACGACAAAAAGTTGGGATCTGGCCCGATTTTAAAAATTCCAACGGATATCGATAAAACACATATGATTTCATTAGGGAATTTTAATTCCCAATTTTTCCCGACGAAGAATAAAAAATGAAGGACACCCTACTGCATAGCACTAGGAATGATGAAACCCCTCGGCGCATGTGCATGTCGTCAATATTTTTTGAATGTATCATATAAATTAAATAATAATGAAAGTCGATTTTACGACTGAAATGAAGGAAAATTGCAATAAATGTATTAATAACTCGATATTACGAATAAAATCCGTGAAAATTTAGCAAAAAAATTCATTGATTGACTGTCGAATTTGAATTTCCATTCCGGGCTCATTTTGCTGCAAATAATTGATAATATGGGAAGCAGACACAGAATCAAGCTGAAGCTATCAACGTGGCTTGGTTACCGTGGCACACAGAGCACTTCGACGAATGTTTTGTAGGACTTCGTACATATCGACCTTGGCGCATGCGCATGTCGTAATGCCTATCTGAAAAACGCTATATTTTTTTATTCTTCTTTGGGAAAAAGTGGCAATTCAAATTCCCTAATGAAATCATATGTGTTTTATCCATATCCGTTGGAATTTTTAAAATCGGGCCAGATACCAACTTTTTGTCGTGAGACTATAACCCCTTCAGCTTCGCCTCGGGGTAAAAAGATATAGCGTTTTTACCCCGAGGCGAAGTTGAAGTTTCAAGAAAAAAAGTTGGGATCTGGTCCGATTTAAAAAATTCCAACGGATATCGATAAAATACATATGATTTCATAAGAGAAGTTTCGTTCCCAATTTTTCCCAACGAAGAATAAAAAATTATAGCGTTTTTTAGAAAGGCATTACGACATGCGCATGCGCCAAGGTCGATATGTCCGAAGTCCTACAAAATATGCGTCGAAGTGCTCTGTGTGCCACGGTAACTAAGCGACGTTGATAGCTTCAGTTTGATTCTGCGTCTGTGTCTGCTTCCCATCTTATCAATTTGATTTATAATTTGCAGCAAAATGAGCCGGGATAGGATATTCAAATTAGACAGTCCATCAATGAATTTTTTGCTAAATTTTCACGGATTTTATTCGTTATATCGACTTATTAATACATTTATTGCAATTCTCCCTCATTTCAGTCTAGAAAACGACTTTCATTGTTATTTAATTTATATAATACATTCAAAAAATATTGACATGCACATGCGCCGAGGGGTTTTATCATTCCTTGTGCTACGCAGTAGGGTGTCCGGATTTTTTCAACAACGTCTTCACTCAAAACGATGGAGAAAGTATTGAATAACTACATAAGAACGAAGAATCTGGAGAATACACCTTTCCACAAATGTCAGTATGCCTACCGGGCGGGACGATCAATAGAGACCGCTCTGTATCAGGTGACTAAAGTCATCCAAAAAACTCAGACTAACAAAGAAATCGCAATGCACGCTTTTCTGGATATATCTAGAGCTTTTAACAACAAAACACATAAACTACTACATAGGCTAACGGAGCATGGCTTTGATTGCGTAGGCTATGCTGATGACATAGTCTTAATATTTAGTGGTAAATACGAGGGCAGCCTATGTGATTTACTACAGGGAGCCTCAGAATTATTGAGCAGTGGTGCTTCTCAGTGGGGCTGGATATTTACCCAAATAAGACAAATTTAATTCTTTTTACACGAAATAAAAAACTTCCGGCCATGAAATCTCTCTTATTTAATGAAGATACCATAGAATGAAAGTCTCAAGTTAAATATCTGGGACTAACTCTGGGCAGCAAGCTTCTGTGGAATAAACATGTTGATATCGCTGCTAGTAAAGCAATAAGGGCTCTGATTGCATGTGAAAGACTATCTGGTAAGAATTGGCGCTGTTACCCTGACATACTTCGATGGATGTACGTCATGATTGTTAGACTAATAATTACTTATGGGGCAGTAGTTTGGCATGCCAAAGCAGGTCAGAAAAGTAAGATAAAAAAGCTCGATAGACTGCAAAGACTGGCCGGTTTGTATATCACGGGAGCTATGAGAACGTGCCCAACTAGGGCACTTGAGATCATTACAGATCGCACACCTCTACATCTAGTGATCGACAGGTTAGCCCATGAAGTCACAGGACGGCAAAGCTGGTGGGATGATTGCTAAGTCAGAGAACCTGGTCCTCTCTAACCAATTACATCTCATCAGCAAACCCCCCTAGTGATGTACTGGTGAAGAAAGTAATCATTAGGAAAAATTTCATACGATGCTAAGTAAGAAGAAACGATGGAAATTTAAAACCACCACTGAAAATTTCAAAAACAATACGCTAAAGTGGTATACAGATGGTTCAAACCCCACAACAAGAGCTGGTTCTGGGCTCCTATTCAAATTTCTTTTAGGCAAAAATACTAGCATTTGGAAGATGTGTAGATATGAACCTAGAAAGAAACTATCTGAAATGAAACACAGCAATCCATTCTGATAGTCAAGCAGCTATAAGAGCACTGAGCTTCCATATGTCATCGATTCAAAGATGATTTGGGAATGCCAAAGGAAACTCACTGAAATAGGCAAAAATTGCAAGGTCTTTTAAGTCTTGGTTCCCGGTCACTCGGGAATCAAAGAAATTGAAGAGGCCGATTTACTTGCCGGAAAGGAAGCACGAACGCCATTTATTGGCTCAGAACTTCTCTGAGAGAGTTTCGGGAGAAGGAGGAAACTGAAAGAGAAACACTCTGGCGGAATCTTCCAGGGACCCTTCCCTGGAAGACTTCATAAAGTTTCTTCGGAACTTGAAAACTCTAAGATCCAAAGGATATCTGGATCTCATTAAGATTAATTACACCTTCTCACTGGCTTCCTTACAGGACACTGTCACCTCAGGGAGCATCTGATGAGAATAAGTTTACCAGAAACTCACGATTGTCGATTATGTGCGGAGGAGAAGAAAACTCCTGTTCACCTAGTAACAGAATGCCTCGCCATTACAAGCCCACGAAAATACTGCTTTGGTCAAGAAAGTTGTAGGAGTAAGGACATAACCTCCTTGAAGCCTTTCCAGATATTGTAGTTTACTAATACTCTGGAACTAGAAGACGAGCTGTAGGTAGATGCCATAGTACAAGAAACAGATCTGATGAGGGGTACTGCGACCTTAAGGTCGCGGTGTGACATAAATCCATATTAAATAAATAAATAGATAATTGAAAGAAGACGAAAAAAACCTTTTTAGAACGTCATTCGATGCTTATCATCAGATGAAAAAACAGCAATGACTTATTATCTATTAAATAAAATTGTTATAACATTTCTTGGACTTTTCATTTTTTGTTAACTTAGAAAATTCATTATAAACAAAATAATAAATTTCAAGAAACTTTTATTACGTTATCTTGTTGACTATATTCAAAACCAGGTTTCTGCAAAGCCAAAAATTTATAGGTTAATTATTTAAACTGTTATGTCTTCATTCATGAAAACGGAGATTGAAAGAAAAATAGTTAATTATCAATAGTATAACTTTTTGAAAAATTTACCTAATATTTTTTTTCCAACTGGGATTTCTTCGTTCAAGTATCTGGACGATACTATAATTCATTCAAATTTTCAAATTAATATTTGTTACTATAACAAAATTATTTTATGTGGTACATTCTCTTTAGCCAAAATTATAAATAATAGAGGCAGATTTTCGGGAGTCCGGACTTTTTCAATGGAAATTTCCTCCTCTTCAAAGATCTTCAAATATGTATCAAAAGTTTTTGAGTTAATAACGAAAAAGAGTTTGTCATCTTTTTTTATCTTAATTTGTCAATAACAGTTGCAATTTTTTATGTTATCCTCGAAACAAATCTTCGTAGACGTCATTTCAAATTGAATGAACTATAGCTCATATTTTTAGGAGAATTAACACTTTTTGAACTTGTTGATTAGCCTTTACAACACTTCAAATAGTGTTACTTGATTTTCACGAAATTATTAATTATTGCAATGGGTCTATAGATTGTTAGGTCTCTTAACTGCCAGATTTATTAATAGGTGTTTTTCTGCTGAAAATCATTATCAATATCATAATTAAAATTAAAATAGTGAGCAGTATTTAGATATAAGTATTTGTTCATAAATGATGACAGAGTTGAATCATTTATACCAGGAGTTGCACAGATCTCAACAAAGGTGAATCTTATTAGATTCATTTAAATAAGGATTATGATACAGTGTTTGTATAAAATAATTATCATTTCCATAAATTCGGGAGTAATCGAGATTATCAAAATAAAGAATATTAAAATCATATTCATTTTATGTTTCAGATAAAATATTTATGTTCACATTTCCCACCTCAGAGTCCTCCAACTAAATCAGAAATTCATCAAGATTTCGAATAATGTTGACATATATCATTTTCAAAGGGCGTCCACTCGATACATAATTTGTGTGTAAGACTGTTTTTTATACCCCTGTGTCAACACTCTTATAATTAATTAAATCGATTGATTTTATGGATAATAAATTAATATATTATAACATGATTAATCTGATAACAAACAAATTCGGCGAAATATCTGACATATTCTGACTTCCAATGAAGTTATATGTAGTTTATGAAAAAATTATAGTGTGAAATGAATAGCTGTCTTATCTATAGAAATTTTACACAATTAAAACGAAATATACATGAGAATAATATTGTTCAATTCGAATCAAAATAAATTTTCGAAGCAGAAATCCAATTACAATAAAATGAACAAATTTTAGTTTGAAATAAATATACAAAATAACTGATAGGGGAATACAAATATTTCATTAATGAATTCATAAAAGGGTAAAATTACTGAAACTAACTAAAGTGCATATGTGCTCTATAATAGCACTCATACAAAACAGATACATACGAAAAAGAATATGAAATCAAGATGATCAAGAATAAAAACTTCACACTGGGCTTATATTTCACCTTTATATGAATATTCTCGCATAGTTTTTTGATGATTCTTAGAGTATATGCGCATCTGGGACGAGTTCGTTTAAAATATACAAAACCAGTATTGACATATGACATAGTAAACAATTATTGTTGAGTGAGTAAACAATTTGTTGAGTTTCTTGAATTTGATAGCTTTGTGTACTCACTTACTTTTCGTGTCTGGTTCATACACTTATCTTCCAGTAATTAGAGACCGCTATGGCCTCGTCATTTCCCAGAAATAAGTCCTCCATCCTACAGGGTTGCTCGAGCATGGGACATACCATATATAGGTGTTTCGGGTCCTGAATGCAGCACAGTCGCATCTCGTTTCCTCTTAGTGCGGGAATATTCCTTATCTAGCAATATTTGTTTTGCACAATGGCACTCCAATTCCCTTTCGATTTAGCATTATCCATACAGGATAATGCATTGGGTTCCGGTGGCAAGTACCTCTCAAACCTGTTTGGTATGATAGGCATAGCCTTTGCAAGAATTCAAAAAGATATGACTAAATAGAGGCAGTTAATACCAGCATCCATCATTGAGACATGCAATGGCGGAGATTTCGTTGAAAATATTGTCCACAATCAATGATGAACTAGACCATCATGAACGAGAATCCATAGAAGTAATGTGTATGTCTCTGAGTTTCAGTGGTTCAATCGACAAAAATTTAAGTTAGATAGTGTACAGTGTTCAAAAGCTGATAAGCCATTCGGAACCGGCGTTAAACTGTAGGTCCATAAAGTAAAAACAGATACTCACTGGAACAAAAAATAGAAGAAATTCGTTAAGTGCAAGATTAATAAAATCTGTGTGCATGAAATACCTGAGGAAAGAATTGAAATCATGATGAATTATACAACTGATTTTCTGAAGTCTATTATCCCGGTTAGATCCGTTAGCGATATCGATACATAGTACATTGCGAAAGAAATTAAGATTAAAAAAACTGGTCCGGTCATCAATAGTATCAAGAACATCGGAATAAGAAGAGTGTCCTTAGAAACATCAAAAAGTTTGAAAGTACAAGTATAAACATTGGCGAAGACTTTGTTTACAGGTACAAGTTTGCTACCCGATCTGCTGACTGCAGTGAAAGTCATTGATGGGCACTCAATGAGAACAAGAAACAAAGCCCAACTTTCAGGCTGTCGACAACACAGGTTCCTTAACAAAAATAATACTTCAATTAATATTTCTGTCACACATTTTCATTCATTAAATTATTTCTGTATTTGTGAAAGTTTCGATTCAGTTGATATGATCCTTTTAAATTTTTCTGGATTGTGTACTTTCAATTTTTTTCGAGGATTCAGTTTGTTGCCAGATTATAAATGTGATACTATAAAAAAATATTTCAACATTGATTACATAAATTCTAAAAGAGTATAAAAAGAAACAGTGAACACAATCGAATTATGTATCAAGTGGACGCCCCTTGAAAATGATGCGTGACAAATTTAGGAGTATAAATCGAAATCTTGACCTCTCAGGATTGTGTATGCTTTCTTTCGCGGAGTCGAAATGCGTTATTTTCAAAGGCGTTCAATCGATGAATGTTTCTAATGTAACACTGTTTCATACACCTATGTGTCCACTCTTTTAGAATCAAGGAAATTATTGTTGAAATATATTTGTATAGTATAACATGTATTCCAATAACAAAATCCAGAAAAGAAAGTAACACAGTCCTGAAAAATCAAGATTTTGGTTTATACCCCTAATAGATCGAAATCCATTTTTCAGGATGGCGTATACTATTTTTCGGGATTTTTGTTATTAGATTATACATATCATTCTATACAAATATAATTCAACAATGATTTCCTTGATTCAAAAAGAGTTGACACAAGGATGTATGAAACAGTATTACATTAGAAATATTCATCCATTGGACGCCTTTGAAAATAAAGCATTTTGACTCCGCGAAAGAAAGCATACACAATCTTGACAGGTCAAGATTTCGATTTATACTCCAAAATTTGTCACGCATCATATTCAAAGGGTATCCACTCGATACATAATTCGATTGTGTTCACTGTTCCTTTTTACAATCTCTCAGAATTGATGAAATCAATGTTTAAATAAATTTTCATAGTATCACATTCATAATCTGACAACAAACTGAATTTTCGACAAAAACTGAAAGTACACAATCCAGAAAAATTTAAAAGGATCATATCAACTGAATCGAAATTTTCACAATTACAAAAATAATTTAAAAAATGAAAACGTGTGACAGAAATATTAATTGAAGTATTATTTTTGTTGAGGATTTTTTGTGACAGACTGAGAGTTGAGATTTGTTTCTTGTTCTCATTTAGTGCCCATCAATGACTTTCACTGCAGTCAGCAGATTGGGTAGCAAACTTGTAAAGTCTTCGCTAATGTTAATACTTGTAATTTTAAACTTTTTGATGTTTTTGAGGACACTCTTCTTATCCCGATATTCTTGATACTAATGATGACCGTACCAGGTTTCTTAGTCCTCATTTCTTTCCCAAAGCACTATGTATCAATATCGCTAACGGATCTAACCGGGATAATAGACTTCAGCAAATCAGTTTCATAATTCATTATGATTTCAATTCTTTCCTGAGGTATTTCATGCACACAGATTCTGTTAATCTTTTGCACTTGACTAATATCTTCTATTTTTTATGCCAGTGAGTATCTGTTTTCACTTTATGGACTACAGTTCAACGCCGGTTCCGAACGGCTTATGAGCTTTCAAATACTGTACATCATCGAACTACTATTTTTTTCAATTGAACCACTGAAACTCATATACATACACATTACTTCTATGAATTCTTATTCATGAAGATCTAGTTTATCATTAATTGTCCTGAATACATTTGCAACGAAATGTCCGCCATTGCAAGTCTCAATGATGGATGCTGGTATTAACTGCATTTATTTAGTCATATCTTGTTGAATTATTGCAAAGGCCATGCCTATCACACCAAACAGGTGTGAGAGGTACTTGCCACCGGAAGCCAATGGATTATCCTCTATGGAGAATACTTAATCGAAAGGGAATTGGAGTGCCAATATGCAAAACAAATATTGCTAGATAGGGTATATTCCCGCACTATGAGGAAACGAGATGCAACTGTGGTGCAATTCAGGACGCGAACCAGCTATATATGGTATGTTCCATGCTTGAGCAACCCTGTAGGATAGAGGACTTATTTCTGGGAAATGACGAGGCCATAGCGGCCTCTAATTACAGGAAGATAAGTGTATGAACCGGACACAAAAAAGTAAGTAGGTACACGAAGCTATCAAATCCAAGAAACTCAACAAATTATTTACTTTCTCAACAATAATGGCTTACTATGTCATATGTCAATACTGGTTTTGTATATTTTAACCGAGCTCGTCTTAGATGCGTTTATAGTCTAAGAATTATCAAAAAACTATGCGGGGATATTCAGATGAAGGTAAAATATAAACCCAGTGTGGAGTTTTCATTCATTCATCTTGATTTCATATTCTTTTTCGTATATATCTGTTTTCTATGAGTGTTGTTATAGAGCACAGATATACTTTAGGTAGTTTTAGTAATTTTACTCTTTATTCATTCATTAATAAAATATTTGTAGTCTTCTATCAGTTATTTTGTATATTTATTTAAATTTAAGGTTTGTTCATTGTATTGTAATTAGATTTCTCCTTTGAAAATTTATTTTGATTTGAATGAAACAATATTATTCTCAGGTATATTTTGTTTTAATTGTGTAGAATTTCTATAGAGAAGACAGCTATTCATTTCACACTATAATTTTTTCATAAACTATATATAACTTCATTGAGAGTCAGAATATATTATATATTTCCTGGAAGTATTCTATACAAATGCTTCATTATTTTTTATTTTTTCTTCAAGGTATTATCTGTCCAAAATGGTTTCAGGGATTGACAAATTTTTCAAGTTATTGGATTAACAAAAAATAGTTTTCAGTTAAAACTATAATGAAATCAAAATTTATTAACAATGGTTCAGCTCATACATGACTGATTTCATACGCTCTCGCCCCCAAATTCATATTATTTATTGTTCAGTAATTAATTTTTCATTACATTATGCTCATTTCATAGAATTGAGATGTGTTATAAGTATCTTCAGCATCATAGATTAATGAGAAATTTGCAGCTCTCTTGGCTGAATGCACAAATTACGGAAACTTTTGCGATTACATCCGCGATCTTAAATTTCATAGAAAAGCATCTCGAAATACAACTTTCCGCATTATCCAAAGCGAGTCATATTGGAACCAGGATATATATTTTCCTGGAATGGAGCATTATGGACGACAGTATTAGATAGCTACTTGAGGAAAGTATTAATTCATTTCGGTGACGCGAAATTACATACCAAAATGGGATTCGAATGTTCCATTCAGGAATATAATCCTGAGAAATGATAACGCTTCGAGTCCTCTCGTATATCTTGCTCCGATATTCAACCGTTCAATTTGCAGAATACGCTGCTGGATTTCTTATTGCATCCATGACGATAATACTCGATAATATAATGGTGAACACGCCAATAGTGAATTATATTATCGAATATGAAAAAAAATTTGGGGATCTCTACAAATATTTGAAAATCAATATGTTATGAGGAGTTTGTCTGACGAATTCTCTCCAAATACGTTCTCTACTTCGCAATATGTAATACAAAATAGGCCCTATTCTTCTTCAACAAAAAAGTCTCATACATATTCATTTTGAAAATTATTACATAATGAAAAAACCTTTTTATCTTGGTTAACTACTATATAATTTTTTTCATTCCATTTGAGTTGTTGAATTTTATTCAACCTGAACAAGAACAATAATTTCTAGTTAGTAATAACATTTTTATGTAAATTAATTGGACACTCATTTACAAGTAGTTTAAAAGAGTGAGAAATATGTGAATTGTAGACTAAGGAAACTCAAAATCTAATTGTTTTATTCATAACTGAGAATGTTCAGATGAAATCATATCTAATAAACATGCAAAAATAATATTGTCGATGTCGATGCTTCCATCCGAGGTTTCGCCACAACGGATAACGAGAATAATTGAAGTTTATCGATTTTTATCTTTCGCTTCCAAATATTAGACATTTAATTGTATTTGCAGCACGATCTTCCGTTAATGAATATCTTTTCGGTTCAGTTACCCCCGAAGATCATCTCAACTTCATATTTCTGAATTACGATCTCATCATCTCTCAGAGAAACTTGGGTGATGTTTGTTGCTACAAATGGCGGAAGACTATGATAATATCTATATATTATAGGGCGCTATTTTTGTCTGGAGACTGAAGAAGTAAGGTGATCATTTTCAGTAGTATTTTCACCGAAAAAATACTATATATATATATATATATATATATATATATATATATATATATATATATATATATATATATATATATATATATACATATATATATATATATATATATATATATATATATAGTATTTTCGGTGAAAATACTACTGAAAATGATCACCTTATATATATATATATATATATATATATATATATATATATATATATATATATATATATATATATATATATATATATATATATATATATATATATATATATATATATATATATATATATATATATATATATATATATATATATATATATATATATATATATATATATATATATATACCGGGTGCCGAAAAAGTCCCGGTACGGCGGGTTATTTTTTGAGAGAAAATTTTTTCGGAAAATTGAAATATGGAACCCGGAAGGAAATTTCCCTGAGAATCGATTGGCGCTATCAGATTGGGGTCGCCCCTTTTTTATTTGATATTCGGATTCCTCGGGAAATTTTGAGTCCGTCTATGGCGGGGGGTTGCATTTTACCTGGGGGTGGATGCCACCCCTTCTTGAGGATGAAACATATTTCATTGAAAATAATTGCCTAATTCTAAGCAACTTTTGTTTCATGAAGTTTTTTCAGAAAATCCATACTTTTCCACATATTCGCGGGTGAAATTGTCGGTTTTCAGGCAAAAAATCACGTTTTCAGATTCTTTTTCGCGAATAACTGGAAAAGTATTGATTTTCAGAAAAAACTTGAGAAAACAAAAGTTTATCGATTTCCGCACCTATTTTCAATGAAATATGTGTTATCCCCAAGAAAGGGTGGCACCCACCCCCAGGCAAAATCAGAGGATTTGTACTCATTATAAATAAAAACCATCAAAGTTTCATGAAAAAAAATTGGCTAACAACGAAGTTACAGCAACCTCAATTTTGGAGTACAAAGAAAGTATTTGATTATAATTTTTGTTTAGATTATAGACATATTTAAAATGTGAAAATACTGTCGATAAAAAGTAGAATACTCATGAACTTGTACAGTGAAAATCCGAAGTCAAAAGCTCAATCCATCATACAGTTTGAAAATATGTTAATGTGATTTGTGGCGTAGTCAGGTATTCATTAGAAAACGGTTCCACCACAAACCTTAGTATATTTTTGTGGGTTTTAGGGCATTATATATCCCACAGCTTCTCCAAATTTACTTGCGTGTTTGAAATTGCATGTGGGGAAGATCAAATTTGAGGAAAAGATAATTAGTGACAAAGCTCTGAAGCTCACGCATTTCTCTAAAAATTTTCTCTGTTAGGTGTAACTGTTCTGTTTGAATGAAACAGAGACAACTTTATTAGAGATGCTATTAGAATATATGGATTCATCCAAGTTTGCTCGTTTGTGGCAGATAGAAGTGGTATCTGTTGTTCTTGATTAGAAGAAATTCTTGTCATTAACTGTTGAGTTTTGTTCAGAAAGTTTTCTTCGGTGTTCACTTGAAATCGCTTTCATGTTTTCTTCTCGGGAAATATGACAATAAACGCATATTCTCTCTGCCTTGTTGTGTGAGATGGTGCATGCTAATAAAAACATACTCTGGAGCAATTACATATTCTGAAAGAAGTGCTGTTGTTTCTAGGAAATCATATTGAAGAATTGTTATTTTCAGAATAACTCCAGATAAAGTTATCAAAATTTTCTGTTTGGTGCACCGTAACATCATAATTTAACTCGTTCACTCATTGCCTTTGATGCGCCTACGGTTATATATTGCTTAATGAACAAACAACCTCTATGAAATGTACTTAAGCTTTTCTGACACTTACAGGGCATTTTGTTTATCCTCTCCGATAAGTGTTTATTAGTATGTTTACTAATTAATGTCATCGCCACGTTAAATTATTAGAGCACCCATGAACTCCTCAGATAAGGTGGTGAATTATGCTTCAATTACATTCGTCATCAGCTCAGAAATTTTGTTTGAGTCCATTTTCAAAATTTGTCACTTTATTTCATTCATATTTTCTCAGATGTGAGAAGGAGGTTCAACCTATGCACTATCATGTGCGAATGAGAATATCTCATTATTTCAATTCAAGTCATTCATGTTCAATAAAATAGAATGTGAGACAGGATAGAATTGAACGAAATTTAATTAAGTTTTGGTAGATTCAGTTCATAACACGATGTTGAAATTATCTATGACCACCTAACTAGAAGGTTCAGAATAGAACATATGCAGAGCTTCCATTTTAAATAAGTTATTTCGTTCTTGAGATGAGGAGAGCTTATCTTCATCCTCAAATATCTTAACATTGCCCTTTCGATTGACAAATATATGTGGCGTTATTTTTATACCATTAGATTAACAAGTTGAAACTGGAGACCACTGAATATAATTATGTGCTGCGACTTTTTGTCTTTCATTGAGATTATCAATAGAATATATAATCTATTAGCGATTTCAACTAAGATAATTAAACTTTCAAATAATCAATATTTTGGTCATAACCAATAATGTTTTGGTTCATACAGCTCATTTCATATTTTTCTTTCAAGTTCAAACAAAGTCTGCATTGATAAAAACTTAACTTTGTTAGTTACTATCGTATAATGTTTAGTTATCTATATATTGAATAATCTAAAAAATTTTACATTTTCTCCTTTTCTTCAATTATACTCTTCAAATCTAATAAATGTTATTTTCTCATAATATCTTACAATTTATATTCCGGAATTTCTTCGTGTTGAAAAATATTCTACAAAGGTAGAATTAGACACTTTATTGAATATAAGAGTGAATTAAGGAACCAATACTAAGTAAATCCAGGAGGAATAGAATGCCCATTAGCTTCACATATATTGTGATAAGAAATAGCAGTAACTTACCACATTGAAATTGAAGAAAAATAACATGCATCACTAAATTCATCGAATTATAGCCTTATTATGAATGAATATGTCAACCATTCATTATCTGATGTTATATGGGAAACTATGATCAATCTGTGTGTATTGTGCTTCCTTGAAAGAATGTTTTTAACATCTTATCTTTCCAGTTATTTTCAAAATTTATGGTAATAGTCTTCAACTCAAGTGAACCGAAATGAAATATATAATTTCATAGTAAGAGTTAGTTTATATATATATATATATATATATATATATATATATATATATATATATATATATATATATATATATATATATATATATATATATATATATATATATATAAATAACTGAGATTGAATTCTCGCACATATTTAGACCGGTACAGATAGGCAGTTAGATAATTTCCTTAAATATATAAATACTTTCTACAACTCGATTCAATTTACAAAAGAAGTAGAAAACGAAAACGGTATCTCGAATTTCTTAGACGTTCAGATTGCTAGGAATTTGAATTCTCTTACTTTCAACATTTATAGAAAACCAACCTTCACAGATACTTAAATTCACAGCGACAGTAACCAACACATTAAAATAAAACTCTGTGCTTTTCATTCGTTCATACATAGGTTGTTCACGATTCCATTATCGGAAACTAATTTTCAAACTGAAGTTGATACAATCAAATTATTAGCCACTAATAACGGTTACAATGAAAGTCTTAACGAGAAGCTCATTGGGAAAAAACGAATGAAGTATTTGTTGCATTCAATATACCCCACGCAAACTATTAATGAAGAACAAAAATACTTCCCAATAAATTATGTGCCTAACTTGAGCAGCAAAATTTGTAACAGACTATCGAAAAATAACGTTAAAACAATTTGTACAAATAAAAGAAACTTGAAGTCATTCTTGGTCAATAATAAAGAAAAATCTAACATCGGAGAAAGCAGTGCTATTTACAAAATATTTTGCGACGAATGTCCTGCTTTCTATATTGGACAGACAGGAAGGAATATAAATATTCGTGTTGAAGAACATAAAAAGTCAATTTTACAAAACAAAAATACAACTGGCTTCTCTGAGTATTGTATAAAATTCAATCACTTCCTGGCTTTCAACAAAACCAAATTGTTACATTCAAGTAACAAAGGAAAGCGCCTCGACCTTCTTGAAATTCTCGAAATAAGTTCCGCCCATAATAGTCAATTACGAACAAATTGATTTTCAGGTATCACCTTTGCTTTTGCCTGTCTTATAAAATAGGATGGAATACTCTCCTATAGTAACCAAGCTAGTTAGTCAAGTACTTAGCGTACGCTGGCTAGTATTTGGGAGGTCTCGGGTTCAAACCCCGGGCCGACTGGTCTGCCATGAATTTTTTTCAGAGGTTTCCCCATGGTAATGTAAGTCACTGCTTGCAAACTTACAAGGCGAATGCTGGGACACTATTAATCCTCTGAACCCTACCCACACTTTCTATGTTCCATAAATATTCCGTCTCACCTATCCTTAATGCACTTGTACATACAAGTGTATCCTATGATCTGGCTGAAGGAGTTAATCCCAAACTCAAGCTGCCCGCCTCCCTGACACATACTTCAGGGAGGAATGAAACACGTGTGTTTCCTTTCCTTTTCCTTTTCTCCTGTAGTCAGTCTTGATAATGAGTTCATAACTCGAAACATGTCGACTTTTCGTTACTGCTAAATACAGTATCTAAATATTTTTTATATTGTGAAACATAAGCCAAGTGTTTTTTATTTTAAAGTTTATACTTTATATATATATATATATATATATATATATATATATATATATATATATATATATATATATGTTTATATATATATATCTATATATATATATATATATATATATATATATATATATATATATATATATATATATGTATATATCTTATTGCGTATACAACAGAATAACTGAGTTTCATTTTTCATAATCATGGGTTTTATGTCTGGTTGATGATTTATTGTGTGTTTGAGTTGAAATGCTGGAGCGCTTTATCCTAAAAATATATTTGTGCTTCCGACATGACTGATTATCAATCAACGGCCCCTCCCAGACTGTCCATTTAATTCTATCGGCAGTTTTTCGTGAAGCGCATCTATTAATATTGACATATTTTCAATACTTTAGAGAAGTATATCTCCTACTTATCCAAGCAAAAAATTTGGTGAATTGATTTGAATCAATTTATATCCTTTTTCTTTTGTATTATATTATGGGCTTTTTCCGAACCAATTTATTTTACTCTCATTCCTTAGAAACGATTATTCTTATTTTTACTTATCATTATTTATACTTTAACTTCCATGATTACTCTCAATAAAAAGGCCAAAGTTAGTTATTGTCCCAATAAGTGAAAAGAAAAGCAAAAAAGCAAAGAAGGAAAATTAATTTTTACAATAATTGGAATGTTATTAAACATTTTTTCGAACATTTTTGACAAGTTATTCATAAACTTGAGAATTATTACAAGAAACAAATCCAAAAGTTTGACTGAATCAATTACCATAGTATAATAATCTCTCAAGTTCTCACATGTGTATCCTGACGTGTGTGACGCCTTTAGTTGTAATTTGTCACTGAAAATAATGGTGCACACTGGTGATATATATAGGGTGATTCGCAGTGGATGCCACATTAGACGTTTCTGGTGAACCATACAACGGATCACTTTGAAAATTCAATGTAGAGCATAATCGAACATTCTCTACCCAACTAAAATATTTTTGGTAATGCGGTGTTGCTACTTCCATTAAAAAGTAGTAGCAACTTTGATTTTTCAAAAAAGAACAGCCTGTATATAATATTATTTTCAGAATCTCCAACAACTTCCCAACAACTTTTCAACATATTTCCCTTCACCTATCTGTTACAGTTCGAAATAAAAATTTTTTGTTAATTTTTTTTCTTCTGAAATCAAGACCTCTAATTAATACTCTGTCTTTGACTTAAGATATACTATGATATCGAAATTTCAGTTGGAGTTTGATGATACATCGTCAACAGAGAGTTGAATTTTGTAAAATGATGTTAGTACCACTCAAGAAGAACCATTTTTTATAAATAAAATAATTTAGACTGATGAATCGAAATTTTCAAGAGAAGGGATTTTCAACAAAAAAAATTGTCAATTTTGGTGCAGTGAAAATCCTCACTTCACAAAAGAAGCCGGATTTCTAGAAACATTTGATTAGTATTTTCTGTATGTTAACGGACAACAAATTGAGGTACGTGATATACGAGGAGTCATTTACATCCAGAAGTTACCTGAATATTTTGAAAAATATTGTAGAGAACTTTGTCGATAATCTGCCACTCAAACAATATCGGAACTGTTGGTACCAACTAGACGGAGCTCCTGCGCATGGTTCGAGAGAAGTGAGAGCAGAACTGGAAAGACTTTTTGACGATCAATGGATAAAGCGCTTGGGACCGTGGAATTGGCCAGCGAGATCACCCGATCTTAATCCAGTAGATTTTATTTTTGGGGAATGTTTGAAGAAAATGATTTCAAAACACCCTTGCGTTCGAGAGACGAATTGTTACATCGATATTATATATATATATATATATATATATATATATATATATATATATATATACATATACATATATATATATATATATATATATATATATATATATAAATATATATATATATATATATATAAATATATATATATATATATATATATATATATATATATATATATATATATATATATATGTATCTATATATCTGAATACTAAACAAATATTGAATGATTAGTCTTGGATAATATAGGACAAAGTGTCGACCTTGCGTTCGAGAGACGAATTGTTACATCGATATTATATATATATATATATATATATATATATATATATATATATATATATATATATATATATATATATATATATATATATATATGTATTTATATATCTTCTGAATACTAAACAAATATTGAATGATTAGTCTTGGATAATATAGGACAAAGTGTCGACCTAAGTACTCTTTATCTCTAGCTGAGATGATATAAACTACATATTTCCGGAAATATTGTAAAAGACAATTATTGCTCGACTTTGCCTGCCTCTGTGTTGATAATTTTAAGAGGTGAAAGATCTGAATGAGACTTAAAACTGTCAAATGCGGTCACTAATATTCTCAGATTATATCGGTCTCAGTACTATGTTTTTCGTTTCTAATACTTTGTTTAAGTCGTGATTGCTCAGTATATCTTTTCAGTACCTGATGGTTTCAACTATAGTTGTTTGAGATACGCACTATAATAATCGCAGCATCCAATTGGTATAATAATTTGTCTGAATAGAAGTATCAATCGGTTTTGATCACATTTTGATCAAATTTTCATCAGTACCACGACTAGAACGGTCAAGTTCAAACCGAATTTTGTCATGTTCCTAAATATCAGCTGTGATAACTTTTTTTTTCATGAACTACCTACTCTTTGAATTTCGTTTTCTCTGGTTGGTTTGTCATGCAGAAGTTTTTTATGAAGTTCAGAGCAGGTATTAGAGAAAAGCCTCTCGTGAACAGCAACGAATAATATAGTACCAATATTGAGCCTTTTGTATTCGAACAGTGGATGCGTAAATATGAGCTGCATAACCCGAGGTCATTAAAGCGGACAACATGATCCCAAAACTTTGAACATGTATAACAAGTTGTTAAGCTTGAATATGCATAACAATTACCCCGAAGCTGTGCCTGCCGATAAAAAGAAGTGATTTTTCCATTCCGCATTCAATTTTCAGTGAGCATTGCATTCAAATGTTAATCACAGAATTTCATTTGAAGATAATTTACAGTCACACCATTCTCGCAGTAAAATATGAAGTCGCAAAACGATAATATGTGAAGTGAATGGTTTTTATTTTATACTGAAAAATCATGAATATTATGAGTTTTCATAAGAAGAGTAATTAATCAATTAGTGAATGCATTGAGCAAGTAATGATTTTTCACTTTGAAACAATTCTTGAATTAAAATTTGGGATACCTGTTCTCTTTGAGCAACCTCAACAAATAACAAATAATTATTTGTCAAATTTTTCATAGCTTCTTATTCCTCGGTCTCTCATAGTGATGAGAGTTTTCAACTTTTTTCTATAGACTTTTTTATCTCTAGGATCAATTCACAGATACATAGTATAATCTCATGAGTGATCATCAATATGGCTTTCCACGTTGTCGTTTTTAGCGAGTTGAGATTTCTGAGAAGTATGATCGGAGATCCAACTTTCAGTAGAAGGTAGTGGTATAGCATTCCTGGTACTTGCAAAAAATTCAACGTCAAAACACCGTAAATATGAAAACATTCACATTTTGATACGAGGCGAAACACCAAAACGATTCTATCATTTCGTCAAGGGATATTCACTTATCAATACGCGGTAGTTATGCAGAATTCACGGATTCTATTGGCTTATTCATACATGGGTTATATAATCGATGAAATAATAACTTGCTAAGTTTTGCCGGCTTGCATGTTTTATCGCTGTGAAACGAGAGTTGCTATGGAAACTTCCTCACTAAAAATGGAATCAGTGAAATAGTCATATATAATACCACTAGAGATGAAATTTGGCGGCAAAATTTCTCTATTGTAATATGAAAGTTTGTTGCTTAGGCAATTTCGCGAATGACATTTGTATCAAAATCACGAACCGTTAGGCGAGTGATTTTGGAAAAAATGTCGTGAGCGAAATTGTCTAAGCAACAAACTTGAATGTTACAAGAGAAAAATTTTACCTGCTTAAATTCCATCTCGAGTGGTATTCGACATGACTATTTCACGAGAAAATATGTCTAACAGTAATATGGTCACATTTCAGAAAGTCAAGGAATTAACGATTCATGTGAGAAATGTCAAAATATTATCGCTGAAATACTAACATAGTAAGTTTTGCCGGCTTGCATGTTTTATCGCTGTGAAACAAGAGAAGCTATGGAAACTTTCTCGCTAAAAATGGAATGAGTGAAATAGTCATATATAATACCACTAGAGATGAAATTTGGCGGCAAAATTTCTCTATTGTAATATGAAAGTTTGTTGCTTAGGCAATTTCGCGAATGACATTTGTATCAAAATCACGAGCCGTTAGGCGAGTGATTTTGGAAAAAATGTCATGAGCGAAATTGTCTAAGCAACAAACTTGAATGCTACAAGAGAGAAATTTTACTGGCTTAAATTTCATCTCGAGTGGTATTCGACATGACTATTTCACGAGAAAATATGTCTAACAGTAATATGGTCACATTTCAGAAAGTCAAGGAAATAACGATTCATGTGAGAAATGTCAAAATATTATCGCTGAAATACTAACATAGTATGTTTTGCCAGCTTGCATGTATTATCGCTGTGAAACGAGAGAAGCTATGGAAACTTTCTCACTAAAAATGGAATGAGTGAAATAGTCAATGTAATAGAGCAGTTTCCATTTCTGCTTAACCAATTCTAGCAAAAGTTCATTATAGAAATGAAAAATTGATGGATTTTGGAATTATGTTAGTAAAATATCTCCGAATTTACGATGAATTTATCAATATAAAATCGTTCTAAAAATCGGTGGTTACGTTCACCTCAACCGACAGATTTCACTTATTCATAATGTTTTTCGTAGTAGCGCAAAATGCGGTTGAAAACACGAGAGACACATATCGCGGTTTGCGATGTTGGCCGCGCTTATGGCTCCGTTGGGAATAACCGTTTCTGTTTTGTTTATTTTAGGATAACAGGACTACAGTTCCACCGTACAGGCGGAAACGCGGGAAATTGACAGAAATTTTACTGCATTTCAAGTACCTAGCGGAAGTTTTGAATGTTAATTCCTGTATTGACAGAGAGCAATGGACTGTTCTAATAATCACATCAAAACAATGGTTAATAATGACAGTTTTCGCTTTCATGAAATAAAATAACGCATGACGCAGGTTTCGGTGAAACTTCACCTTCTTCAGATGCTAAATGCAAACTAAATATGTTTCTTCGTTATGTCGAATACAAGAAATAAATACATATTGTAAATGAAACTTCACAGTTATTTTCACTATATTTTTTTAACATGACAATTGTTTCGCCAATGCACAGTGGCTTACTCAGATGTATAAAACATACTATACATACTCAGTATGTTTTATACATCTGAAGAAGCCACTGTGCATTGGCGAAATAATTGTCATGTTAACAAAATATAGTGAAAATCAAAAACTGTGAATTTTTATTTACAATATTATAATGGATTTTCGTCAAGTATCGGCCCAGTCAATTAGTTAACTGAATACATGTCAAATTGTGTAGAACGGGTATATTATACAGGGTGATTCACGGTGGATGGCACATTAGTCGTTTCTGGTGAACCATACAACGGATCACTTTGAAAATTCGAAGGAGGGCATAGTCGGACATTCTCTGCCCAACTAAAATATTTTCGGTAATGCGGTGTTGCCACTTCTATTAGAAAGTAGTAGCAACTTTGATTTTTCGAATAGAACTACCTGTATATTATATTATTTTTAAAATCTCCAACAATTTCCCAACAATTTTTCATGATATTTCTCTATACCTATCTGTTACCGTTTTCGAAACAAAAATTATTTTCATTTTTTTTTCGTCGGTAATCAAGACCTCTAAAAACTCTGATATCTTCGAGCTAAGAAATACAATGATATCGAAATTTCGGTTTAAGTTTGTTGATACTTAGGGGCTTCCTATACTTCAGCCTAATCTCCGTTATTTCAATACAGGGTGGTCAAAAAATACAGTTATTTCGTTAGCTTGAAAAAGTTACTACAAGTTAGTTATTTCAAATAGAATACCCTGTATATTATTGAAAATTCGGAAAGCTGCTAGAATTTCCATTTTATCTATGTATATCATACCTATACCTAACTAGTCAAGTTTAGGACTTATGAGGACTTATTTGGGAAAATGTTCCTTGAACATGGTACCTATCCCCTTGGTATTTGCTAAGCATGTCATGATTACTATTTGACAGTAACGTTGTGACTATCTACTAATAATATCAACACTTTCATCACTTCAGAAGTTGGAAATAACTTCAGAAACGATGGAAAAATTTTATTCAAATAAAGTTCTTATGAACTTGTTTATTATTTTTGGACAGTGTGATAAAATTATCAGCAGGACATGTAGAAGTTCAATGAAATGTATCCGAATCTACCGCCAATGAACCTCAAGAAATTTATACTCATACATTAGATTTTTATTTTTGGGGAATGTTTAAAAAAAAAGTTCGATTCGAACATATTTTGAAATATTCCACATAATTGTTTTCCTTTTTTATAATTATTTATGTCAATATTTCCACTATCAAGTTATTTGGTAGTTTTGTTGATCCAAACAAAAAAATCATGACATGCTTAGCAAATACCAAGGGGATACCATGTTGAAGGAACATTTTCACAAATAAGTCCTCATAAGTCCGAAACTTGACTAGTTAGGTATAGGTATGATATACATAGATAAAATGGAAATTCTAGCAGCTTTCGAATTTTCAATAATATACAGGGTATTCCATTTGAAATAACCAACTTATAGTCACTTTTTCAAGCTAACGAGATAACTGTATTTTTCGACCACCCTGTATTGAAATAACGGAGATTAGGCTGAAGTGTAGGAAGCCCCCAAGTATCAACAAACTCAAACCGAAATTTCGATAACATTGTATTTCCGACGAAAAAAAATGAAAATAATTTTTATTTCGAAAACGGCAATAGATAGGTATAGGAAAATATCATGGAAAGTTGTTGGGAAATTGTTGGAGATTCTAAAAATAATATAATATACAGGTAGTGCCATTTGAAAAATCAAAGTTGCTACTACTTTCTAATAGAAGTGGCAACACCGCATCACCGAAAATATTTTAGTTGGGTAGAGAATGTCCGACTATGCCCTCCATTGAATTTTCAAAGTGATCCGTTGTTTGGTTCACCAGAAACGTCTAATGTGCCATCCACCGTGAATCACCCTGTATAGAAGTATTATTTATCTTAATCTGAATCTTTTCAAAATGACTAAACTAACTGACTAGCAGTTTAGAATCGGTTTTCCTTTTCTACTAATTATTTGCAACCATCCTTCTATTAACCTTTTCTACACATTTTGTCATCTATTTATTTTTCGTATTCTATATCGGCGAAACATATTTAGTTTGCATTTGTCATCTGAAGAAGGTGAAGTTTCATGCGTGCGCCATGCATTATTGTATGTAATAAATACCTATGTAAATTGTTATTATTAACCATTTTGTCTGATTTGTTTATTAATTAACATCATGTATCATCCGAATTAATATGAAAATTATTATAATAATCATTATTTTATCATAAATAAAATGAATTAATTTGAAATGAATAGAAACTTTGTCAGAATTTTTATGAATAAACAAAATTCTATCTACAACTTGATGGCTCTGGGAGAGAGATTCCAGAAAAATATATGCTCAACTCCACCCAAGAATAATGATATCTGAGACATTCTCCAAATTTTAACATTCACAACATGAATTTTTAATAGAACAATTAACTGATGGAGAAAAAAAGTTTTCAGTCATAACTGTATCAGTGAAAATATAATTTTTTCAAAAGAAAGTGCAGTGAGTCGATACAACGATATAGTTTGTAGCAGTCTGATATTCATGAATATAGCAAATTAGTCACTACTGTTCTTATTATTTGAAGATATCTGGCGGAATTTATCTGTCCATCATTTATCAGAAATCTTAGTTTGTTAGTTTGCAATAAACGAAACATATTAAACGGAAATTGGTTTTTGAAATCAGATTTCTCTTGTGTCCTTGACGAAAACTGGTAATTTTTTCAGTTAAAAACACCATCCCTTGAAAATCTCGCGTCGTTAGTCTGAATAAACTTCGAAAAAAATTTGGATTCTCCTAGAATATATTTTTATAAAACTACACCCTACGTTTCGTTAAATTTTCATTTTCCATGTATTATGAATAGATTCAGAAGAGCTGCTTTTGAAAAGCTGTTGTTCTCCATTTCAAGCCAAATTTATCATCAGAATATGTGTATACAGTCGATCTGTCAGAATATACTTATAGGTTTCAATTATTATCGTCATGACTAGGTATGTATATGCTTGAAATATTCAAAGTTCCAAAGTTTTCATTGAAAATGTTATTTTTTCAAAGAAGTATTAGTTTTAGGTAGAGAAACATAATTTTGAAACAGATCACCCTTCTATTTTCGCATAATATCCTATCAAAAAATGAAAGTTGGTAGAGAATGAGCTCAACTGGAAAAGATCAGAAATTTAATATTTTCTTATTAAATTATGTGATAGTATTCAAGTGATTAGCATATGTTATGTATACTACAATAATCAGGAGGGAATAAAGTATAGTGAAGTAGAACAAAGTTGAACAAAGTGAGTAAAGTACCACATCGAGAATAGGTATACCTTGAAAGAACCCAGTATGATGATATTGATAGTATACGGCTTTCTCAAAGGAAAATGAAAATTTCAGATATCTGTCGAATCGTTAATTGAATTACCAAGCTTTTTACGATATAAAATTGTGTCCATTTATTTATAACTAGATGGCAAATCCAAAACTATATAAATCTACAGAGTATTTTATTTTTAATATCAAATATGCTACTACTATTTATTAGAAATGGCTACCGTACATTATGCAAAATGTTATGTGCCGTAAAATTGTATATGTCATTTTAATTGTGTAGAGTTATATAAGAGAAAGCGAAAATGTAAAAAAATTTTTAAGTTTTTAATTTTTAAAAATTTTTTGTAGTACTCCTGATGAAGCTGTAAAATAAATGGCGAAATATTGAGTTGAAAAAAAGACAAAGAGTTTATTGAGTCTACAGACCACATTCCCGATAATACAAAGCGTTTCTATATTGTACAGATTGCTCGAAATTATTAAGTATTACTATAAAGATGGGATTCTATCAAGATATATCGTACAATTATGGTGAAAATACTACAATATTAATGAAGCAATGTGCTAACTTAAATAAAAAACTAGCCAACAACACAAATCGTAGAATATTCTTACTTCGATGCAGAGCCTCAGGCGTTTTTCCCAGACATATTTATAACAGCCTAAAAAATATTCAAGGTCTCTTCAATTTGACAAAAAATATGATACTTACGAATAAAATCCAGCGTTACATGGAAGAGATATGTAGGAGAACGTTATCGTTAGAAATTAGATTGACTTGCATTGATATAGTGAGGATTCGAAGTGATATAGAGGCTAACACAGGTAAATTACGAGACATTATTTCAATAGATGTGCTCACTGAATTCAAAAGGAGATTGAAGAAGTCGTTCACTGGTATATTAAACAAGCAAAAACTGTATAATATAAGAAAATTTAATGTTTTACAAAAAAACCAGATTAATAATGAAATACTCTTTTTGGACAACTCAAAATGGTTCACAAACGTTTCTAGTACAGATATTTCACAAGATATAGTTGATTTTTTATCACTGTGACCAAAGTTTGGCTTGGAAGACACGAAATTAAACATAAAGCGATTGATTGCAGATGTGGAAAACATTATTGTTGACATTCCGAAGGAACATCAAAATTTAATGAGAGCAAGAACTACTAACATCGTTACTAACTATAAATACAATTCAAACAATAAAAAAAGACCATCAACAATCCAAGCAAAATTCATAAGAACAAAAAAGTATATAGATTCCCACCCTGAGATATGCATTTTGCAATCTGATAAAGGTGGATGTACGGTTGCAATGGATAGAGTGGACTATAACAACAAAACTGAAGCCTTATTGGATGACCAGTTAACATATGTTGCACTAAAGAAAGACCCTACAACTTCAATACAGAAAAAATACAATGACATAATCAGACACTTAAACAAAAAGAAAGAATTAAGTGAACAACAGACAAAGAAACTACTTATTTATAATTCTACTTTTCCCAAGTTGTATTGTACACCTAAAATTCATAAACCGGACATACCACTGCGACCTATAGTAAGCTCAATTAATTCAGTAACATATAATATCTCAAAATTTTTAGCTGACATATTGAAGATATCATTCTGTGACCTGAATGATTATAATATCAAAGATACGTTTTGTTTTGTCAATACAATAAGAGGTATTATATTGCCCAATGGTTATAGATTGGTTTCACTCGATGCAGTCTCTCTTTTTACCAACATACCAGTTGAGCTGATAGTGGAGGTCGTTAAACTGAAGTGGCATCTTATTGCAGTTAACACTACTCTGACCAAGGAAAGTTTTTTGTTGCTTGTTAGGTTCGTATTTAGCAACACTCATTTTAGCTATAATGACAGTTTCCACAGGCAGATTTTTGGGACACCAATGGGATGACCTATAAGTCCCATATTAGCAACTATTGTATTGGATCACTTGTTTGATGATATCATTCCAAGATTACCATTCAAATTTCCTTTCATATACAAGTTTGTAGATGATATAATCTGTAGTGTACCAGAAAATCAAAAAGAAACAACCCTGAATGTATTCAACTCATTCAATGAACACCTACAGTTTACCCTGGAAACAGAAAACCAAAGGAGCATTCCATTTTTAGATACTAGAGTAATAAGAAATAATAATAATAAAATTGAATTGGATTGGTATCAGAAACCAACTTGTTCTGGTAGATTTGTAAACTTTCATTCTAGTCATCCAAATAATCAGAAGTACAACACTGTTATAGCAATGAAAAATCGAGTTATACATATTTCTGAGGAAAAATTAAAAAAAACAACTTAAAAAAACTAATTGACATCTTTGCTAATAATGGGTACCCTAGAAGTCTATTAAATAAACTTATTTACAGTACTCACTTTTATGACGGTCCCACGGAAGAAGCAAATATAATATTTAAATACAAGAGATTGCCGTATGTTGGTAAAGTGACACAGTCAATTATGAACATATTTAAAAATTTTCCAGAAATAAAAATAGCAAAGTATAATACCCATAATAGCTCGAAACTATTTACTGGAATGAAGGATAAAACACCATTACAATATAGAAATAATGTCATCTATAGAATACCATGTATGGAATGTGACAGTAGTTACATTGGACAAACGCAGCAGTGGTTAAAACAAAGGTTGACGCAACATAAGAGTGACTGTAAAATAGGAAAGAATTCGTGTGCATTAGTCAACCACTATCAATAATTGGGACATCGTTTTAATTTCGATAATGTCAAAATACTAGAAACAGAATATAATTATAAGAGTAGGCTGTTTTTGGAAATGGTGTACATAAGTCAAGATGTGAATGCAGTGAATTTTAAATCAGACACAGACCAACTGAGTGAAATCTATATAAATATTTTGAATCAAATCTAATCGTTTTTCAATGAAGGCATTGTTGCCATGTGTTCGTCCCGTTGTCTTCAGTGAGACGGAATTCATTGTTAGTTTAGATTTGTGTTGAGATGGTATATATATGCATCCCATGTATTACAACTAAGGACCAACTCTATTCTTGTAAGTGTCAAATGTTATGTGCTTTAAAATTGTATATGTTATTTCAATTGTGTAGAGTTATATAAGAGAAAACGAAAATGTAAAAAAATTTCAAAGTTTTTAATTTTTAAAAATTTTTTGTAGTACTCCTGATGAAGCTGTAAAATAAATGGCGAAATATTGAGTTGAAAAAAAGACAAAGAGTTTATTGAGTCTACAGACCACATTCCCGATAATACAAAGCGTTTCTATATATATATATATATATATATATATATATATATATATATATATATATATATATATATATATATATATATATATATATATATATATATATATATATATATATATATATATATATATATATATATATATATAATTATATATCTATATATTATATATATATATATATATATATACATATATATTTATATATATATATATATATATATAAATTCAGCAAATATTATATTTTGTATATTCAAAAACTAGAAGATGGTTCATCGAAGAGATATGATGATAGCTTGATATAATTTATGATTCATTCAGACAGTCTTCTTTCAAGAATACAGTCGTATTTTGAGTCGAATGAAAAGTTATTTCAGAATCCATTTACGTTGTGAAACTCCCGATTAACATCGAATACGTTTTCATCTTAACAAACTTCGGAAACTTCCTCCTATATATCGTTTAACAAAAATTATTAGATTAAAAATGTAATTCCTTACGTTATCCAATCTCAGATTAACTGTAAACTAAAATGATTCAACAAAACAGACTGTAGTAGTTCACCCTATGCCAGAAGTTTCTTAAGTTTCATAAAGCAGAACGAAAGTAGTCTCATAATACTCCTCAAAAAGCATCTACATAATTTATCTACCTAATTATATTTTAACGGGGAAGGCCTTATGAAAAAGTTCCAAAACTCATGAACTCTCTTTGGACATCGTTCGGCACAGAGCAGTAATAAGACATTTCACTGCACGCTTTATATTGATCAAAGATCAAATATTCTACCAGATCTATTTCATTAAATGATGCAGATATGCTATGAGGTAGTTGACATGAACTACGTCTTCATAATGACTATCCTTCTTATTAACATTCATTATAAAAATCTATAAATCAGATATTCATCAATACGTTTTGCATATTACGTGAGTAAGGGTTTCTGTGATTTGCCTACCTCTAATATTAGCTGCTGAAATATGACTGAATAGCAAGTGATTAGCAATTGAAAACGGTCACAGCCAACTACACCGAGAATATCAGGACCCGAGACTCTGACGTCAGAGCGGCGCGACGTAAGCACAGAGAGGTATACGTATAACAAGTGAATTCATCTTCACCGCTAAGTAACCCTACTTTTTCAGTGTTTACTTTCTCACAGACGCGGCGTGGGTTTTTCTCCCTCGTTTTTTTTTGTGATTTGTTCTAACAGGATTAATTAGTGTGCTATTTTTGTGTAGTGGTAGTGGTGTGTCACCGAAACGAAATATTTAAAATGCCATATAATTGCTGTGTACCGGGATGCCGCGGTAACTATAAAAATGGACCAAAAGTACACCTTTTCCGTTTTCCAACGGATGTAGTGATGACTGCTAAATGGGTGGCAGCTATTCACCGGGAAAATTTTTCTCCATCGAAGTTCTCTAGGGTCTGTGAATTACATTTTGCTAAGGAAAATATAATCACTTGTTCTACTGCAACGCATTCCAAAACCGGCGAGTATATAACTGTTAGTTTGAAAATTCCTAGACTAAAACACGATGCTGTGCCCACCAAACTCCCAACTTGTCCTTCTTATTTATCAAAAACTATTAAATTTCGCCTTAGTCGAGATGAAAAACTACGCGAATTAGAAAATAAAAGTTTTGCAAATGCAATTAGAAATAGTAAGATCGAATTTGAAGCTTGTGAAAAAAGATCTTCATATAATGATTTTGAACAGTTTCTTAATGTTTTAAACTCATTTCAACTGCCTAAAGGCTGGTTCAAAATAAATGATACTAGTAAAGTCACATTATTCAGATTGAAATATTCTCCCGGGCCTGTAATGACGTACTCAGTAATAATAAGCTCCGATTTAAAAGTCGAAACATTTTTATATGAATGCGAAATACAAATACTGCGAAATTACCTTAAACCTGATTCGAAGACTCCCTTTACTTCCCATAATATAAGTGAAATCAAAGATTTGTTGCATAATATCGACAAAAACGCTGAAAAACTTGTTCCTGAGAAAAGCGATGAAATTGAAAAAGTTTTAAAACATATTTCCAGTTTATTAGATTCATTGGCGTTGAATATGTTAGATGTTGAGGACAGTTTCCAAAATAATTCACCTTTAGCTGGAGCTTTAGCTTTTTCATCTGAGCAACTGAAATTACGTACATCGAACAAGGCAAGATATCGGTATTCGAATAACACTATGATTTTAGCCTCAATCCTGCTAACAATAAGTCCTCATGCCTACAAATACTTGAGACATTTTGGTGTACTTATTTTACCTCATCCAGATACAGTAAAATCAGTTTGCAGCTTATTGTTGACTGATCCCACCATGGAAGAAAGAAACATGTGTTTTAACTATGCGAAAAACCTATTCAAGTTATTATCGGACCGTGAAAAACATGTTCTATTATTAGTAGACGAAATACATATAAAACCATTTCTTGATTATAAGGCAGGAAATATTGTTGGAAATGCTTATAATAATACGTGCTTAGCAAATTCTGCGTTTGTTTTCATGATATCCAGCATTATGTCAAGCGTTAAAGAAGTTGTTCATATTACTCCAACTTCCATAGTCGATCAACTTATGGTATTTTCATTAATGAAGAAAGTTATAATTAGATTAGAGGAAATAGGATATAAGATATTCTGCGTTATTAGTGATAATAATGCAGTAAACAGTAAAGCAATGCGTAACTTTTCTGATAAAAAAATCTTAAGTATTGTTTATCCGCACCCCACAGATAATACACGCCCTCTTTTTTATTTATTCGACTCTGTGCATTTGCTTGAATGTATTAGAAATAACTGGCTCAATTCAAAACCGGACCAAGTAATTAATTATCCAGACTTTTATAGTGGAGTTGAAAAATCAGCTGCCTTTCAATCACTACAAATACTCCACCAATTAGAACATGATAAAATGTTAAAAGTTGGCTTCTCCCTGAATTTGAAAGCTTTGTTTCCTACTAATATGGAAAGGCAAAATGTTTCTTTAGTTCTTAAAATTTTCAACCCTTTCGTAGTACAGGCATTAAGGCAATTTGGGAGTAAAATTGATAAATCTGAAGACACTGCTTCTTTCATTGATATAATTGTTGGGTGGTGGAAAATCGTTAATGTCAAAACCCCACTTAAAGGAAAACGCTTAAACGACAAATTCCAAGAGCCCTTGACGGCAGAAACATTTCTTTCGGATGAAAAATTTATATTGTTAAATCAAATTTTAGTCTGGCTAGATAAATGGAAAACTACACCTTACTCTAAGAAATTATCTGTCCAAACTCATACAGCATTAACGCATACATTGTATGGAATGACAGAAATTATAAAGTATTGTTTCAGTGAACTTGAAATGAACTATGTACTGCTAGGAAAATTTCAAACAGATGATCTAGAAAATAGATTTGGGCGTTACAGGCAGCTTGCAGGCGGACAATATCATATTTCTTTGCGGCAGTTGTATGAATCAGAAAAAAGGCTTCGAATTCAATCATTAATGACCTTAAAATCGCATACTTTTGGCAATATTAAAATAAGGCAGTTTTGCGAGAATGTTGACATCTCTGACGGAAATGAAGAAAATCATTCATTTGATCCTGATATTATGATAATTGAAAATGACGTAGACAGTGTCAAAGATGACATTCCTGTAATAACTTATTTAGCGGGTTACTGTTGTTACATCACGCAAAAAAAAAATTAAGTGCGAAGTATGTAAAGAAAACATTATTTACAATGATGAGTTCATTGTCGAAGATAATTTCAACCTTATTAAAAGTTTGAGTCGCGGAAAATTGCTTTATCCCAAAGACGTTATCGTACGAATAGTTTTATATGCATATATAATATTTAACAAAATTTTAGATGATTTCGAGGAATCTTTTTTAACAGTTCATAATAAACGGGCATTTCTTACTCAATATATTTTGAAATTTCTCTCAGAAAACGACCATCTACATAATGATAGTAAATGTAATATTCATACAATTCATGGTATTGCAAAAATTGTGATTACCTGTACAGTAAATACACACGTTAAAAATTACTGTGGAAAATTAAACGACCGATTGGCGTCATGCAAAATTCGCAAATTGAATACTTTGGTTACATAAGTTTTGGTAGTAATGGTATTTGCTTTGAAATTTCGTTTTTCCATAATAAAATCGAATGGGGTACAAAGAAGGGCTCAGTTGACGACTGGTACCCTCTTTAAACAGAAAGCCCTTCAAAAATTTCAAAAAACCTATTGCTTTAGCGGTTCGCGTTATCCAACGCACAACGATGTGACTTCGGGTCGGCCTCCCTGTTGTGACGTCACTCGGCAGTCTCGGGTCCTGATATTCTCGGTGTTGTTGTCACAGCCGCAAAAATGTGAATGAACTTTTTAGTCTGTTTTTTGACGTTTAAATTTCAAAACAATTTCTGTCATTGCTAATAAAAGATGATTAAGCATATTCATGCATGAATTTTTATTGGTCCTTGTAACATCCCATATTTCCGAACCGAATAGTTGAGTACATCCCTAATCAAAACTGAATTGATCTCCAAAGTTTTCATCTCCATCCATAACTTCAGGTGGGTTTGCTGTCATAGGCTTTTTCGAGATCTATGGGAGCTATAAGGGCCTCTCTTTAACCTTGCACCCTCTTATCTAATGTTATTTCAAAAGTGAAAGCTGTTTCTACAGTCGATCGTCTAGTCCGAAGACCCACATGCCCCTCTGGCTGTTCATTTATGATGTTTTGTTTATTAGAGTAGTACCTTAGTTGACATTCTCCTACTCATTCTTTTCTGCTCTCATTTGTTTTTGTCTTTTTAGTTTTTTTGTTTGATAGTTTCTTCTCTATTTCAAAATCTTTTTTGTATTTCGGTCTTCTTATCCGAGTATTATTTCTGCAGCTTCACTAATACGTAACTTCATAATATTACACACTAATTCCTTCTGTTTCAGTAAGTTCCTGTTCGAATCTCCATTTTTCATCCTCAAAATGTATCTTAAATTATTAGGGAATGAGCATTATTCGACTCATTGGAACACATACTTATTTGGATCGGATAAGCCAAAATTTCAATAATACGCAGGGGGCTTCATTTGAGAAATAACGCATCTTTGATACTTTTTGGGCATTTGCGACATCCTATATAATATTAAACTGATTTTAGGGAGTAACCACAATAGACCAACGTATATCCCAAAAATGAATCTTTTTGGAAGTCACGTGTTTTGGCTAGAATATTTCATGCCCTATATCGTGAATAATCCTGTATATTGTGTAACATGTTGTTCACAGTATGAAGATTCGGGAACTGTTCATCATATATCGGAACATACTCTATATACCTTAAGTATACTTAACTTTTTGCATTAGAAGGAGCACCTTTCCAGAGAGACTGCAACGCTGTTGAACGTATCATTTTTTTTCAGATAGCTGAAATAAGAACGATGCGATATGAATCGTATTTTTAAAATACTCTTCCTTTGCAGTGCGGCTTCAAATATATCGAATTTGATCAGTAATTCTTAGACTCAGTTCAGTAGTAGCATTGGTTTTCGTCAGGTAAGATAATAGAGTAGAGGTAAGGTATTGAAGTGGAGTTGCTCCGTAGTTCAGTGGTCAGTGCGTTGGGCTACTGAACAGAAGGTCGCTGGATCGAATCCCGGTCGAACCAACGAATTAATGCGGAGCCACCTCTCGGAAGGCAATGGCAAACTACCGAGAAGTATTCTGCCTAGTAAAGCCTATCTATACAGACGTTCGGAATAGTCGTGAAACTGTAGGTCCCTTCTATTCGTGTATAACTGTATCACGCACAACACGAATAGTTGTAGAGAGGTCGCCTACGCCCGAAAGGGTATGGCACCGGAAGAAGATATTAGAGTAAAATTAATCTATGCATTTGAGCTTCTCTTTCAGTCCCTTGTAATTCAACACGATTTTATTTTTTTCTGCATATATAGTCATCTAGAATTCTATGTGCTCAAGAGTTTCGATTTTATATGTGAAAAACCATTTTGTTAAATCGGAACATTTATCATTAGAATATTCCTCATTTAATACTAGTAATCCGCTTATAGAAATAGTCTACATTCATTCTACAGAGAACTTACAATTGAATTATCGTAATACTGATAAACATAAAAAATACTATTCCGGAAATTGCTGCTTACACGATTTTTCCTGTGTTTTCTGGAAAACCATCTTAGATTATGGCCTTAATTTAAGATATTGGATAGTTTTGAGCTAGGTGATCGAGGACTCCCTTTCGTGAGTGCTCGACCCCAGCAGAAAAGGGTAACATCAATTTGGTAAAGGAGCAGAACGCCGAAGAGAGAAGCGATCATCTGTTCTTAAAGGGATATTTCTGAAGTGCAGATAAGTGTTCTTAAAAATTGACAAATATTTTTTACACTTTAGAGACCAAAATGTACTATTTGAAGACGAAATCATTAGGCTCGGTATCTTGCTATTGTTTTTCCTGTTCATTGATTCTATATTAGTTTTACTCTTCTGAAAAAATGTTGGTTTCACCATAGATTTATTTTGGTGCAAAACAAGGTGTTTCTGTTTGAACTTGTTACATTTCAAATTGTTGATACTAAGGACTAAAACTTAGATTTGTATACCTTGTACCTCTTCGAAAAATTATTCATATTAGTACTAATAGTATCAAATCTCGCTGAATAGTAGTTCCTTTATTCACATTTCTATTGTAGAATCCAAAGTGATAGTGATTCTCAATATATAAAAGTCATTCCCTTTTGCTTGAGGTGTTTCAGCAGTTTTTCATTTTAGAAAATTGAGGTGGTGTGGAGTAGGCATGTTCGGAACAGCCAAACTGGTAGTATTTGCTTCTCAGACTGTACAAAACAAGTAATGGCTATGGTCGAAATACTACTCCTTCATGGTCAAAATAGCCTAAAACTGAAAAATGTGCCAAAAATGCAGTTTTCGGGCTGTGAAAGTAAGTTCCGGAAGGGCTGCGAGGTCGGAAACTTGACCAGAGATTCCCTATGTTATCAAAAAAATCGCTCTTATCTGATTTCGTCTACGTGAAATAGATTTTGTATTACAATTTCACTGGTTTAAATCTGGCAGATGAAAAATTTCACCGAATCGATCGGGCTTTTTAGGATTATTTGTTTTCAAGTACCTATTTTACTCTCCCAAAATCTCAAAGTGCATCAAGAACATTTTTTAGTTTGTTTGAAATGTCATTTTGCAAGAGTCTGGTTAACATTCAGGCATATCCTATCGATCTGACTTTTTTATTTTCAAATTTCTCAAATATCTTTAATATGTAAACTAATTTCAAAATGCGTCAAGAACATTTTTTTTATAAGAAATTGTTACTTAAAAGAAATTGAAGGGTTAGTTGGGGCCTCTACGCTTCAGCCAGACCTCTGTTTTATTCAGGGATCTTTCAAGGACTATTAGAAAATGTTTCATAGTACTTCACGAACCTACCCTAAATAGTTCTCCAGCTCACGGACTGATACCTGAACTCAACACTTATCAAAGTACTAAGGATTGAAAATATAACTAAGACAATATTATTTCTATGTATGGAACAAAACCTTAAATGGTCGGTTTTTTCAAGCCAGATATTTGTAGTAGTAGGCTGGACAGTGTTCAAATACCTGTTCAAATTGACACAATTTAAATAGGTAATTGTTAAGAGCAGTTGAAAAGTTTGAAAGAATGACGCGTTTAACTAGGGATAAAAACTTTAATGATGATAGGATATTGAGAGCGGACCTGAACCTAGCTGAATTTTCCGAATTGATCAATGATGAGTACGGGAAGTGGCCTTTTACACGGTTGATAGTTATTTAAATAGAACAAGTCTTTGGCAACGTAAGACAGAATTAGAAAACTAAACTTCTTTTAGTTCCAGAATTCACTCAATTGAATATTCAGCTCAATTGACAAAAAATTCTTCAGGAAGCAAAGCGACCAGTTAGACTGCAGAACAGTCAGTAGTTAAACTGTTCATTATCAAATATTGACACAAGAATATATCCCACCCATATAAAGCATATTTATTTCAAGAACTTATTGAAGATGATTTCGACAGCAGATTTCAATTTTGCGATGTAATGATGAATAAATTCAATACCAACAATCCCGACTTTGCAACATTTTGTTTTAATTATCCGGTGAACAAGCAAAACTTTGGATATCGAGCACCAGAAAATAAACACTGAAGTAATACACAATTTTCGTAGAAGGTAAACGTATAGATCAAAAAGGTGGATAACCTAATTTCGAGTCCCTTTTTCCTTGATTAAATACTTAATTCTCATAATTATTCAGACCTTCTTCAAAATTACGTAGTATTCAATTTAGCTGTCCTTAAACTGAATAGTGAAAACCTGAATATTTTGACAGATTCAGTTCCAACAGGATACAGCGCAGGAATACTGATGGCATAGATTCCGAGATGACTTTCAAAATATTTTCCGAAATAGATGAATCGGAAGAAAAGGATTTATCTTCTGGTTGGTTTTCAGACACAATTCGATTAGATTTGAGTTCAACGTGTACTACAATAAATTAGTAAATATTGCGCTTTTAAAGATAATAATTAGAGCCTAAAAACTTCAAATTCAGCCACCAACATTAACTTTGTCAGAAAGTTAATGCTCAACAATTCAAATATTTAATTTAATTTTTGCTTCTGTGACAAAAATATATAGTACCTAGTTGGATACCGTTCGCACCATTACACGAAAAACAGTGAAAACTTTTATATTCTTTCATGTTTTGAACACGCAATTATATTATAAGATTTTCATAAACATTCAATAGTAAATTGTCCTTAAATTTTTTGATTATAAAATGAAAGCTGTTGAAGCAATCTCGATACTCGAAGTATTATTGATGGGGAAAAACTGGAAAACCATAAAAATCACTTCCACGTTTTTGAAGCTCTCCGACATTTAGTATGTCTTTATAAATTCTTTACGTGTTCACAACGCAGGCTTTGTCGGATAATCAGTTAATGCATAATTTCAGTTACAATTATTTCGTGCACTATCTTGCAGCGTGCCTGGATGCACTACGGATAGTCCGATTCCTATTGTACGAACATATTTTGAAACAAGAACTTTTATACTACGAAATATATGTTTTGATTTCGCGTTGAAATGCTGCTAGATGAAAAATACGTGCAGACTGAAGTGCGTGAATGCGGTCGATTAGTGTGAGTAGATACCAGCCGAGGGACAAAAAAAATCGCCAATTGCTCGTATTTCATTCCTACCTCAAGTATGTGTGAAGAGGCGTATACACTTTTGTTTTGGAGATGAACTCCTTCAACTAGTTCAGGGGATACCCTTGTATACACAAATGCATTAAGGATGGGTGAGAAAAGATATTTCTAGGAGATAGGAAGTGTGGGTAGGGTTCAGACGAGAACTCTGCCCAGGGACTGAAGCCTGGACCTCCCGAATACTAATCAGCAAACCTACCTACTTGGCTAACTAGCTCAGCCAAGGGGACGCACGTATACTTAACAATCAATACTTTCGATGATCGGCGGTTCACGCCGATCATCGAAAGTATTGATTTTTGCTATGTTCTCCATTATATTCATAAGAAATTTACTTTACATTATTACACCTCCAAATGGGCGTTAGGGTACTAGACCGAATTTCGTCTAATCATTTATCCACAAAACTAGTACCTAGGTGTAATAGAGGTATGACCAATGTAGTATATATGAAGAGTTTCAAAAGTTTGTTGATCGGGATGATTATTAAAAAACCAATTCAATAATTTGCCGACGTTTCTTTTATTTGTGTAAACTTCCTCAGGGCTATCATTAGTTGGCTTTTTCCGTCAGAATGTTATAACGTATATAATTATTATTCAAGAGTAGGCGCCTGCGCCCTGGCCCTGGCTCATCGAAATTCATACTGGTGGATCTGTAACGAATTTTGTTGCAATTGTTCTGTGCCGCTTCGGCGCATCACGAGATAATTGCACTAATCTTACCGCCGCTAGTTAGTACAACTGGGGTTTTACTTACGACTTGCTGTGAATCGTAAAACCAAAAAGAGCATCAAGTTTTGAGAGTGGTTCCGTCGAATCGGTGTTGAAATTAGTTTAAGGAGGGAAGTCTTTCCTATATTACTTCTGGTGGAAGTTTACGCCGTGTTGCGGATCTAAGGGAAGTGAATCCTCCGAGTCTTACGAGGAATTCAGCGACTGAGTTTTGGGTGATTTCCTGTTGCGGGTGTAATCGCTGAATCCATTTATCGCCGGAGTTGCGAGATTTAAGTTTGGCGAGAACTGTCGACACGATTTTAGTTCGAGATCCTTGGTGTACAGTGGAACGCTCCAGCCTATCAACATCCCGGCTGTCTGACAGGTTTTTGGAAGAATTCTTTTGGTATCTGATAACTACCCCCGGTCTGGGCCGAAAACGTGGTCTTGTTGGCGTCCATTTTTGGTGGCGGCCCATACGTCATAGCTTCCCACGGAGGCGGGTGCGCAGTTCCTTTGATTACCGGCACCGTCAGTTGACGAGCTATTTCGAGAGGTAGGGTGAGTTGACTCCTTCGCCGCGAACGTCTCTGCCATAGACACCGGCCGCTACCAGGTTAGTGTTTATCTGCGCATAAGTTCGCAAGACTCATTGTCACCTCCATATCAGGAACTATAGTTTTGGGGTAAAGGGAACTAAACATATTTATTTTATTATTTTTATATATATAATTGTAGAAATTTAACTCAGGCCTGAGGCGAATTTCCCCGGAAATCTACGGATTTCAGATCCCATTGTTGGGGACAAGTAATTGTATTAGTAGCAGTGAAACAATTTCTCCCTGTGTATTATTGGAGATATTGTATTATATTATTTCGAAACATTTAGACATTGTCGAATATATCAAAGTCATTGTATTAGTAGTGAAAGAATTTCTCCTTTTGGAGAAGGGAATATTGTATTATATTATTTCGAGAGATTTAAACGTTTGTCGAATATATTGAAGTATTGTTGAGTTTGGTGTTCTTATTCCTTTGTTGTTGAAACGTAAGATACTGCAGAACCATTGGGTATTGCCCGGTGCCACTATTAGTTTGTTTCTTTTTCCTGCTTCGCGATCAAACGCCTACGACCTGAGATATCTTATTACCGTGACTTTCATTATAAAGTAGGTGGCGCCTATTAATTAGTTGTATACTCTTTTATAAAATTAACTAAGTACCTGAGCTAGTCGAAGGTATCTCGAAAACAGAGCACTACTATTAAACTGGGTTGTGGAAAAGGAGTTGCCCCACTGTTCCGTCCGTAATTTCTAACCTTCAGTTGGAAATTACCTCTATTACACCTAGGTACTAGTTTTGTGGATAAATAATTAGTCGAAATTCGGTCTAGTACCCTAACGCCCATTTGGAGGTGTAATAATGTAAAGTAAATTTCTTATGAATATAATGGAGAACATAGCAAAAATCAATACTTTCGATGATCGGCGGTTCACGCCGATCATCGAAAGTTCCACAACCCAGTTTAATAGTAGTGCTTTGTTTTCGAGATACCTTCGACTAGCTCAGGTACTTAGTTGATTTTATAAAAGAGTATACAACTAATTAATAGGCGCCACCTACTTTATAATGAAAGTCACGGTAATAAGATATCTCAGGTCGTAGGCGTTTGATCGCGAAGCAGGAAAAAGAAACAAACTAATAGTGGCACCGGGCAATACCCAATGGTTCTGCAGTATCTTACGTTTCAACAACAAAGGAATAAGAACACCAAACTCAACAATACTTCAATATATTCGACAAACGTTTAAATCTCCCGAAATAATATAATACAATATTCCCTTCTCCAAAGGGAGAAATTCTTTCACTACTAATACAATGACTTTGATATATTCGACAATGTCTAAATGTTTCGAAATAATATAATACAATATCTCCAATAATACACAGGGAGAAATTGTTTCACTGCTACTAATACAATTACTTGTCCCCAACAATGGGATCTGAAATCCGTAGATTTCCGGGGAAATTCGCCTCAGGCCTGAGTTAAATTTTTACAATTATATATATAAAAATAATAAAATAAATATGTTTAGTTCCCTTTACCCCAAAACTATAGTTCCTGATATGGAGGTGACAATGAGTCTTGCGAACTTATGCGCAGATAAACACTAACTTCGCGGCGAAGGAGTCAACTCACCCTACCTCTCGAAATAGCTCGTCAACTGACGGTGCCGGTAATCAAAGGAACTGCGCACCCGCCTCCGTGGGAAGCTATGACGTATGGGCCGCCACCAAAAATGGACGCCAACAAGACCACGTTTTCGGCCCAGACCGGGGGTAGTTATCAGATACCAAAAGAATTCTTCCAAAAACCTGTCAGACAGCCGGGATGTTGATAGGCTGGAGCGTTCCACTGTACACCAAGGATCTCGAACTAAAATCGTGTCGACAGTTCTCGCCAAACTTAAATCTCGCAACTCCGGCGATAAATGGATTCAGCGATTACACCCGCAACAGGAAATCACCCAAAACTCAGTCGCTGAATTCCTCGTAAGACTCGGAGGATTCACTTCCCTTAGATCCGCAACACGGCGTAAACTTCCACCAGAAGTAATATAGGAAAGACTTCCCTCCTTAAACTAATTTCAACACCGATTCGACGGAACCACTCTCAAAACTTGATGCTCTTTTTGGTTTTACGATTCACAGCAAGTCGTAAGTAAAACCCCAGTTGTACTAACTAGCGGCGGTAAGATTAGTGCAATTATCTCGTGATGCGCCGAAGCGGCACAGAACAATTGCAACAAAATTCGTTACAGATCCACCAGTATGAATTTCGATGAGCCAGGGCCAGGGCGCAGGCGCCTACTCTTGAATAATAATTATATACGTTATAACATTCTGACGGAAAAAGCCAACTAATGATAGCCCTGAGGAAGTTTACACAAATAAAAGAAACGTCGGCAAATTATTGAATTGGTTTTTTAATAATCATCCCGATCAACAAACTTTTGAAACTCTTCATATATACTACATTGGTCGTTATCTCCACATTAATATACAGATGTGTGTTTGCTCCCATATGCAACCGCTTGTGTATGCACGACGATCACAAGCGGTTGCATATAAAACAGGAAAAAGCGGTTCAACCGTCTAGGTGGTTAACTGCTAGTGCGTAAGGACCCTTAAGGTGCAATTCCGCAGGGCGCGGCAGATGACCAAGGGCAGCGACTGACGGCGTCTCACGCTACGCATTACAAAAAGTCATTACCTATCGCGCGGCAATTGCGTGTGTCAGAATCTGTCTTATACAAATTAATACCGCAAAATAATGCAGTCTGCCGTCGCTTCGCATGCTGTTACTGTCGTTTATCGTCTGCCGCGTCATGCAGAATCGCATCTTCAGATCTGTGATTCGACCACAGAGTGTTGGAGCTCTCTTTTGTCGAGATTCGTTTAGGACCTGTCAATGCCATGTCTCAATATCTATTAACATACTATCAGCCGAGATTCAGTTTGTACTTTTGAGAAATTGCAGTAGCAATAGCATTATATATTTTTCAACAATTGTGTGATAATAAACACAGTAAAATCAAGTTTTGTTTATGTTAATCCTGATAAATTATCACGTAGTAACGACGGATTCCATCGACGGTAATATATATATATATATATATATATATATATATATATATATATATATATATATATATACTATCTCTTAGTTATGATATAATAACACGACCTTGAAAAAATAGTTCTGATCATAGTACAAATAGTTATGCTACAAATAATTTCAAGGTATACTAGAAGATTTTCAGTCAGTACAGACAATACTCACCACTATATATTTCTCCATGTTGCTCAACTTATGGTCAACAAAAATTTTCTTGAGAGAATTGAATTCGATGGAATAACCATACTCTGCTACAATTAGTTCTTATCCAATATAATAATTTTCTTACCTGAAACATAAACAAATAAGAAAAATAATCGATTCAGTTGGTGTATTAAATGATATTTCCGAGGACTATTTCGAATATTATTTCACTATTTTCAGATATAAGGATTGCACTAATTTTTCAATTCGAAATTAAAATTGTATAAGTTTTCATGGACTTTCTCAGTATTTCAAGATTACCTATACATTGGATCTCTTGTTCCTATAAAATGTGGATAATTGTAATGAAACTATT
>JARQZK010004402.1:322500-345000 GCA_030704885.1 Cynegetis impunctata
AGAAAAGCATGCAAAATCATCCGAAGAGAATATTATATTTATATTGTTTCAGAATTAATTTTTTTATATTTTATTTTGTAAGATCAGTGTTTTTCATTTATTTTGTCTGCTTTTAAGTTACAAACCATTGCATTACTCTCACTCTGGGGACCACAAGTGTCCACAGCGGGGGCAAATGTCATGTATACATCTATTAAGTCAATACATTATTATATAATCGAACAGAATAATTCGCGAGATAAATTCAACTTTTGTGAACAACTCATCTGTTTCACATTCGCTTTAAAAGTAAGTCAGTATTCTTTTGACCTATTTGGTTCAATATAATCGGTCATAAGAATAGTTTCATAAGGAGGTAGACGAAAAGTATAAGTATCGTGACAATTTATTACCATCATCATATGTCGGGTAACTTTCGATGTGTGAGTATTTATTAGCGAAAATAATATTTAACGTTTGATTTCGTTATAATATTAATGAATTCATTTTATCGTGAAAGGGAAGATGTACGAAAATAACGAGAAATATAATATATTGGAATGCTCTATTTAAAGTAGTAATAATTGAGATATTGCATCTGAGATATTTTTCAATAGCTTTCCAGAAAGAAAACAACCTAATAATACTTCTCAAGTCTTGCTTGTTAAATTATCAAAATTGATAATATTTCAGCCTCTTGAATATGACATAATTTAAGCTCCAATAAATTTTTGAAAATTAGAATTTCCTTCTTTCTTCAGATAATTCAATATTTAATCTTGCCTGTCATTCACAGTCAACGCTAAAGAAAATCTGGTACATTTTTGAATAAATCAATGAAAATTCAAACATCTCTGCACTCCATAGTGATTCTTCATGAAGGAAAATTAGGTTGAATTCAGATCTACCAATTAAAAGAATAAGATTTGGGATAGAAGCCAACATGTGTGAGGCCAAGTCTTGCTATTTATGGTCTATATGAATATTGAAGTATAATTCGATATTACGGTCTTCAAAACACTCGAGAATGTGTTTTAAATGCCAGTTATCGACAAATACTTTACGTTATTTAAAGTTTGAAATCATAAAAAATGGCATGATCACTTAAAAAAATGAAAATGAGAACTATTACTGTAAAATAGTTGATTTCATGGTGTGACATCAGTATACCTCTCGTTGTCAAGGAAATGAGAACAAAATTCATTTGTTATGTGTCACATAAAATTAGTTATTGTTACCACTGTTGTTACAAGTTTTATATTGCTTGAAAAGGAGTTCTAAGATTGATTATTTAAATAGTAAAGAAGAATCGCGATTGATACCGCAAAAATCGAGAGTTGCTTGTAAAAAAGCAGAAAGCAAAAGGTAACAGACACAGATGAACGAGTTTTGCATGCTAACCTTCAGGCAATGTGGAAGCAGTACGTTGGCGTCGCTTAATTAGTCTATCATTTCGAAATTGCAAAGTATGTTGAGGATAAACACAGGGGTCGATATGAAATCATTGATGAAAATGAATGCATTCATGAAGGCAATTACCGAAAATGATGAAGCCAAAAGGGCATATGTATTCAAGGAAGATGATTTTCGGAAGTTTTTCACAGATACACTGGCCATTATTTTTTGTGAAGGTATTTGCGATTTTTGGTATCTTTGACCCTTGTAGAAGATGTGAATTATGCGATTTACGCTTACATGACATCAAGGAAGAAGAAGAAAAGTATCGGTCATTACTATCCGACCATCTAAGTCAGTAAAGGCTCGAAGTTTTACCGTTGCCGACAGTGATGCAATTAGTTATGTTCGTTTGGTGAAGCAGTATTTATCATTGCGCCCCCAAAATGTAAGCGGAAGTGCACCTATCAAGTGGTTGGTATTAATACATTTGGATTATGTCCTTTGCAAATTGCACGTTTTCTCAAATTGGACGATCTTAAGGAAAACACGGGATATGGGTTTCGACGCACGTCAGCTACAATTATATCGAATTATAGATAGACCGGGAGATGGTGATACAAAATATTAGGTCAATTGTACCAGTATGGTGGTTCTTCAGGAGTCTAATTACGTAAAGGCAAAAAGGAAAATGATAATAGCGCTGGTACCGGCGGCTAATCGCGTGGGCGTTAATCGAACGCGTCGGATAAATAACGAGTGTCGAACGATTTGTTCCACAAAAAATGCTTGTATATTCAGATAGTCAGAAAAAAAGAAGTAGGCTGTAGCGTAATGCCATACTTCTCGGGTGTGACTAACAGCCCGCCATACCGACGCGAATTCATTAATTTCAATAAAACAATTCAACCATTTGTACCAGGCTAATTTTTGCATAGCTAATCATCGTCGAGTAGCCATTCACGAAAATCACCTTGCCATACTTTTCCGACAGTTCCCAATGGCCGCCATACTACTGCAAAGAAGTAATTTTTTTTCGCCAAACGATTTGTACCACACTGAAACTTTTTTTAACAGTTCTCTGTATGATCATAAATAGAAGTCTGATAATGCCATACCTGTGGGAGGTGGCGAATGTGAAAAATATTTTTTCAAAATCCTAAGATTTTATTCGTAATTCGAACGATTTGTACCAGTATAGCGCCACTTTTTCCCTCTAACAGAAGTATGGCAAATATAATAATGGTCGCATTGTATCGTATAATTTCCAAAATTCCAAATGCCATACTGGTACAAATCGTCAAATATTTTTTTTTCACCTTTTAGCTCAAGTCCGACAGTCATCCGCCCCATGGTTGAATCTGTAATAATTTTTTTTAGGTACAATTGCATCCAAACGAAGAGAATACAATAATGCCATGATGTTAAAAATAATTTTACAGTCGTATTATTAAAACGTGTCAAATAAATAAGTATTTCAAGTATGTCAGCACTTTTTCCCCCTGCTAGAAGGGTGTATGGCGGCCATTGGGAACTGTCGGAAAAGTATGGCAAGGTGATTTTCGTGAATGGCTACTCGACGATGATAAGCTATGCAAAAATTAGCCTTGTACAAATGGTTCAATTGTTTTATTTAAATTATTGTATTCGCGTCGGTATGGCAGGCTGTAAGTCACACCCGAGAAGTATGGCATTACGCTACCGCCTACTCCTTTTTTTTTCGAGTATCTGAAAATACAAGCATCTTTTGTGGAAGAAATCGTTCGACACTCGTTATTTATACGACGGGTTCAATTAACGCCCACGCGATTGGGCCGCCGGTACCAGCTCTATTACCATCATTTTCCCTTTTGCCTTTACGTAATTAGACTCCTGAAGAACCGCCATACTGGTACAAATGACCTAATATTTTGTGTCTAAGAGTGGCATGATAATAGATTAAATCCAACTGCAAGTCGGATGGAAATCGGCAGCTATTGCAACTGCTTACATTCAGGAGAGTACCTATTAGCAATAAAAATAATTTTTCACACATTTTTTTGAAGTGCGATTAACAGAAGCGAAACCTCATTGACTTGAATGTTAGCAGTATTAATTTGAACAGCATTTACTGTGATTTGAAAAACCAAAGTATTAATATTTTAAACAATACCAACTGTACTTTTCACATTCATTTCAATTGAGACCATTGTATATTTGAATAAAACTTTCGAAACATTTATAGTAATACCTTATTTGACGTTTATCTGGCTCCTGCCAGATCAATAATATACTTGATATTTAGGCTTCATGTTCCTTGAGTTTCTGACTTTGCCAAAGTAAGTTTAAAACACACGCGTTGTTAAAAGTTACATTCGAACACACTGAGGCGTACTATAAAAGATCCAAATAGGGTAACGATAAAAAAAATTATTTATGCTGGCGAAAAGAGAAGAATTGATGATAAATACCAAGATTTACCCCAATCATCTAGAACAGTAATGACCTCAATGACATCTTATCAATTATGGTTACTGCCTTACTGTCCATAATTTTCCACCTCTTCACAACTATCAAATCTACTTGTTGCTAAGGAAAGTGACATATAGATAGATATTTAGATAGATATTTATTTAAACACCAACAATAAAAGTACATTCTCAAACAACATACAAATATATGGCAGGTCACTGGCAGTAAAAAAGTGAAGAAGGGCGAAATTGTTGCACAATGTTACAGCAATGAGATGAAAGGATAAGAGTGATATGTGTATTTTGACTATCCCCAATGCAGAAATGAAAGGTGTATCTAAAAGGTACAATTAAATAAGGAAACCAGTAGCTATCCTATTATATAATGACACAATGGAAGCAGTCAATAATGTTAACCAGTATATAGCTGATAACCCAGGGACACGGATAAGAGAAAAAAATTCTACAAGAAAATATTTCTGGAATGCATTTTAAAAATTTCTTGTGGCAGTTATAAATAAAATGACAGCTCAACATCAGAGAAAACATTTCTCTTCAAAAGTAGGTGGCAGCCAATCCACAAACATCAATTTTCATCGTCTAACTGGCCGACATTTTCCATCAGTTATTCCAGCTTCTGCAAAGAAATAGCGTCCTACTTGAATGTGTAGAATGAGCGAAGGTTAAGTAGACAAGGAGAGAATCACGATATAAATGCCAATATTGTGAGATCTTTGTGTATTGTTCCATGTTTCGGAGATTTTCATGCAGCAAGTATATATGAAGATAAGCTGATGTGAAAAAACGTATTATTCGTCTTATTATCCAGTTGAAACAGAGTGAGAAGTTTTGAAATATATTAAACTTAAATATCAATTTCTAAAATATTTTATTCTTGATCTTTTTTCGTAAATACAAGTAGGCTCAAATAAAAAAAAATTTCTTTGAATATTATGATGTAATTAACCCTTCAACTGATAAATCAGTGGAATTATATTTTGGAATAATTTTCATTCATTATGAAGTTTGCTATTCAGCAAATAAAAAAATGAAAAAATATTGACAGTCTTTTACAATGTGAATTCGCATATACATTTCATTTAAGTACGCAAGTGTTCGATGCTGTTTTCAAACGAACATGCCTCATTGATGTGAAATTCGACCGAATGTTGTTTTCGACTCTTTATCACTCTGGAAACATTGGTTTTATAGACTTTCCTTCAAGTACAAACCTTTCTACAAACCGCAGAAGGCAATATCGAAGCTACACGTCGTATAATCTATAGAAACGTACTAGCAGCTGGAGTTATGCTTCAAGACATCGTTTCTCAAACTATGCTCCGTCGAACCCCGGGGTTCCACGGAGATCACTCATCGATTTTACGAAACTCACGTATTTCTTATCTTGTCTTTCCCGAAAATAATACACTTTTGCACTTTATCAAAAGGCAAGGTGCTGAGTTGTCTTCAAATCCGTTTTGACCTTTTGGGACACCATTTTCGAAATTGTCTGATGTAAATATATTTATATACCGGCTGTCAATTTTCCGCGATCCACCATGTCTCATGTCGTATAAGAGATACGAGCTCAGTTGTGGGCCGATTAGCGTGTTTTCATGCTAAATAGGTATCTGAGAGAAAATTTGATGTGTCATTTCTAGTTTTTGAAATTTAAAAAAAAACCAAAATTTTTTATTTTCGTTTTCATTTTTTCAAATGAAAACCAAAAGAACTGAACGTTTTTTAATTCTCAAAGCTTTTCTTACAAGGAATCTAAATCTCTCATCGTATTTTCCGTGGCTTTCTTTATGCCAGAGTTACAACTATCAACTTTGGTTTTCCTTATGGGCACCATTTTGAATGTTTTTGGAAAGTATTTTCTTTCCTGATTACAACGATGTATCGCACGATCATCTTATATGATGATCAAAATTAGAAAAACCGATTTTTGCGAAGACTGCTTTTTAAAGGACGCCAACAATTGGGTATTGTAGAACCGTTTCAACTAGACATAGTTTGTGAAATTGGCATTGTTGTCGCCTCCTTATGTTAATTTTGTGACTCAATAGGACAGAAAAGTAAAGGAAGTTTCATCAGCCCATTTTAGGTTCAATTTTTCTTCTCATCTAACACCGGCTGCAATAACAGTACTATTTCAACACTTTTTTCGTATCATTGATTGGTTTAAGAATAACCTAACATCTTTTTTTATGGCCTATGATATTTATAAAAATCTCATACCTCATAAAAGATGTCTTTTTTTGGATGTGTGTAATTTTAATCATGTATAGTAGGTACATTATCTAAGAAGTAAAGGTTCATTTCAAATTTAACAAGTATACTTACAATTAAGTAGAAAAATCCGGACACCTTACTGCGTAGTACTAGGAATGATAAAACCCCTCGGCGCATGTGCATGTCGTAATGCCTGATAAGTCTATCGCAGATCATTTTTCCTCATTGTGACTATATCAGAAAATGTATGGTATTTGAGATATAATCAAAAATTCTAGTGAAATTCATAATTTTTACTAATTTTTTTATTCTAGGTGGCGCCACGTCAATATTTTTTGAATGTATTATATAAATTAAAAAACTACACATTAAATGCTTTCATTTTATTTCATTGTTGTAAAAATCGGTTTAGCTTTAAGATTTATAGATAGCACCACATATCTATGGACAAAAAAATCTGAAAAACGCTATAACTTATTTATTCTTCGTGGGGAAAAATTTTTTAAAACACTTTTCTTATGAAATCATATGTGTTTTATCTATATCCCTGTGGAATTTCTAAAATCGGACCAGCTACTAACTTTTTGTCTTGAGACTATAATCCCTCGGGGTAAAATAGACAATTTTCTACTTAATTTTCAGCCAAAATATGACCCATTTCGAAGACTAAGTGATTCTCATACGAAAATGAATTGTTTTTCAAAACAGGTCATATTTTTGTTGAAAATAACGTGTAAACACTGATTTGTTTCATATATACGAGTATTTAGATGAGTTTCCATGAAATACATCAACATCCTTCATAGGATTTGTATTCTTTAAAAAACTCATTGAATTTTTCGTGTATATCGGTCAATTGAAAAAAAAACATTATTTGATAAAAATTTTCTGAAATTCTGTAGATAGTTACTTCATTTAGAAGTTATTTTCTCGTAAATTTCACCAATATTTTCCCCTTGTATTGCGGAATACTGCAAAATACACTCGCGGGCTCACAACTTCGTAATGAAGTTTTATGAGTTCAGTCAGTAGGATATATGATATTTATTTCCATGTTGCTGGTCTGATTCGCTGCCTAAAGTTTAGACAGCAACCTTTCTGGTATATATTGACTCTAAGAAATGAAACTTAGAAAAGTGGCAGTGAATAACTATTTTTGCTTAAATGGAAAGATTGAGAGGTATATATTTCTAAATCATCATCAGTATTTCTACTCATGAACTCAATTAGATCGTTTTCATTCTTTGTAGGGTGAGAATCGGAACTAATTATTATTTCATTCATATGACTGTTATAGGGTTACGAATTTTCGTTAATATAAAATTGAAGCCGTTCTCGATAATTTCACTGGATCCTCCCCAACATCTGTCTGTGAATTTAGTTTATTTTTTCGTCAATTTCATTCTGCATTTACTCGTAAGGATGAAACTTCAAACCTTTATGCGAAAGGTGCCTTATATTACGAGAAATGGCTTTCACTGAAAAAGGTCTTCTCGAATCTGCTGTGTTTTCAGGAATACGTGCTGATCTAGGGGCTCATGGTACTTTCTTCTTCATTTGTGGAGAGAATGCAGAATGCATCAAATGTAAGACGTCGCGTCGTTTCGTATAAGAATTGCACAGTGACTTGAAATGTTAAGTTCGGGACAAAACGCTTGTAAAGTCAAGAACACAGGCAGTTTAAACGATTCTATTCTGAGCCTCCCCTTTCAACTCGGAAGAAGTACTACGCTAAACATATGTCCGCTTATTCTGCTTAACCCTGTTTTTATATAGGTATGCATATATATATATATATATATATATATATATATATATATATATATATATATATATATATATATATATATATATATATATATATATATTTGAATTGTTGCTGCCTGTGAACTATTTTTAACTTTTTGATAATTATTAGCAGTAACAGGCTTGTTGAATCTCAAAAAAAACTCGATTTTATTAAAAAATTTACGTTTCAGTCACAGCCGAAAAAATGTTGATGAAAAATAGTAGTCTTTTTAACTATTCAAATTTATATATATATATATCAATGGAAGAGAATTTCTAGTTTATAAAGTTCAACAGAAGTTTCAGTTATCATCTGTTGGCTTAGATTCTCACGATATTTTCATTCTCCTGATTATCGTAATGTCGCCTTGCCACGCAGTGTCCTCCAGAAAATGAACAGAGTTCTCTTAATTCAGTATTTTATTTTTTGAAGAGTAAATTTCCTGCGATGAAATTATTAGCAATAACAGGCTTGTTGAATCTCAAAAAAACTCGATTTTATTAAGAAGTTTACGTTTCGGTCAAATGTTGATGAAACATAGTAGTCTTTTTTAACTATTCAAATTTTTTCAAATCAATAAATGTCAAAGAAATTTCAATATTTCAAAAATTTTGAAAAAGCCACGGATGTCGTTGCGAAACGTAAACTTCTTAATAAAATCGAGTTTTTTTGAGATTCACCAAGCCTGTTATTGCTAACTATATATATATATATATATATATATATATATATATATATATATATATATATATATATATATATATATATATATATATATATATATATATATATATATATATATATATATATATATATATATATATATATATATATATATATATATTTATATATATTTATATATATTTATTTATTTATATATATATATTTATATATAATATATATATATATATATATATATATATATATGATTATATATATATATATATATATATATATATATATATATATATATATATATATATAAATATATATATATATATATATATATATATATATATATATATAAATATATATATATATATATATATATATATATAAATAAATATATATTTATATATATATATATATATATATATATAAATATAAATATAAATATGAATATACCACACCACATCATTATACTTCCGCATTTACTCGATCATTTTCACACAACATATGCTTTGTTTATAACCGGGTACCCTCTTCTCTGAAAGATCTTGGTCTCCTCAAATTAAAAAAAAAACTGAAGGAATTTTTATTGAGAAATTTAACTTGAGTGAGTGATTTTCACTGAAATGTTTTCACTGAAATATTTTGTACGGAATATGTAGTATGAAAACACCATTTAGAGTCATGTATTTGGGGCTTAATATAATATCAGTTTTACTGCCTTAAGCTCCTTTTTTAGGCAACTACAGTTTAAGTTAATTTTTAGTATTTTGTTTTGTTTGAGAAAATTGTATATTGCAAAAAAATAAATTTATTATTATTATATATATATATATATATATATATATATATATATATATATATATATATATGTGATAATTTTTGAAATTTTCTTGGGAATGTGGCTTAGATAAAATGGATGTTTTCTATATAATCATTTATTTCTTCATTCCTTATTCCAACGTTTCGGCTTCACAAAGCCTTTTTCAAGGACTAGCTTAAAAATATCCTCGGAAACACCGACACTCACTTCATTAAACGTATACACAAATTTTGAATGAATTGATATCTACGTTTTTTTTTACAAAGCCTTTTTCAAGGACTACAATGGAGACAAAGAAAAAAAATTATTGTCACCAAAGTCACAGTTAAAAGCTACATTTAGTCGATAAATTAAAAAACACTGAAAGAAACATAACTATTTTTATAAATATCACAGAAAAGTATTTACCTAGCTTAAAAATATCCTCGGAAACACCGACACTCACTTCATTAAACGTATACACAAATTTTGAATGAATTGATATCTACGATTGTTTACTTATTCCACTATACTTTATATACGCTTATGGCGTGCAGATGATATTAAACTCGCCGAGATTCGTTTGATTGACCGGTGGCCTGTGAAGCCGAAACGTTGGAATAAGGAATGAAGAAATAAATGATTATATAGAAAACATCCATTTTATCTAAGCCACATTCCCAAGAAAATCTCAAAAATTATCACACATATATTTCTGGCTTAAGAATAAATATTTTAATATATATATATATATATATATATATATATATATATATATATATATATATATATATATATATATATATATATATATATATATATATATATCAATGGAAGAGAATTACAAGTTTATAAAGTTCAACAAAAATTAAGTTTCAGTTATCATCTGTTGGCTTAGATTCTCACGATATTTTCATTCTCCTGATTATCGTAATGTCGCCTTGCCACGCAGTGTCCTCCAGAAAATGAACAGAGCTCTCCTAATTCAGTATTTTATTTTTCAAAGAGTAAATTTCTTGCGATAAAATGAACTGGTTCGAGAGGCTCAAAAATGGGAGATTTTTCATTTAAACATAATGAAAAAGCAGCGATAAAACTTGGTAAGCCGACAATACATAGTAAACTTTATATCTTCTAGTAATATGATTGCGAAGATTGAAATAGTCAGAATGATTTATTTTTATAGTGCTCAGTGAATCCAGAGAGCAACACTATATCTCTCATTGTATTTACATGTTTCAACAGATTAAATGGATTCGGTGAAAGGCATGAATAATAAGTAGCAAAATATTTATCGTAACACTAACTCTAGTATAGGTATATATATCGGCAACTTGGCTTCAGTATCACAATGTTTATAAATCATCTATCAAAATAAAATCGTTAATTTATCAAGAAATCCTCTTCTGTATTTTGTCCAATAGATAAAGTCGATTATTGAATGTTTTACTGTCTTAAAATAATCCTCTACTTGGAATAATTGTTTCAACGTCTGGGATCGTAAGTTGGAAAAGTTTTGGCATATTTACATTGAAGTTGGGTATTGGGTTTTATGGGTTATGTTTTCTTTACCCTTAGTGATTCAAATTTCCTTCTCTTGTTGTGAAACTCTTACACGTAGTTTTCTAAAGAGTATGCTTCATTGGGTTTTATCATTATTGGACACGGTTTTCATAGTTGTAATTCCGTCGACAAAATTCAAGTTCTAATTTTTTTTTCTGGAATTGATTCCCATAGCAATTAGTTAAGATTTTTAGTAGTTTCATCCATTTCCAAAACTCAATATTGCCTGCCATTGGATGCCAAATTTAAATTCATGCAAAAAATTTTGGACTGTGCTGGTCATAATTATTTGAATGAATTATTAGATCACAATTTGTATGTAAACTGTATACGTGGATTGATAGGTGAAACTAAATTTTCAAATGAATTGAGTACATGCAGCTTATGTATCAAACTATTAATTTTCGAGACACATATTTGGTGAAAATTTATATTCATAATGAAACATCATGAATAAAAAATTTTATATATATTTGAATAATAAACATGATACACATTCCGAAGTACAACTATATGTGGGATACTGAGTAAATAATTATTGTTATATTAAACTAATTAGTCGGCATACACCGAAGAAGTATTACTCACAAACGCAGGTCATGCATAGGGTGCCAACCTTCCCGGATTGCCCGGGAGACTCCGGTAATAATGGTTAACCTCCCGACCTCCCGGCTTTCAATAATTTTTCCGGTTTTTCTAAAATTATACGCAACCATCGCTCTAATAAACTTCGATCTTTGATGAATATGATTTTGTGGTAAAAAGCCGTCAAATATTGGATGCTTATAAGTAAATATAAATTTAAAATTGATTGACATTTTCTTACACCCCACGCCCCCAGCCGACTTCTTGAAATTCTCCCGGGTTGGTCCTTTCGAGAGTTGGCAACCCTAGTGCATAATTACTCCAATATTTTTGTAAATTCTACTCAATAGTTTTTCCTTAAAATTATCATCTATATATAATATGAAAATTTACAAAATTCAATATCGAATATCGGCCATTTTTTTCTAGTAAATTCAAATGACTATAATCCTATATTCAAACTAGCCACTTTGACTAATGATGAAATAAGTTTCAACAAATTATTTGTATTAATTGTTAGAATTTGATGAAATTCCATAATTTCATGAAATATGCAGTTATAATGAATAATATTTTGAAATATATTTGAATCTTCACGGAGTAACGACTCGCTTTTGTTTCAGAATATCAAAGATATCTTAAATTGTTCCCCAATACAAATCGTGGTCGGTAACAATGTCTGGATAACAATCCAGATCGCTCTCCCACCAAAGACATCGAAAATGCAGAAATTCTTCACGCGAACACGTACCTCCAGACATGAAGATATCTACTCTATAACAGTGGCGTATATGATTCCAAGGCACACTAACATAGTGATTTAAAACCTTTGGATATACTCACGAGAGCGCTCTCCGAAGATGCTAGCAACGTAATACGCAAAATACAACAATCGAATCATGAAAAACATACTTGTTGACCATGGTCAATTTCATACATTACATAAGAGAACAAGGAAAATTCTTTAATAATTTAAAATTATCAAAACAATTTCTATAATTCACCGTTCCATTGTGAATGCAGATTTTGCGTTGCGGAATACGTATAACCAGCTCCCTTGGAAAGTTGTTTTGATTATTTTTAAATTATCAAAGAATTTTCCTTGTTCACTTTATGTAATGTATGAAATTGACCATGGTCAACAAGTATGTTTTTCATGATTTGACAATTTTGATAATAAAAAAGATATGGTGACTTTTCAAAAATGGAAATCGAACACGACAAGACGTATCAAAAAGTGGTTTTCATATTTAAACTAGTCTCGAAAATCGAGCCCAGGACATATCTATTCATTTTTCGATATCTATGCTAGAAGTAAACTAAACCCCTAAATCCCATCGAAATTGGCTCACCCTGTACAGAATTTAGATACGAAAATTTTTTTGATGTGTTTTTATCGCATATTTGGAGATTCGGTATCAAATTTAATTGTCATTCATGAAGCTTAAAATATGATGAGCGCATTTTATTGTTAGGAAAAAGTATTTTTATTTTTCATGTCATTCTTCAAAACTATTCTACAGGTTAACAAGAAAATATATTATTTAATATTTACTGAATAACCCGGAACTCGATATGTATTAATAGAACGCCCTATATAATAATTTTTTATTCAATTTCTCACAAAATTTAAGGCTCATTTCACATTGCATTCTCTCTAACAAAAAACAACATTCGCTAAATAAAATTAATTGCACAATAAAAATGGCATTTTTTATTGTAAAATGCAAGCTTATTTGAAGGAAATATCATAGATACTTTCGTACTCTCACAATAGAAGTTTTGATATATTCTAAATTGTGTTTTCAATTTATTTCACAAGGTGACAAAGACATAATTTTGTTATCACAAAAGGCCCAAAAATCATTTTTCTCAAATTAAACAATTCGATACCTTCTGAATTTCATTCTCGATTTATATATAACGTTGCTCCTACCTAAAATGCGATATTAACATATTATACTTACCGTTGCCGTGAAACAGACAGAGTAAGTGAAATAATTAAATGATAAACTCTTTTATCATTTATATTTCTAATAATTGAATGAGAATTGAAAGTCATAAAATTCCTAACTAGACGAATCAAAATATTGTTAATTACTATATTCTGGAAAATCGTTATTAGTTCTCTTTAAATATAATAAACACGGCATTAAAAACGTGCTGTAAGTTTTCTTGTAATTCAACATGAAACAGTTACTCTTGTTGATTTTCGAATTCAACCATACTATTGATGTCCCTTCGAAGTAGTTTGCTGCACTATGTGTTTCCACGACTATCATTTCTAACGAACTGCTTGAACCATTTTCCTTATCGACAATAGACAGGGTTATTGATTGTGGTTCAACATACATGACAATACCGGGAAATTTTTCTTTCAAGAGAACATTAGATTTTTAATTTTTGTCAGAACATTTTCATGCGAAAGACTAACACCATGAACTATTTTAACGCTGGCGATTCTTTCAAGGAAATACGAATTAATTGCTTCGTCCTTGAAAACTATTTGGTTGATTTATTCAATTGAACAACTGATATTATTTTCTTTTATACTAATTTAGGAAGTAGTAGAAAAAATATTATGAATATTTCTAATTATAAGTAGGTTATCCATACTAGTTCATTTTCCCGTATTTCTGTTATTATTGGGCACAAAATTGACCTCTTGGTGTGAATTGTACTCAACACCACTTTATATTTAGATAATTGTCATTACCACGAGGTGCTGATTGACATTTGGCTGACAGCGAATTGACCCTTCCCTAGTATAGAAGTTAGATGTTTCGATTACGGCAATAGACATTTCTGAGTGAAAACGGCACGAGAACAATTCGCATTGACAAATTCTAGGAAAAGAAAACCGCACTAAATTCTGACCTAGAGCGCTGCAGAGTGCAGAGTGAAACGACCCGAAGCGAACCAGTGTTAACGTAATTTATTGCAGTTTGAATCTCTGTAGGATGCCAGGAATATCTTTTTAGATTGCAAACAATTTCTTACCATTCTTTCCTCATTTTCTGCATCAGCGTTGTGTTATTCGTATAATAAACATTGAATGTTTGATTGAGTATGAGTTATGAATCTTAATTGATTTTCGTTCAAATGATTGAATTATAATAAGAGGAAAAACTTGATGTTAATGAAAATAATTCGAAAATTTTGATTATAACTCATACGTAGATATATAGAAAACAAAAATAGAACTTGGTTCAATCGTACTCATTGAATTCTTTCAACCAATATCCAATAAAGCAGCTTCAATTTTCAAATTCAGGCAATATGTTTCTGATTTGATTTTAGATCAACGGCTCCGTGAATGTTCTGCTAGGGTATACATAAAAAAGTTATAATAGAACTCCTTAATGAATATAAAATATGTGGTGAGCTAATCTTCTTTCTCTTATAGCCGTTCTATAAAAGAAATGAATATATTTCTTCAATGCCTAGAAATTAAAAAAAAAACTAAAATGGCATATTTCATTATGAGAGACAAGGAAACTTGAAGATCTAATTGATTTTTTTGAGTCTTCCTTTTCGACACTAATTAAAACAGAAATATATATTAATTTCCACAACAGGGTTAAAAATTTCACCTACCTATAAAAACTTTAGTATCAAAGATTAAAGTATAGTCCAAAATTCCGTAATGAAAATGATTGAAATTTTAAGCCGTTCACACTAAATTGTTCTCAAATTCAACAGATTTGATATAATTAATTTGAATTATGAAAAAACTATATAACCCAACATCTCACAAATTATCAGTAAAACATCTGAAATTCAAAATTGCAGGAAAACAACCTGATAATATGTAATGTTGACAAAGGAGTTACCATAAAAACTTATGTCGAAAAAAAAGAAAATCTATTTGACTCCAATAATTTTATTTAACTCAGAAGAAATCCTACAATATCTACAAAGTGAAATATCTGACGAAGAATTGTCCAAAAATTTTTTCAAATATCAATGCTGAATTTTTTTTTTATGAATCCGCGCATAGCGTAGTTATATACCTTACCTTACCTGAAATACATAAACGTGATTATCCTATGCGGCCAATAGTTATATAAACGCACCAGCTAATAGAATATGTCAATATCTAAATATTAAAATAACGTCTTTCATTAAATTAAATCCAACTTACAGTAGGTATGAAAAATTGTCTACAACTAATCAATCAGTTGAAGAATTAATCTTCTTCGACGTAGTAAATTTGTTTTTTTACTCTAAATGATGAAGGGAAAACTATCATTTAAAGCGATCTAAATAAATTTAAATTTTAAGATATTACCTGAAATAGTTCAGAAAACAATTATTGGCATTGACATTATGTCTAAAACAAAGTTATTTTGAATTTAGTAACATAATTTATAAAAAGTAAGATGGCATACCAATGTATTGACCGTTATCACAGTTTACTCAGTGAAATATTTATGTCTTACCCAGAGACAATTAACACAAGTAACAAGGTTTTATTTTGAATACGTTATAATATTTTTTGTGCCTGGAGTAGGACAGATTTACAGTCAGATAATATTTCTTGAAATACATCAACTCGTGTCAACCTTGAATTTAATCCACAAAAGAAATGGAGAACGAACAACATGCTCTAAACTTTTGAAATATCCAAATAACTAGAAAAGAGGATGTCTTTATATTCCACAACTATAGAAAATCCACTTATATATAAACACTAATACAAAATGATAGCAGTCAACCAATTAATAAAAATATAAGTGCATTTCACTCACTCATACACAGAGTTTTTGCTATTCCTCTATCCATAGAAAGTTTCATAGTAATAGTCAATATTTTAAAAATATTGACTATATTCATATAGTCAATATTCTAAAATTATTAGCAAGGAATAAAGGCTTGAACGAAATTATGATTGTCCACCTCGTATGTGAAAAACCGACAGAAAAATAATTTAAATCTAATAAATTCCTCGTCAGTTATGAAATGTGAACAAAAATATCATTTGATTAATTATATTCTTCGGATAAGGAACATGAAAGAGCAGCAAAGTATAGAAACACGAATGGTTTCTCTAAACATTAAATTCAACCATTCCATCGATTTTGAAAATACACCTTCCCAATTTGATTATTTAAAGAATTTAAGTCACTGGAATTTTTCGAGGCTGAAACTGACAATATTCAGAGTACGTTTTAGGCTTCCTCAATAAAATCTGAGTTATTTTCGTAATTATCAAATACATAATTTTCATCAAATTGGTTGCTCTCGTTTTCTTCTTCATCAAAATTAGTAAATTCTTCTGATACATAATTAGAGGCTACTCGTTCTGAATATAGGAAAACCTATTTGGTTAATACAGGGTGATTAATTGGGAAACGGATATACGTTAACCGTGGATAGAGGTGACTGTGGTTATTCTAAAAACCCCCTACTCATTTAGTATTTTCCCAATTATCGACATTATATGTCAATATAACTTCAGCTTTCAGCTTTATGTAGGTAGGTTATTTACTGTTGAACAGAGATAATATTGTCCTCAATCGAAACACAATGAACCACTGGAAAATACGTAGTCCAAAAAAGCCCAAATTACAAAGCTAAACGTTCGAAAACTCAAGATGGAATGAACGTAAATACCATTACCAAACAATGTAAACAAACCGCTAATGGCCCATAGAGTAGTACCGATATTAGCCGTTCCGGCGCTACGATCTTAATTTCAGGCGCCAATAGAGCAAGATCCTAGAGCCACCAGACGTTACTTATTCTCTCAGAAATAATATTTGTGGGAGAAGTAGTGCTCGTATGTACTTTCAGTGTATGGATACCTGCTACCTTGTGCCGATGGCCAATTTCCAGGTATCAGGTGCTGAAGATGAAAAAAACTTAACTCACTTTTCTTATTTTCTCAGTCTTGATTTTTATATATGATACTCAGGGAACTATTTCAATACCATTGTCATATATCAATTTTGTCAATTTCTTTTGTTGCTAATAACTTAAGAACCACCCTGTCGATTTTTTTGATATTTGGCACAAGATTCAGACATACTGTTTTGAAAATTTTCACATATTGAAAGGGCAAAAAATCCAGGTCTGGCTTGCAAAAAAAAAACGAATTCTTTCAACCTCAAAAAAAAACACCCTGTATAACTGATTTCTCAAAATTCGTTTTCATGACTGAAAACATCACAAGAACCTGTTTCAAGAAATGTCGATTTTTTTGGGGGCAGACGATTTTACTAATCAAATTTTCGAATTTAAATAACATTTTATGATAGTTTTCTTGAAAGTCACATTGATTTATACGTAGTTTTAGTTTTTTATGAATGAATATTTTGTAAAATCAAAACTTGAACTCTAGAAGCATCTTTGTCTGTATTTTAATTGATATTCGCCTCTACACAATGTGTTGGTCCGTTTCTAGAAACAAATTTTACTTACTTTACATGTAGGTATACTTGAACGCCATATATAAAATAAAGAAAAACTTCAATTACAACAAACGGCAATAAAATACAATTCGAGTAAACTACATCAGATGCTCAAAATGAATACCATTCTGATTAATACCATTCTGATTAATACACAACTGACAATTGTGTATTGATGATGTCGTATAGATTTAAAGATCATATTGAAATTTTTCCGTATTTCTGCACAGGCATCTTCAATTTTCTGTGAAAGTTGTTCTCTACTAATCATTTCGGATGATTCTAGTAAGTTCACATCACTTATCACTCAATATTTAGATAATTGAATGACAAAGAATGACTCCTTCAGTTTGGAGAGACGTTTACTGTTGAGGGGGGACTCTGGATCAAGAGGATGGTATTGGTCAGTTGTGGTAGCAAAGTTGATGATGTAGCCAAAGAAAATATTCATCATTCGGTTCGCCCGACCTCATAGAATCAAACTGGTGAATTGGTCACTGAATTGATTCAGCTGAATTGGTCACTAAAGAATTTGTGACCCGCCAAATTATGTCAGATTTGTTAGGAGGGTATAATATATATTCACAGGGTTTTTTTCTATATGAAATTACTTTGTCAAAGCGTTTGGTAACATATTTGTATGCTTCACTGAATTTGGTCTCTTAACGAGAGAACGAAGAGAATATCCATTGTTTCCTAAATATACCCAATTCATGGGAAAATTTTGAAATTTCAAATTACAATTTTTGATAGCATTTGTTCATTCGAAGAGCACTCATCGAAAATATTTAAAATGACAAAAGAGAGAGTTCCATAATTAATTTAATTCGTCAGTTGAAGAAAAAATATCAGATCTGAATAAAAATCATAATATCGTTTTCTACTTTCATCGTTATTTATGGTCAAGTAAACTGGGTGGACATATCCCTGGTTATAAATTTTAGAGCTGAGTGATCAGAACTGTGGTACTCCAACACCCAGCCAACCAGCCTAGTTTGTTAAAAGGTTGCCCATGCATGCACAATACCTTGGGTCAGTCAGAATGTTGTCAGTGATTGGGATGTTAAAGTGTTCCAGAAGAGATAAAAAAGATCCCATCACTTGAGGCATATCAATATTGAAGTCGCCAGTCATATTTAATATTGCATCCACATGATAGCACGCCTCAAGAATAAGACGAAGACCCAGTAGAAAATGAGACACAGTACTGTACGGAGGATAATTAGGCCTTTAAATACAAATAGCTACACATTATTATGTAGATATAAATATATATATATATATATATATATATATATATATATATATATATATTTATATAAACATTTATATATATATATATATATATATATATATATATATATATATACCCGGGGCGGCTATTCGAAGGAGGCTAAGCCTCCTCCTCAATAATATTCCGTGTATCACTAATATATTATATTGAATAGTCAGCATTCAGCATATTCATATTAATCAAAATCATATTATTTTATGCACCTACCTTCTTTTCAACCTACATTATATAATATAATTTAATAATTACGATAGAAGGTATCTACATTTACTGCATTTCATTCATTTCAAGATTTGTGGAAACGCTGCAGAGGCTTAAAAAGGTATATTTTCAACGTTCATTATGCCTGCCACAGAAAAGCAATCAACGGTGTGAATACTGCGAATGAATACTTCATTGCAATAGAAAAGGAAAACACATGTAAATGGCAACACCGATGTAACCTAAGTCTCACACAATGTCGACCAATCACAACTATAGACTTTCGGGTAAAATCGAGTGAATTCGTTGGAAAGTATTAATCGTAATGACTCGTAGTGACTAATGGACGAATACAGTTTGTTTACTTATTTTGCTCAAGTATTGTTTTGAAATGAGTTTGTTACTGAAGTTAATTTCAATATTTTCAATGTTGACTTAGTGGAATATTTGTTATCCCATAACTTTAGTGCACTAAGTTATGAGGATAAAGTTTTGATAAAAACATTGCGACCTACCCCAGAATTAAACAATTTGGTGCAGCGTAACAGACAACAAAATCGCGGTTTTAATACACGGAATTATGAGAGACATCCTTGCCTAACCGGATCACAGGTAAAAAATAGATTATTTTGTTAGCAGTGTTTACTTTTTACTAGGGAAAATGTCTCTGTTTGGGGCTGCTTAGGATTTGACGATTTAAAAAATTTATCACGAAAAATCCCAGGAACATGTCGTGTCGCGGATAAAATTTAAAATGTTTGGAAAAAAAACATTATTAATGTTATTGATACAGCACGTGTTCAAGAGTTAGAAAAAAAAAACGAAAAAGTTAAGGAAAACAGAGAAATATTGGAGAAACTGGTCGACATTATATTATTCTTATGTCGCCAAGATATAGTTTAGGGGACACGATGAAACAGACAAATCTAGCAATAAGAGAAATTTTAAGGAACTCCTTGATCAATTTTGCAAATATGACGAAAAGCTGTATAATTTCATTAACAACGCTACAGTTTTCTCCGGAACCTCAAGAACAACTCAAAACGAAATTATAAACTCTGCTACCTATGTTTTGGAAACTTTTATCGAAAATGAACTCAAAAATGTTACTTTTTTTCCTGGCAAGTAGATGAGACAACTGACATTAGCTGTAAATCGCAGTTGTCGATAATATGCAGATTCGTAAAAGATGGAACATTATTTGAGCGATTTTTAGGTTTTCATGATGTCAGTTCCGGAAGGTCTGCCACCGATTTATTCGATTTTTTAAATGAGAAATTTTCGAAGTTTAATTTTCAATCTAAACTTATAGCACAAACCTATGACGGCGTAGCGGTTATGGCTGGCCATTTAAACGGTCTACAAACAAAAATTAAATCTGTTGCTCCTCAAGTTATTTTTACACATTGTTATGCACATAACATGAATTTGGTTTTAAGTGACGCTTGTAGTTCTATTAGGCAAGTCAGAATTTTTTTTTCAAATTTATCAGCATTTTCAACATTTTTTTCAAAATCAACAACGCGCACAAAATTTCTAGATGCAATAGTAGGTGACAGAATTCCAAGTAACGCACCAACTAGGTAGAATTTTACTTCAAGGGCCATCTTTACTATACACAATAATAAGGATAAAATTTTAGAGGCTCTTAATTCTATAGTTGAAAGTGAGCAATTTTTCACCGATAAAGTTACTTTAAATACCGCACGCGGATTAATATCTTACTTACAAGATAAGGCATTTATATATTTTTTAAACATCTTTAAATTTAATTTTGAACAAACTGAAATAGTTTTTCAAATCTTACAGCACAAGTTTTCAGATGTGATTTACTCACGAAATCGGCTCAAGTTTCTTTTGGAAAAAATTTCAGAATTTCGTGCAGAAGTTTAAAAAACTATTTTCTGTATTTCAAACTACTGATGATACGACTCAATTTAGCCCAAAACGAAAGAAATTCACTTTCGCAGATATGGAGCTTCATTATAAGCAAATATTTTATGAAATTTTGGATACTATTAGGGGTCAAATAGAAATAAGGTTCCCTGATTTGAAAGAACTGCATTTCTTCGACTTACTCAATAAAAAATTGTTTACCGGATTTTCGGCTAATTTTCCAGATAACCTTTTGGAAAATTTATGTCAAAAATACACTTTTTTTGATAAGGTGACCCTAAAAAGTGAACTGTGTGTTGTTTATAATGACAATGAAATTTTCGGGCAAAATGAAAATCATATGATGATTATTAAATACCTTTGTGATAATGATTCGAATCAAGATTTGAAGATCGCAGAATCCCGCTTATCTTCAAAACTATATAATAACTTTTTATTTGCTCTCACCAGCTGTCCCACACATATTTTGTACATTTTATTTTTCACAGGTTTTGTTTCTGGTACTAGGTACTTTATTTATTACTAAGTATTATACCAAATAATTCGTTGTTCCTTGTAAAAATCTTCGAAGAATTTATTTTTTGTTTAATTTTATGTGAACATTATTTTTTATTTAAGGCTTCTCGCATCTATGCAGGAATTATAAAAAATAGATGTCTATGCCAAAGAATTTATTCAAATTTTTTTGTTTGTATATATATATATATATATATATATATATATATATATATACAGTGTTATTCTCGTTATTCGACACGAAGAATTATGCCTAAAGTATTTGATTTCATCGAAGTTTTTTCTTTAGGATGGATAGGGTCCTAGCAGGACTACATTTAAAAAATAATTTTATGTTGTACAGGGTGTGACAAAAACACGAAAAGTATCAAAGTTGGTATTTTTTAAATAGAATATTTTTTCATATTTCGATTTTACTCTGAAAACAAATGCCAGTTTTATAGAGGTTTAATTCACCTAAACCTTATGGTTTTTGAAATATCTGGTATTTTGTGAAATTGAAGTAACAGTTTTTAACGCTTAAACTCTCAACTGGTGTTTTCTTGTTTTCAACCTAATTAATGATAAGGCCTACTAACTGATACAAATTTTGTTTGTATATATATATATATATATATATATATATATATATATATTAAAAAGGGTACTAGTGACACGCGAACAAATCACATTAGCATATGTCGGAAACCGACAGGTATCTCACTTCAGCTCAG
>JARQZK010004402.1:350000-405000 GCA_030704885.1 Cynegetis impunctata
CAATATTGTACAGAGTGATGGAAAAAATTGCATCAAAGTTTGGGCACATTTTTGATTGAATAATTCTTAAAGTTAAATGGAACATCCTCTCTTTAGTGGCATATTTTGACGCAGAATTAGATTCCCTTTAAAACTACTATATCAGGATTCCCTATACCTAACTCTTATGATTTTTTATCTTTTAAAAATCTTTTTGTAATAATTGCTATATGAGATACATACCAAAGATGTAAATAAACAACGGATGTTTATATCAGTATTTTGTGGTGTTTTCTGGGAATGTTTGCCGTTAAAACTGTTAAGTTTCAAAAAACAGAAACATTTGGTTGATCCCTGGTTTGATTTCTTTTAATTTCCTGTTTGCTCTTTCCCAGTTTTGGTCTCAAAGTTCTGCAATTTTTTTCTTAATTGTGTTCATAAAGTCTGCGGGGAGTGGAATTTCTTTCGCCTGTAGTTCAAATAGTGCTGCCTGTTGGGCTGCGGCATCTGCTTGTTCATTTTCCACTTCGAGCTAAAGAAACTAGAATTAACTATCTTCATAAAGAAACAGAACTTCCGTTCTTCTTTTTCTTGATTAAACAATCACTCTACACTTCACTCGAACTGTCTTGCACTACTTGTACGATCTTCCAGTATTTTGCATTGCATTAGAACTTGGCTCCGATCGTCCATGATTGAAAATCGTTTTGTCTAACTATGTATGACCAGTGAGTAAAAGAAAAAGATCCTAGACATAAAAGACTTTTCAAGTCAAGTTTTGAATAGATTCTGCCAGAATCCATGTTGGTTTCATTTACTTCCCTTGACTGAATTCCACCCTGAAACAAATCCTGGCTACTCCCTTTATCGTAATACTGTTAAAAATTGGTTGACAACCAAATAATTATGAGAAAACCTATATAATTGTGAAGCCAGGTTTGTTTTTCATTTTGTATATTCAGATTGTTTGATACAATATAACTGAAAATTCTTGAAAAAATTAAAATTAAAATTTTTTCGCACATTCGTTCAGAATGTGTGACTACTAAACTGAAAGTTTTTTATTTATGTGACACTTCAATGCATAGATACGGCACTTTGCTTCAGAGTTTGTCAAAAAGTTATTCACTTAAATATTAGAAATAAAGTTATGAATATTAAAGCCATAATTAAATTTGAAGTAGCTCAGTAGTCAGTGTGTTGGACTACTGAACAGAATCCCGGCGGATCGAATCCCGGCCAAACTAACGAATTAATGAGGAGCCTCTCGGAAGGCAATGACAAACCACCGAGAAGTATTCTGCCTTGTAAAGCCTCTCTATAAAGACGTTCCGAACCGTATAACGCACAACACGAATAGTTGAAGTCTACACCCCTGAACCGGGTGAGGCACTCGAAGAAGAAGAACAACACCGAATTTTCAATTATACTTTTTTTATGATTCTCCATCTGCACTTAATCTTGAGGTGGTAAGTAACAGTTCTTGTCAGTAAAAAATAGTTTTTGAAATTTTCAACTTATTGGCAATGCTTTTGACGGTATATTTTTCAATCACACTAGTTGACTGCCATCCCTCATGCCTCTCTTGTGTTTGAATATCACCTTCACAGTAATGAGGAAAGTGACTGACTTCGTCCTCTAGCAATGGCCAATGTAATTGAGTATTCTGCAACTTTTGAAGAATTTTAGCAAGAGAATTGATGTTAAATGGCAGTACTGTGCATATACCGCGATTATAGTGAATAAAAAATCGTTTTAACTTTTTAGGTATTAATTGTAATTACCCATGATAAGTTTTATATTATTTCCAGTCTGAATCTACGGTACACGTTTCTTTTTAGTTTTGGTAAAAGTTTAATTCAGTAGAGTTACAACTACATTTTTCCTAATCTTCTATTGCTTTCACAGTGAACCGGCAAAATTCTACATGCCTCCAATAAAGTGAGGTATCAATACCACTTTTATTAATCTGGTAGTACCTACGTGAGGCTCAACGAACCCCAGACGCTAGTTTTAAAATTAACTCAAAATTATCTAGTGCGCCAACTTGTCCCAATAGATTTTCAATGATGTCTTTACTATAGAGCTCAGGCGTTAACGTAGTACACCGTAGGTGGAGGTTTTTCAAACACTATCTATGTACATGTGTTTTTGATTTCAATATTATCGGTAACTTCATATTTGTGAGTTTTTTGAATCCATAAAATGAAGTATTAATTTGTTCAGCTGAATTATCATATCATACGAGGCAGAATTAAAAAAATCTCGAAGCTATTTGGGATGAAGTTGATAATGAAAATGACGCTATCGATGCGGGAAATGAAAAAGAAATTGATCATATTTCTGATGAACATATGTCCAACATGTTGACTCGGAGCAGAATACTACAATAGAAGATTAAATTTATGATAGATACTCGGATAGAGAAACTTCAGAAACAGGACAACAGAATGAAACTAAAACAAATATCAAAGAACTGCATATTGGAAAGGATGACTCGAACTGGAACAAAAGCTGATAAACTAACATGAGTATCAAACAATTTGCAGAAAACGCTAGAAAGCTCCAAATTGCTGACACTTGTTTTTTTATCGCCAATTTATCGAAGACATGGTGTGCCGGAGAAATATCAAAATTGTACAAAAATCCATTATATACGAAAATAAATTCACGGTTAATATAACGAATGTTTCATTTGAAATGATTCATTTCAGAATTGGAGAGACTTGAAGCTGTCAATATATTCCGCAATACGATGTCGAAAATTCGTTTTTATTTCTTGACGGTCTGCTTTTAGTTTGATAATAGGATAATACCAGAGCATAGAGAACTGTTAGCATGCCGACATAGAGAACTGTTAGCATATCTGACAATAGATGAGAGGTTCGAGATTGTCAGTAGTAATACCCCTAGGGCTGAAAGCGTGTTGCTATTATCCTTAAGCAACACGCTTAAAAGATTCTCTATGACAAAATTTTGAGGATTTGTCAAGGTCTGAGGGGTATTCGATAAGGTAATTTTTTACTTTGTAGATTTCAAAAAATTGATTGTCAATCTGACGTTTAATATTTATGCATTTTTATTTAACAAAACTACACCAAACTGAAAACACCACATGAAGGGTATTATCGCTGTAATCCATATGTGATTGAATGAAATTAGAAGCATAACTCTAAATTAAGTAATTTGATTGGTTACTATAGTTAGTAAAAAATTATCATATATAATACCACTGGAGATGAAATTTTGCCGGCAAAATTTCTCGATTGTAATATGAAAGTTTGTTGCTTAGGCAATTTCGCGAATGAAATTTGTATTGATTTTGGAAAAAATGTCATGAGCGAAATTGTCTAAGCAACAAACTTGAACGTTACAAGAGAGAAATTTTACCTGCTTAAATTTCATCTCGAGTGGTATTCGACATGACTATTTCACGAAAAAATATGTCTAACAGTAATATGGTCACATTTGAGAAAGTCAAGAAAATAACGATTCATGTGAGAAATGTCAAAATATTATCGATGAAATAATAACTTGCTAACTTTTCCCGGCTTGCATGTTTTATCGCTGTGAAACGAGAGTTGCTATGGAAACTTCCTCACTTAAAATGGATTGAGTTAAATAGTCTGTGGAATACGTGCTTTCGAATAGTAGAATACCAACAGGCCTGAAAAAAATCGGATCAAAATTCAGGTTTTAATTGATACTTTTTTTTTGTTAAGCTTATATCAGTAGGTACAGAGAGGAAAAACATACGAAGCATTCCACAACAATAGGGGATCGGACAGTAATCAGATCAATATCTAAAATACTTAGATAAAATAAATATACTGTTTTACGATTATTTATCGAATAATAATTCAATATAATAGCCGAATGAAGAAATGGCACAAGGAGTCGATGAAAACTAGGAAATCTGGAAGGTGCTTAACAGACTTCGGACGGACACGGCGAGATCGAGAGATACCCTAAATAAGTGGGGCCAGCCCGTAGCCAGTAATAGGACCCGACGGGACTAAGTTTTGCCTCCCCCCCTCCAAACCAAATTTCTGGCTACGGGCCTGTGTGGGGCTACCCTGTGGACTACAGTCTCTGCGATTGTGGTGAACTGCAAACCACGCAACATATATACACTTGCCCGCTGTGACCCGCTAGATGTACCATAGAGGACCATATGCCAGCGAAGCCGAACGCAATTGAGGTCTCCGGCTTCTGGGAAAAAAACGTTTAACTCACGTCTGAAGTGACGATAGACATTTAGTATATATTTTTTTCTTCCTTGATTAAATTATGCCACCATTAAATAAATAATACAACTTTACTTAAAGTCAAGTGAATGAAGTGGCTGAACTACGATCGTGTGTTGCTCTTGAATACAGCAGCTAAGAGATCAAACTTGCTAGAAGAATATTCATCAAAAGATTTGGCTTTGAACTGATTCAGGATTACATTTCAGAAAGGAAGAACAATACGAGGATACCAATTTTCGCCAATATAGTAGACAATCCAGGTAGCCCTCAAACCTCTCAAGGTTCCAGAACTATTAGGAAGGTGTTTGGTGTACCCGAGAAGCCGCGATCGCAAGATTTAATATTCTTGTACAAGTTGGAAGTCACTATCATTTTTCACTGCAAAAGCTGTGGAGTTTTTCTTTGCATTCTGTTTGAGGTGTGTTTTTTCGTCTATACGAATGAATATTATTTCAGTATAGATTGAATTAATTCAGAATGAAATTGTTTTGACCTTGAAGTAAATGTCTCGAGAGATTGAATGAAAATCACTAAAATTAGTTTAAACATAGTTTGATTTCTCAAAAAATAGATAACACAAAAGCGATACATAGTATACATAAATCTCGTTAAAAGGCAATTTTACTAAACTCATATAGATTTTGAATTTCATAGATAAAACCATTTGCCGTTGCGGAAGTATAACTTGCTTTAAAAAAACTGAAAATTGAAAGAGGTTTTGTGTTCTTTTCTCGTCATAACGACCTTCGTAACAAAAGAAGAAAACAAAACCAATACGGTTTTTATTGAAACTCAACCCTGGCGTTATTATGATTGGGTTGCGTGCATTATTAAACTAGATTTTGGTCGATGGTCATAATCTATTAATCTTATTTCTTTCTTGATTGAGCTATTGATTTTATAAATGTTTGTTCATTATCATCTGAAACATTTTATTTCTGGTAGAATCTTTCTTGTGTCATCTTCGGTTACGTTTATCGGAACGTAGTTCCTACTACATCAGTTTCATGGTCCATCTCTCGTTTTTTATCCCGGATATATGGCTCTGCCAATTCTATTCCAGTGTGGATATTTGCTCAATAACGTCCGTCATTTCTGACTTCAATGAAATCGAATTTTCATAAGAGGATGATGATAATATATCCCAATTTTGTAAATACCGCAACTGAGACCATAAAAGCCTCAATAAAATCAACAACAGGTTATTTATACTTGGATGATGAATAGTTGCATTAACAAATGAAAACATCAAAGCCATAAATACAGACCAAATAAGACATGCTGTAGCCAATTTCTATATTGTCCTATAATAAGCCACTGAAGGGATAAAAAATATTGACAGAATACTAAGATATTAAAGGAAGAGGTTTCAGAATTTCTCGTGATAGGATTGGAGCTAGCATTCAAGGACAAATTAAATAAAAAATTATTGAAAATTGATGAAATAACTTCCATTAGAACAAGCTAGGTTTCGAAGCAACTTTAGTGCAATCAACTGTTATCGTACAATGGATTCTATTCGGTTAACTGAATTTATCCAAATTCGATGAATTCAGAAGCTCATACCCTCACTTACTCTATTTAGCTTTGATATTTATGGTTGTAATTTTTCAGGAATCCTATAAATCAGAACAATCTCATTTATTAATCATAGCTAGTGAAGGTATTCTCCATCCATACATAGAGCTTTGTTGTTTCTGCAAGCTTTCGGAAGATATGTTGTGTCACTGAAAATAACTTCGCAGCTTATTTTCGTCTGATCTCAACATTATTGCAATGGAAACTCAAGGGTATTTCTGTATATTCCTACTTCTCTAAAGGAATTTCAAGGGTTTTTGTCTATATTCCTACTTCTGCTAGAGATCCTCTGTGTAATGATAAGAGGGTCTATGTAGAGTTTTTTCTCGATTTGTTCAATCTTTGACTTCATATCCTTAGGTAGGTACGTCGAATTACTTTTTAATGTCAATCAAGGCTAATACAAAAGACAGTTATTCTTAAGCTGTATAGCAACTTTGTTAGGCATATTCTTGTACTCCAGAGAGTTGAAGCAGCTTGGAAATCCTACTTGTTCTCGTGAATGGAAATTATCCGGTCTGTTATGTATCTGAAATTTCATGATCTAAGTAAATAAACAAACACAGTAATTTCAGTTTGGTATCATATCGTCTAGAAGTTGCTAATACTTATCAGTGTTTTTTTTCGGATAGCTGGTGGCTTTCGTATCTCTTTTATTTTCCATATGTCCTATACTTTCAAGTTACAAATATTTCTATTTTGAATATATGATATATTTATATATATATATATATATATATATATATATATATATATATATATATATATATATATATATATATATATATATATATATATATATATATATTTATATATATTTATATATATATTTATATATATATATATTTATATATATATATAAATATTTATATATTTATATAAATATATATATATATATATATATATATATATATATATATATACACACATATATATATATATATATATATATATATATATATATATATATATATATAGTGTGTCCACTATAAGGACCCTATATTTGATCGATTTTGAAAAAATTTTTTGGTAGATAGGTATTAGAAATGTCCATCCAACAAGGAAGTGATCATATACCAATTTTATTGACCCATATTCCAAGAAGTATTATTAGGGATTTTTTTCACAAAAAATAATGATGGATTCTGAATAAGAATCATTGGAAACATACCCATATCGATTTTAATCGTCATAAAAAACAGGGTGTTCGAAAAAACGAATTATTATTATTTTTTTTAATATGTCATCGAAAATGTACTATTATGGTATTTTTGGAAGAAACTAGTGACAAAATATTATTTAGGATTACTTTGAACATATCTGTATCAATTTTTATCATTCAAATATACAATTTTTCTGACGGAAAAAAAATAAAAAAACGATAAGTGGGCAATATTTTTTCTGTGTGATACTACTTTTATCAATAAGTGTTATTCTCAGTCAAAACTTACAACTCCATATAAGAGTATGAACCTAGATTATATTCAGTCCAAACCCAAACACATAAATTTGAGATAATTATTAGCAATAACAGGCTTGTTGAATCTCAAAAAACTCGATTTTATTTTTAGCCTGTTATTGCTAATAATTATAATAATATATATATATATATATATATATATATATATATATATATAAATATATATATATATATATATATATATATATATATAATATATATATATATATATATATATATATATATATATATATATATATATATATATATATATATATATATATATATATATATATATATATATATATATATATATATATATATATATATACATATATATATATATATATATATATATATATATATATATACCGCCGTGGCGGTAGTTCAAAAAATGTGTTAGCATCTACCAGTTGTTCACTCGAATACGATACTCTAATGATAGTATCTGAGAAATCGAATACCTATTTTTTCATTTTTTGCCAGTGCTTTGCTTGATATATAAATATATTGGATTCATTATCCCTGGACAGGTTCTCTCTAATCTTCATTACTTCAATGTCTTCATCAGCGGATTTACACCTAGATGTAAGTAATAACCAATTGTGAACCTGCTGAACATTATATTCTTCTCTGAAATGTTCAAACAGTTGTCCATCATAGAAATGAGAAAACCAGATTTACTGTTGTGATATGGATCTTTGTCAAAAAGTAGAAATTTGCACTATATATTTCTATAGCATTATCCCTATTAACAAAATTCAACTTTCGCAAAGTTTGAACAAAGGAGGTTTGAAAGAGATAGATTCGTTTCAATTTCATTAACATAGTTTATTGAAATAATGCGAAAATAATGATAAAACTTGAAAATTTGAGAGTGATTAACTTTAGCAACGATGAATAGTTCAAAATATTCAGTACATTTTTTTGGATTTCTGATAATATTTTTGTTCGCCTGAAATTCAAAGCTAGCGGAGAAGATTGAACATCTGGCATAAAAATATCAACCGCCTAATGTCCCTAAAATCAAAAATGTCATCATTTAGAATGTCATAACAACTGAATTCCACTCTGAGTAACTTCAATGTGATTAATCAAATTGAAATCAATTTGTGCTCCACTAATATCTTTTAATTTAATAATATTAGAAACACACATGTCTGATTTTAACGGTTATTATATGCGACTCTATGAAGCGGCATTTCACCACACCGTGGCTCCTTCGAAAATAATGAAACAGGTGTTTTTTTAGGTTTTATCGAAGTAACTGGTACATCAATTTTATATTATATATATATATATATATATATATATATATATATATATATAATATATATATATATATAATCTCTTGATAATTATTAGCAATAACAGGCTGGTTGAATCTTAAAAAACTCGATTTTATTATATATATATATATATATATATATATATATATATATATATATATATATATATATATATATATATATAATATATATATATATTATTTTATATTATTATATTATATATATATATATATATATATATATATATATATATATATATATATAATATATATATATATATATATATATATATATATATATATGTATATATATATATATATATATATATATATATATAATTTCATTTGAATACAATTTTTCACTTTATAATGAATAGCATCCATAACAGCATTATTGTTTCTTCAATATACATGTGAATCTCATTTAATTATTCTCAGATAATGAATTTGAGAACTTTTCTCCAACTGAACATTTATTGAGTATCGAATTCGTAAATAAATTTTTATTCGATGTAGGTATATAAGTACCTACTGAATTTTCAATAGATCAATAAACTCAAAAAAAATGTTATTTCTATTTGTGACGTTTCAGTTACAGATGCACGTTTTACTACCCTATAAGTTATTCTGATTATAAAGTTTTTTTAGATATTTAGTTATGTCAACAAAATGACGACTTGACATAAAGTTTACCAATGAACATAAAGTTCAATATTTTTATGATTACGGAAGTGATTTTTTTTAAGTATAGGTATTAATCTTCAAACCCATTAATACTGCTATCTTTTTCATTTTCTAAGGATTCTGATTTTATTAAACTAAGAAATAACTGACAGTGGATAACAGCCGTTTTCTCTATAAGACTAAAATTCAAATGAAAACTTTGAGCGCAAACTTTTTCAATTTATTTAGATGGTAGGCCTGGAGCTATTTGTTAAACTGTATGCCGAAATTTCAATATTCTATTATGTTCACCTTCTAGATTGTAGCTCAGCTATACCGTGCCACATATTATCACATTCAAATGAGCAATAGCCCTATTCTAGATAATAGTTCAGTTCATTTTTTTTATTGAAAGACTTCTGAAATTGGATAAGTTTCGAGAACCAGTTTATATCATTCAGCTCATCATATTTAATCCATAAAGCCTGAATGAAAATTTTTCAAAACATTTTTAATTTAATAAATATGTATGAACTTACTTTGAAACAATAGTATGTATATTATATAATTATATATATATATATATATATATATATATATATATATATATATATATATTGATATGGTTTCTTTATTTGCAATATTAATATAGAAATATATGGTATAATATGAAAAATAATTGATAAAGGAAAGGAAAAACTTCAATAAACTTAAGTAGATATTAAAAATGATACATACAGAAAGAAAATAAGTATGAAAGTTGTTAATCAATGTAATGATGTTATTGAAATTTCAAGTAATATGAATTTAAATATGTAAAACTGATTTACAAGGAAGATTAATGTAAATGTATCAATTATAAATATTTAAGATCAACTTTTAAAATCAATAATATATTAGAAATTCTTATAGAATGTCAAAAACATAAAATGTCAGTAATCGTTGGAAAGAGGTAACAAGTATTTCAATAGAAATTCGTTAAATATCAAATATATATGAAAATACAAGTAATAGAACTTTTAAAAGATTACTTAGAATAGATTTTTTCAAGATAACAGACTTAATTTATGTAGAATACATATAATTCTGGAAATCCTATATATCGTAGAAACGACTAAATTTGAATATCCGATAATAATTTAATTTCAAGACATTGAAGATAGTTAATCATATATAAAGGTATTAGAAGAATTTAATTAATTATTTCAAATGAAAAAATTGCTTTAGAATAATACAATAAAGGAGAATTTCAAGTTAGAATATAAAATTATATAGAAATGTCAAATTTTGCAAGAATAAATAATAACTTAATTAATGAATAGAATATTGAAATTTTTAGTACAAAATGATCAGAATATTATGTAGTTGAGATTAGTCCAGAAATATGTTTTTATTCCAAATTTATTGAAAATTTAAACAAATGTCATTAAAGTTTTTAAAAATAATCAAGTTGAAGTACTGAGTTTGAAAAATTTCAAATTATTAGAAAGGAACTGTTATTATTGAAAAAATCAATTTCCAAAATTATTGTATACTTAATTAAATTGAATGATATAAAAATATTTAAATTACCTGTTATTATAATATTTAAAACATTATTAAATTCATTAGAAGGAAGTCGGAATTTTCTAGGATTTTTTACTAAGGCAATTTGATTTATAGAAAATAACGAAGGTTATAAAATAGGGTAGAGCACACTTCCTGAGTTCAGTTCATAAATTGTCTCCGACGAAGAATCATTGTTAGTTGATATCTCATTCAGTTGTTTTTATATTGTATAAGAGAAAATATGAAGTATCATAGAAGCTAAAAGTTATAAAATTGTAATAAATCATCGATATAAGTGATATATGGAAGTAAATAATACCTGTTTGTGAAGTAAATGTTGATTTAATTGGCAAAATTGTGAAAACTTGTTGTGCATTTATAAACACAATAGAAAATTTAGTGAGGTTAAAAAGGAATATCAGAGAGTTGCAGAACGAGGATAAAAGGCAGAGTAAAGAAGAAGAAAAATTTATTGGACCCATATAGAAGATAGAACAACCATAAGAAAAATCAACAATCGTGAGTTTTTATAAAAATTTATATTGGCCAATTTGACTGTAAAAATTATTTGCAAATATAATAATAAAAGGGGGATAAATATAAAATTATCAAAAGGTACCATAATAAAAATTGTGTTAAAGAGTTATTGTTATTGTTATTATTTGAATTAAATTTGTATGTTGGTAAATAGTGTTAATAAATTTTGTTAAAATTATAACTACTTGAATTTATTGAAGTTTTCAATTAGAAAAGTAAAAAATTGATAATAAAATAACTAGAGTCAAATTGAAAAAAGAGAACCTTTCCTGAGATAAGTTAAAAGAGTCAGATCAAATCAAAATTAAATTAAAAATTGATCAAAATATTCAAAATTAAAGTATCAAAATTTATTCATAAATAAATACAAATAGGTAAAATTATATTAATATATATATATATATATATATATATATATATATATATATATATATATATATATATATATATATATATATGGGTAGTTTTGTCTGTCTAGTTGAGGAAAAAATGTATATGTATATTTTGAGGTTGCAAGTCAGAATAATTGTTGGGCTTAGGTTAAAAGAATACTCTTTGTCATATGGTCGAGCTTTCGGAAATGTTTATTTCCTTTATCAAGACATTAACGTTGAGGTTATATAAATTTTGAGAAAACACGTATAAAACGAAGAACAGAACAAGTTGATGGGTACAACTTCGTCACATAAGTAAAAATCCATTACAAGAATAAAAATCTAATTTTCAATAATCCGTACTTTCCCATCTTGCTATCTACAGGAAAACATTTACAGGTTTTCCTGTAGATAGCAAGATGGGAAAGTACGGATTATTGAAAATTAGATTTTTATTCTTGTAATTGGATTTTTTACTTATGTGACGAAGTTGTACCCATCAACTTGTTCTGTTCTTCGTTTTATACGTGTTTTCTCAAAATTTATATAACCTCAACGTTAATGTCTTGATAAAGGAAATAAACATTTCCGAAAGCTCGACCATATGACAAAAGTATTCTTTAACCTAGCCCAACAATTATTCTGACTGCAACCTCAAAATAATTCAAATACATTTTTCCTATATATATATATATATATATATATATATATATATATAATATATATATATATAATCTTTTGATAATTATTAGCAATAACAGGCGGGGTTGAATCTTAAAAAACTCGATTTAATTAATAAGTTGACGTTTCACTACGACATTCATAGTTATTCAAGACGTTTGAAAAAAGTTGAAAATTCTTTGACATTTATTGACTTGAAAAAATTGAATAGATAAGATCGATCTGTCTTGTTAAAACTTCTTTCGGTTATTACGTGCTATTCAGTCTAATATTAATATTCAAAATTGTTATCATTAGAAGGCAAGGGAAACTACAGAAACCTTTACCTATGTAATGTTCGAAAATAATAATAATAGGGTACTATTTATTTAACAGAAAAGAAACTAGTCACGGGAAAATATTAAAAAAGTAGAGCAGAATTATCGGTATAGAACGCTTATATGGAAGCAGCCGTTGACACGTGTTTCGGACTCTTTGGTCCTCATCAGAACGGCGTAGCTAAGTAGGTATTGGATTGAGAATTTGGAGATGAAAATAGTTTAATAAATAAAATAAAATCCTCTGTTATGGAAGAAAATCACTTATTTGTGGTTTATTGTTTGAACTCTCCGGTATGGGAGATTTGGTCAAACTTTGCCACGGAGGCGATTAATTCCATCCGAGAGATCTCAGAAAGAGTATATTAACATTAAAAAAGAAAATTAGTTTTGGGAAAATATTAAATAAGTAAAGCAAAAATTATCGGTATAGTTCGTTTATATGGAAGTAGACGTTGTTAATGAAATTATTATTTAGAATTTCAAATTTTTTAAAAGGAAAAAGGTACTTACAATATAAAACAATGTAGTTTGGGATCATTGCCATATTTTCAGCTTGCAATATTTAATTATTTATTCGAATTGTTGTTGCCTGTGATTTATTTTTAATCTTTTGATAATTATTAGCAATAACAGGCTGGTTGAATCTTAAAAAACTCGATTTAATTAATAAGTTGACGTTTCACTACGACATTCATAGTTATTCAAGACGTTTGAAAAAGTTGAAAATTCTTTGACATTTATTGACTTGAAAAAATTGAATAGATAAGATCGATCTGTCTTGTTAAAACTTCTTTCGGTTATTACGTGCTATTCAGTCTAATATTAATATTCAAAATTGTTATCATTAGAAGGCAAGGGAAACTACAGAAACCTTTACCTATGTAATGTTCGAAAATAATAATAATAGGGTACTATTTATTTAACAGAAAAGAAACTAGTCACGGGAAAATATTAAAAAAGTAGAGCAGAATTATCGGTATAGAACGCTTATATGGAAGCAGCCGTTGACACGTGTTTCGGACTCTTTGGTCCTCATCAGAACGGCGTAGCTAAGTATTGGATTGAAAATTTGGAGATGAAAATAGTTTAATAAATAAAATAAAATCCTCTGTTATGGAAGAAAATCACTTATTTGTGGTTTATTGTTTGAACTCTCCGGTATGTAAGATTTGGTCAAACTTTGCCACGGAGGCGATTAATTCCATCCGAGAGATCACAGAAAGAGTATATTAACATTAAAAAAGAAAATTAGTTTTGGGAAAATATTAAATAAGTAAAGCAAAAATTATCGGTATAGTTCGTTTATATGGAAGTAGACGTTGTTAATGAAATTATTATTTAGAATTTCAAATTTTTTAAAAGGAAAAAGGTACTTACAATATAAAACAATGTAGTTTGGGATCATTGCCATATTTTCAGCTTGCAATATTTAATTATTTATTCGAATTGTTGTTGCCTGTCATTTATTTTTAATCTTTTGATAATTATTAGCAATAACAGGCTGGTTGAATCTTAAAAAACTCGATTTAATTAATAAGTTGACGTTTCACTACGACATTCATAGTTATTCAAGACGTTTGAAAAAGTTGAAAATTCTTTGACATTTATTGACTTGAAAAAATTGAATAGATAAGATCGATCTGTCTTGTTAAAACTTCTTTCGGTTATTACGTGCTATTCAGTCTAATATTAATATTCAAAATTGTTATCATTAGAAGGCAAGGGAAACTACAATTCTAAATAATAATTTCATTAACAACGTCTACTTCCATATAAACGAGCTATACCGATAATTTTTGCTACTTATTTAATATTTTCCCAAATCTAATTTTCTTTTTTAATGTTAATATACTCTTTCTGAGATTTCTCGGATGGAATTAATCGCCTCCGTGGCAAAGTTTGACCAAATCTCCCATACCGGAGAGTTCAAACAATAAACCACAAATAAGTGATTTTCTTCCATAACAGAGGATTTTATTTTATTTATTAAACTATTTTCATCTCCAAATTTTCAATCCAATACTTAGCTACGCCGTTCTGATGAGGACCAAAGAGTCCGAAACACGTGTCAACGGCTGCTTCCATGTAAGCGTTCTATACCGATAATTCTACTCTACTTTTTTAATATTTTCCAGCGACTAGTTTCTTCTCTGTTAAATAAATAGTACCCTATTATTATTATTTTCGAACATTACATAGGTAAAGGTTTCTGTAGTTTCCCTTGCCTTCTAATGATAACAATTTTGAATATTAATATTAGACTGAATAGCACGTAATAACCGAAAGAAGTTTTAACAAGACAGATCGATCTTATCTATTCTATTTCTTCAAGTCAATAAATGTCAAAGAATTTTCAACTTTTTCAAACGTCTTGAATAACTATGAATGTCGTAGTGAACCGTCAACTTATTAATTAAATCGAGTTTTTTAAGATTCAACCAGCCTGTTATTGCTAATAATTATCAAAAGATTAAAAATAAATCACAGGCAACAACAATTCGAATAAATATATATATATATATATATATATATATATATATATATATATATATATATATATATATATATATATATATATATATATATATATATATATATATATATATATAAACTCTGGGTTTAACGATTTTCACATTATATTAAAACAACAACAGTTCCACAATGCGTTCCGCTGACACTACAGCTTCTTCAGGTGCGAATTTCAAACTAAAACTGAAATATCTAATGCAAGGTTCATAAAGTACAAATATAAATTTGGGAAATCCATTCCGGGATTCTAAGAACAAAATACCTTCATTCATTGAAAACGTTAAGAAGGGGGGAGCTGTTCACATCCAATTGGTTGTTAAGTAACTTCTGGGAATTTTTATGCCTAGTAATTTCTTTTGTTCCGAGGTGTAGAATTTCGAAATCCGAATGGAAGTCATGTTTCTCTTTTAATAAATGTCTAGCATATATTGAATCTTCCTTATGATTTATGTATTTTCGCCTGTGTTCAGTAATCCTTTTTTTGAAATTTTTATGCGTCCGACCTACATATATTTTATCGCAATTTCCGCATTTAAGTTTATAAACTCCCGATTTACTGAGCTCATCTATTTTTGACTTGTTGTTTTTTTATGTGTTTTCCTAGACTATTTCTTGTTCTGAATGCTTAATTGAAATTCTAAATTAGAGAAAAAGGATTTTAATTTGTTTGAAGCTTTGCCGAAATAAGTTAAACAATTATATTTAATTCCTTCAGGTTTGATCAATGGAAATAGTTGTGAAATTGGCATTTTATGATTTTTCTTCCTTATTATTTTGTCTATTATGTTTGAATCATACCCATTATTGACTGCTATCTGCTCGATTATATCAAGTTCTTTGTTGAAATTTTCTTGAAAAAGTGATATATTGAAGAGGCAATGTATCATACTATTATAAGCTGATAATTTGTGTTGAAATGGATGATTAGACGTATTATGTATTGTGATATCGGTATATGAAGGTTTATGATATATAAAAATCATGTTTGTTGTTATTATTGCGAATTATTAAATCTGAGAAATTGAGTGAACAGTCCTTCTCTATTTCGGTTGTAAATTGAATATTTGGGTGAAGTGAATTGATGAAATTTTTAATTCTTTTCAATTGTCTATCCGAGCTCTTAAAACAGACTGAAATATCATCCACATATCTGAGCCATTGAACGAAATTTTTTGCTCATAGCGTGATCGTGTATAACTTTCTCGAGATTGTTCAGGAAAATTTCTGCTGACAGTGGACTAAGTTGACTGCCCATGATCAAACCATTTCGACTGCGGTGTATTTTATCATTAAAACATTTAATAATTTTAAACAGAAATTAAATCAGCAATTAATAGTGCCAAATCAATAATTACAGATAGGGACAAATTTCATTTGATATTATCGAATCACTTGGTACCACAAATGAATTCTTTCATGAATTATTAAATGAATATATAAGTATTCTGCTTTGTAAATCCTCTCTATAAAGACGTGCGGAACCACTTGAACTATAGGTCTCCTATATATATATATATATATATATATATATATATATATATATATATATATATATATATATATATATATATATATATATATATATATATATATATATATATGTTTCAATTGTTGTTGCCTGTGAACTATTTTTACATTTTTGATAATTATTACCAATAACAGGCTTGGTGAATCTCAAAAAACTCGATTTTATTAAAAAGTTGACGTTTCGCCACGACATTCGTGGCTTTATAAAAACTTTTGAAAAATTGAAATTTCTTTGACATTTATTGATTTGAAAAAATTAGAATAGTTAAAAAAGACTACTATGTTTCATCAAAATTTTTTAGCTGTGGCCGTTCTTTGTTATTTATTACGTGCTATTCAGTCCAATATTAACATTCAAATCTGTTATTATTAGATGGCAAGGGAAACCACAGAAACCTTTACCCACGAGTAATGTTCGAAATAGGTTCAAATTATTTTGATTTTGAAAAGTCAAAAATTTTTCGTTACGGCTGAAGCCGTCTGCAGTTATTAATTATGTGCTATTTAAACCAATATCAATAGATAGGTCTGTTGATATTAGATGGGAAGGGAACTACAGAAACCTCCACCCACGTAATGTACAAAATAGGTTTAAAATATTTGATTGTTGTCTTTAAAAAGACATTACTTGTAATTTTGGAGATCACATGTTCTAAACTATACTTTCTTTTTAGAAAAATTGAAAATTCTAGATGTTTAGATTATTTTGTCTAAGTAGATGAGTTGTTATGGTTAGAGTTTTTTGTTGAATTAATTTGTTTTGATTTATGTTGTTCCTTAGAAAAATTAAAGAATCAAATCTGCGTATATTGAACATAAACGCTTTATATCTGTTTATCATTTACGACTTTATTCAAATTTTCTTGAATATGTAACATTTCTAAAATTTCTCTGCGTTTTTGATCTTTTTCTATTTCTAAAATTTTTGTGCTATCAAAGTTGAAACTATGATTCTCATAGTTTTTGTGTTTTATTAGTGCTGTGGTTTGTGTTTTGGTATATTTGTGTGCTTTTAATCTTTCTTCTAAATTTTGAAAAGTTTGTCCTATATATGATTTATTACAATTATTACAGGGTATACTATAAACAACATGAGATTTTTGTAGAAGAGGTGTTTTACTTTTTAATTTAGAATATATTTGTTTTATTTGATTTTGTGCAGTGTGGGCTACTTTAATATCGTGTGGATTTAAAATATGTGATATTATATTACTTAAATGAGGAATATATGGAAGAGGAATATATTTTTTGTTAATATTTTCTTTTTTTGACGTTTCCAATGTGTTGTAGAGATTATGAATTCTATTTTTAATGATTTTCTGTATAAGTTTTATTGGGTAATCATTTTTTATGAGTAATTCATGGACATCTTGTAATGTTTCATGTCTGTGTGTAGGTGAAGTGAGTTTAAGTGCTTTGTTCATAAATCCGATAATTTAACTCTTTTTTTGTGACAAATGATGTGTAGTGTTGTAGTTCAATGTTCTTTGTGAAAAAATTTCTTTTCTATGCCATTTTGTGATAATTTCATTGTTTTTGTGTATGAGAGTAATAACAAGAAAATTTAATGTATTGTTTTTTTTCTCTTTCTAGAGTAAATTGTAATTTTCTAATAAAGTCGTTGAATTTTTTGAGAATATCATCAATAAAATCTTCTGATGTTATTATAAGGCAATCATCAACATACCTTTTGAAAGTTATAATTCGTTCATTCGAATTATTTAATACATTTTCTTCTAAATATTCTAAAACTAATTGAGCTATAACACTGGAAATAGGACTTGCCATTGCTACACTATCAATTTGTTGGTAGAAGTTATTTTCATATTAAAAATAGTTTGTACCAAGTGCAAATTGAATTGCTTCTATAGAATCGGTTTTAGGAATATTTGTATAATTTTTGATAATATTCCATTTATCATTAATTATCATTGGAACCAAAGAATTTCGAATATTGGTATAAAGGGAAACAACATCTAATGAAAAAAATTTGTAATTGTTAGGTTGTTTTAAAGTTTTGAGATGGTCTACTAGATCGAGAGAATTTTTGATATAATAAGGATTTTGGTTTACTATATTTTTTAATATTGAGGAAAGAAATTTAGAAAGATTATACAGAGGTGATTGAATATAAGAGACGATATGTCTTAATGGTATGTTTTCTCTATGTATTTTAGTATTGTGAGTACCTTTTTAGAAGATTTGAAATTCTAAATAAAAATTTCATTTACTTATATATAACATTAAAAATATCAACATTTTAACGAAACAAATAAATACTCTAACAAACACATTACAACAAATACTTCCAAATGGAATTTTACTTAATTTTTTACATTATAAAGAAATTAAAAACAATAACCTTAGTAAAATTAATAAAAACAGACACATCAAATAATTGAACAAACTAATATCTAACCAATCACAACAAACAACAGTAGAAGCAACATCACATGAAAATAGTGTAATTAATACCACTAACACTGTTTTACCATTTTTCGTCGAAGAAACATTAAATTCAGACCCCAAACACTCTGTAGAAATTAATAATATTGAACAAATACCAATCAATAATATTATAGCTAACATAGAAAAAGGTATTTCAAATTTATGTCCTTAAAATCAAAATTCCATTAGACAAAAAGTAGCACAAACTATAAAAACTTTCCACAATAAATGCAAAAATGAAAAACAAACATAACATAATACACAAAATATCAAAAACTTATATCAAACCAAACAATTCATCAAATCTAATCCACAACTAACAATAACTAAATCAGACAAAGGAAACAAAACAGTTATACTAGAAACTAATACATACGAACAAAAAATTACTGCAATGCTCAGTGATTCATCTACATATCGCAAAATTAAAAAAGATTTAACTAAGACTCTGCAAAATGAAAGTAACAAATTGTTTAAAACATGGCAACAAAAAATTTTCATTTCTCCACAAACATCAAAAGAATCAATTCGACACAACAGCCTCCCACCTGAAATTTATGATCTTTCTAAAATACATAGAGAAAACATACCATTAAGTCCCATCGTCTCTTATATTCAATCACCTCTGTATAATCTTTCTAAATTTCTTTCTTCAATATTAAAAAATATAGTTAATCAAAATTCTTGTTATATCAAAAATTCACTCGATCTAGTAGACCATCTCAAAACTTTAAAACTACCTAACAATTATAAATTTTTTTCATTAGATGTTGTTTCTCTTTATAAAAATATTTCAAATTCTTTGGTTCCAATGATAATTAATGATAAATGGAATATTATCAAAAATTATACAAATATTCTTAAAACCGATTTGATGGAAGCAATTCAATTTGCACTTGGTACAAACTATTTTCAATATGAAAAAAACTTCTACCAACAAATTGATGGTGCAGCAATGGGAAGTCCTATTTCCAGTATTATAGCTCAATTTGTTTTAGAATATTTAGAAGAAAATGTATTAAATAATTCGAATGAACGTATTTTAACTTTCAAAAGGTATGTTGATGATTGCCTTATAACAACAGTTTTAGAAATGTTACATATTCAAAAAAATTTAAATAAAGTCGTAAATGATAGAACAGATATAAAACATTCAAGTTCAATATACGCAGATTTAATTCTTTAATTTTTCTAAGAAACAACATAAATCAAAACAAAATAATTCAACAAACAAACTCTAACCATAACAACTCATCTCCTTAGACAAAATCTAAACATCTAGAATTTTCAATTTTTTTAAAAAGAAAGTATAGTTTAGAACATGTGATCTCCAAAATTACAAGTAATGTCTTTTCAAAGACAACAATCAAATATTTTAAACCTATTTTGTACATAACGTGGGTGAAGGTTTCCGTGGTTCCCTTCCCATCTAATATCAACAGACCTATCTGTTAAGATTGGACTAAATAGCACGAAATTAATAACTGAAGACGGCCACAGCCGTAATGAAAAATTTTTGAAAAAAAGATGAATAGTGCCCTATTCTTTGACTTTTCAGAATCAGAATAATTTGAACCTATTTCGAACATTACGTGGATAAAGAATTCTGTGGTTTCCCTTACCATCTAATAATAACAGATTTGAATGTTAATATTGGACTAAATTGCACGTAATAAATAACAAAGAACGGCCACAGCCAAACAATTTTGATGAAACATAGTAGTCTTTTTTAACTATTCAAATTTTTTTAAATCAATAAATGTCAAAGAAATTTCAATTTTTCAAAAGTTTTGATGAAGCCACGAATGTCGTGGCGAAACGTCAACTTTTTAATAAAATCGAGTTTTTTGAGATTCGCCAAGCCTGTTATTGCTAATAATTATCAAAAAGTTAAAAAAGTTATAAATATATATATATATATATATATATATATATATATATATATATATATATATATATATATATATATTGTTTCTATGTCTACTTTTATTTTTAAAGCGATAGTATGATTCGTAAATTCGTAGGATTCAAAATAGTCATTATATTACCTATAGTCACAATCATCGTCATGGCAAAATGCTTAAAACATGTAATATGCAACAACGATGAGGGTATATAGAACAATTATTCAAGAAAACAATTCATCTCCATTTTCAGACGTATTTTGCCCGAAATGATAAACTATGTCACTGTATAGTGTATAAGTTAATTGTGAGGTGCAAACATGGTTCTTATATTCATGATTTTCTAATTCAAGTGGCCTGTTATGTCTAAAAAATATGAGTGAACATATATAGTTATATATATATATATATATATATATATATATATATATATATATATATATATATATATATATATATATATATATAAGTATGTATATATATTCATGAAAGTATGTCCACAATGTAATGCTATTTTCAAAAAGGCATAGCAAAGGTGAATTCAATTAATTTGTCCTTTAATGAGGTTTTTCGTAAATACCGAGAGGGTTATAACTAGCATATTTCAGTTATTACATAAGATACCTGCTGAGGTACGCTGTTTCGATATTTTGTTGTTCGTTTTTCAATTCAAAAAGGGTGGTTTTCAGGTGATTTTTATTATACGTATCTTTCTCTTGTCAACTTTATCTGAATAATATTTTCTGAAGGATTTTCAAAAGAGATTGATATATCGACCAAAAATGTATCTTTGTCATGTAATTTCAACTTGGAGATTCACATTCTCGAATTCTGATAATGCATGGGATAAATATGGACCACGCGGTAAAAAGTGGATCTCTTTATTGATATATGGGATTGTTCTATAAAGCAGGAAAAACTATCAAAATTTAGTCAAATTCAGTAAAAATTTAGGCTTCTCCAAACTTTGGGAAGAGAGTGGCAGGAGATTGATCAGCGAGAATACATTTTCGATATTCACTTGCTTTTTTGGATAGCCTTCGGTGCTGAAAACACAGCTTCTGAAAGATTTTTGCACTCAAACCCCTCTTGAAAAATAAAACGGTTGAAGATTCATGCTTCAATAAATTTAGGAGTGTCTCTTGACTTTTGTTTTAATCGCCGCTATTTTAATGTAAGTATTGCAAATTTTTTCATCATTTTCGAAGTTCGCGTACTTTTACAACTACTTCAGATTGATATAGGAGGTGGCAATTTGTACATAGATTGAGTTGCTGCTGCAAGAATATTTCCTTTGGTTTTTCTCAACCGCTAATATTTCGCCTCTACGGCCTCTTTTTGCTGACTAAGGGGGTAAGAATTTGTATGTAAAAAAACAAACATGAGGAAAAATGTAACGGAGCTTTGCTGCTCTTGCGTTTTTAGCAGGTTTTCACTTTGAAAACCTGCTTATTAAAATGGGTACGATTAGCAAAGTTGGACCTAGGACCTACCAAAAACTCAATTTCATAATATATATATATATATATTATATATATATATATATATAATATATATATATATATATATATATATATATATATGAATATGTTCGTATGTATGTATGTGTTTATGTATTTTAGCGTTGTTTACACGATAACGGGCGCAATTTCGAAGCAATAGAGTTGAAAATTTGTAAATAGGTACCTAGTCTATTTACAAATTTTCAACTCTAATGCTTGTAAATTGCGTCTGTTATCGTGTAAACAACGCTAAAATACATAAGCACATACATACATACGAACATATTCATATATATAAATATATATATATATATAATAATATATATATTATATAAGTATATATATATATATATATATATATATATATATATATATATATATATATATATATATATATATATATATATATAGAAATATATCTTGGAAGGGATTGTTTTTGGTTCGAATTGGTTGGGGGGTTGACCCCCTGGGGGGCAAAGAAATCTTGTTTACACGATAAAGGCGAATTTTGAAACAGTAGGGTTGAAAGTTTTCAAATAGGTAGTTTCACATGATATCATGGATAGGATTGTTTTTGGTTCGAATTGGTTGAGAGGTTTACCCTACTGGGCCGGGAGGGGGGATCTAAATAAATCTTGTTTACACGACAGAAGGCGCAATATTGTAGCAATAAGGTTGAAAGTTTGTATCTAGGTAGTTTTGTGTGACATCTTGTATGGTATTGGTTTTGGTTCGAATTGATTGGGGTGTTGATCCCCTAGGGAATAAATAAATCTTGTTTACACGATAAAGGGCGTAATTTTGGAGCAATAGGATTGAAAGTTTGTGAGTAAGTTGTTTCGTATAATGTATTGAATGGGATAGGTTTTAATGCGAATTGGTTGGGGGGTTGACCCCCAGCGAAACAAATCTTGTTTACACGACAGAAGGCAAAATTTAGGTACCATAGGATTGAAACTCTGTAGGTAGGTATTTTTGTACGATATCTTGGATGCTATTTATTTCAATATGAATTGGTTGGAGGATTGAACCTCGGAGGAGGAAATAAATCTTGTTTACAAGATAAAGGGCGCAATTTTATAGAAATAGGATCGAAAGTTTGTAAGTACCTAGTTACGTATGATACCTTGGATGTGCTTGGTTTTTGTACGAGTTGGGGGGTTGATCCCCCGGGAAAGAAATAAATATTGTTCACACAGTAGAAGCCTCATTTTTTCTTAAATTTGAAAAAAAATCATAATTTAATGAATATATTTTTAAAACTCAATACGTTAGTGAAACCGGCTCTTCTAATGCAGCGCGCTGCGATAGAGTTTTTTTATTGTTATGTTACTAACTAAAAATACATTCATCGATAAAGTAGGTATATTTACAATATTTGGACATAACTTCGGAGAGTTGGTTTTTTTCTCATACTGAAAATATATGTTCAATAGTATCAATAGCAGGTTGTTTAAATATAAAATTGCATTTTGCTATGAAACTTTTCGATAAAATCTCAACTGAACAGTTACCTACTACAAAAATATTTTACTCTCAATCAAAACATCTTTACAAAAAAACAGAAATATCAAATGGCAGAAATGTATGATAATGTATGATTTTACATCTTATTTTTTCATAAAGTATTCTTACAATCACAATATACCATAAGCTTCTGTACTTTGATGCTTTTATATGACATTCACTTCACAGAAAATGAATATTTAATAGTAAATACTGCTTCCAAGATGTTTCTGGTTGGCTTGAACAGTTGAATGATTAAAATTTGAACTCCTTCTCCAAATCATTCGAAATTTTCATCATATTATCTGAATCCACTTTTCACTGTTGGTATAATTTTTAGTAGTCAAATGAAATTTTCTGGAACCTTTACTTTACTTCAAGTGAAGTTATACACCTCGAATTTTTTATCGTTAACGTATTATCCGATTAATATAGTATTTTAATCAAGAGTCTTGGAGATCTATTCATTCAAACCTCTGAACATGTAAGTTTCTCCATTAAGAATATCCATTCTCACAGTGTCGTAAAATGCAAATGAAATAGCCAACGTTAGTGCATCTGGATCTCCGTAGCATATTTCCGCTTCATATTTAGCCATTCTGCACAACGTCTTGTTCACCGAGGGTGAAATGCAGGTCCACTCGTAAAATGTGCATATATAGCGGAACAACATGACATGCATATTTTCCACGGTGCTCAAATTGGTTAAAGTCCGGAGGATAGTAAAAATTTTATGTGTGTAGCAGATTTATAAAGCAGTGGGGCTGGTTATCTCAGTATGTGTCATCTTTTATAAAGTTTTTTCATTTTTATTATAACTTGATATTACTTATTATAAAATGATAATACCCACCTATTCATCCAGCGATAAAAATTTTAGATGAATACAAAAACAATTAAAAAGTCTAGTCGATCAGACCTTTTTATTTATATTCGATATCATATTTTGAATACGCGGAAATGTGTATCTGCGAGATTTTTGCATAAACATATAATTCATAGTTATAATCATTGTGAAAATGTATGTAGTTAAATTTACTGGGATATTTTCCCATCTGCAATATCGAAATTAATAACTTGGACTCCTGAAAAAAATATTTTTCGATATTTTTGTACATTTGATTGAGCTATTACACACAACTTGTTATTAACATGAGGAGCTATATATTATGAAGATCTATCTATATATCACTGCCAATTTTCGATTATTCCAATGAGATTAATGTAAGTGAGAATGTTTCGTGGATAAAGCAAAGTATAAATATGTTAATGGCTCATTTTTATCCTGGTTGTAGCGCTACAGAGGAGGAGGAGGAATATATTCATCGAACATCTTAGTTTTCAATAGATAAGGTATGTATATGATTAAATGCGAGAGTCATTTCACGTTATTGTTTAGTTGAAAAACAGTTTGATATAAAATATTTACTTTTGAATATAAGTGTTTCATTCATTGTTTGACAGAACTCTTTCTCATGCGACAGTTATCCATTAACTCTAGAAATTAATAATATATACTCGTAGATATGAAGAAGATCACAATTTATGTCCTGTGAATAAAATTTTCAGACACCTGAAATTCACATTCATTAAATATACCTCATATAAATAAAAATCATATAAATCTAAATCAGACAAAGGAAACAAAACAGTTATACTAGAAACAAATACATACAATCAAAAAATTTCTGCAATGCTCAGTGATTCTTCTACATATAAACAAATTTAAAAAGATTTAACTAAAACTCTGCAAAATGAAAGTAACAAATTGTTTAAAACATGGCAACAAAAAAATTTTATTTCTCCACAAAAATCAAAAGAATTAATTCGACACAACAGCCTTCCACCTAAATTTTATGGTCTCCCTAAAATACATAAAGAAAACATACCATTAAGACCTATCGTCTCTTATATTCAATCACCTCTATATAATCTTTCTAAATTTCTCTCTTCAATATTGAAAAATATAGTAAATCAAAATCCTTATTATATCAAAAATTCTCTCGATCTAGCGGACCATCTTAAAACTTTGAAAATACCTAACAATTACAAATTTTTCTTATTAGATGTTGTTTCTCTTCATACCAATATTCCAAATTCTTTGGTTCCAATAATAATTAATGACAAATGGAATATTATCAAAAATTATACAAATATTCCTAAAACCGATTTTATAGAAGCAATTCAATTTGCTCTTGGTATAAACTATTTTCAATATGAAAATAACTTCTACCAACAAATTGATGGTGTAGCAATGGGAAGTCCTATTTCCAGTGTTATAGCTCAATTAGTTTTAGAATATTTAGAAGAAAATGTATTAAATATTTCGAATGAACGAATTATAACTTTCAAAAGGTATGTTGATGATTGCCTTATAATAACATCAGAAGATTTTATTGATGATATTCTCAAGAAATTCAACGACTTTAATAGAAAATTACATTTTACTCTAGAAAAAAAAACGAACAATACATTAAATTTTCTTGATATTACTCTCATACACAAAAACAATGAAATTATCAAAAAATGGCATAGAAAATAAATTTTTTCTCAAAGAACATTAAACTACAACAGTACACATCATTTGTCACTAAAAAAGAGTTTAATAATCGGATATATAGACAAAGCACTTAAACTTACTTCACCTACACACAGACATGAAACATTACAAGATGTCCATAAATTACTCATAAAAAACGATTACCCAATAAAACTTATACAGAAAATCACTTAAAATAGAATTCATAAACTGTACAACATATTAGAAACATCAAAAAAAGAAAATATTAACAAAAAATATATTCCTCTTCCATATATTCCTCATTTAAGTAATAAAATTTCACAAATTTTAAATCCACACGATATTAAAGTAGCCCACACCGCACAAAATCAAATTAAACAAATATATTCTAAATCAAAAAGTAAAACACCTCTTCTGCAAAAATCTCATGTGGTTTATAGTATACCCTGTAATAATTGTAATAAATCATATATAGGACAAACTTTTCAAAATTTAGAAGAAAGATTAAAAGCACACAAATATGCCAGAACACAAACCACAGCACTAATAAAACATAAAAATAATGAGAATCATACTTTCAACTTTAATAGCACAAAAATTTTAGAAATAGAAAAAGATCAAAAAAGCAGAGAAATTTTAGAAATGTTACATATTCAAAAAAATTTAAATGAAGTCGTAAATGATAGAACAGATATCAAACATTTGAGTTCAGTATACGCAGATTTAATTCTTTAATTTCTCTAAGAAACAATATAAATCAAAACAAAATAATTCAACAAACAAACTCTAACCACAACAACTCATCTTCTTAGACAAAATCTAAACATCTAGAATTTTCAATTTTTCTAGAAAGAAAGTATAGTTTAGAACATGTGATCTCCAAAATCACAAGTAATGTCTTCTCAAATACCACAATCAAATATTTTAAACCTATTTTGTGAATTACGTGGGTGAAGATTTCTGTGGTTCCCTTCCCATCTAATATCAACAGACCTGTCTGTTGATATTGGACTAAATAGCACGTAATTAATAACTGAAGACGGCCACAGCCGCAATGAGAAATTTTTGAAAAAAAAAAATAGTACCCTATTATTATTATTCTTTGACTCTTCAAAATCAAAATAATTTGAACCTATTTCGAACATTACGTGGGTAAAGGTTTCTGTGGTTTCCCTTACCATCTGATAATAACAAATTTTAATGTTAATATTGGACTGAATAGCACGTAATAAATAACAAAGAACGGCCACAGCCGAAAAAATTTTAGTGAAACATAGTAGTATGTTTCTATTCAAATTTTTCAAATCAATAAATGTCAAAGAAATTTCAATTTTTTCAAAAGTTTTGATAAAGCCACGAATGTCGTGGCGAAACGTCAACTTTTTAATAAAATCGAGTTTTTTATGATTCAACAAGCCTGTAATTGCTAATAATTATCAAGAGATTATATATATATATATATATATATATATATATATATATATATATATATATATATATATATATATATATATATATATATATATATATATTATATATATATATATATATATTATATATATATATATATATATATATATATATATATATATATATATATATATATGTTCTACAAAAAAAAATACTTCAGCCTACGGGCTTTCACTAAATGAGTTTATGGAAAAATTGAACTCAATGTCAAAAATTTCAACAAGATTTATGTAGTTTGAAATGATTATGTAGATAGTGAAAATCCAAAAAAAAATAACATAAATGATGCCATGTTTGTGAAGTTAAAATGATTTTCATTTTATTTCACACTTGAAAAAATAATTGACATGTGCAATTCTGTCATGTTTCTATCGCTTCAGAGAGTACGTATAGCAAGTCATGGGAATTTCTAAGTTTATCAAAATATTCATTTACTTTCTCTCGTAGCAGCGATTGGAACTCACATAATTGGTGAGAGGTATTCAAAAGCTTTTAATGAACTTTAGCGACGGCTTCATTTATTGCAAAGTGACTTTTAATTGGCTAGAGGCACGCTGTTACAAGAGGTTACGCTTGAATTTTTAGTTGGGTCCAAATTTTTAATTATTTTGTTCAAATCGAGCAAAAATAGAGATCAGGGAAAATGTTGTGATTTCTGAACTTGAGATTGAAAACTGAGAAGTTTGAAATATTTCAACTTTCTATGATCATTAGTACCAGATAGAATGATCTCAAACACAAAAAAAAAACATGTGACAGTGGCTAGTAATTATTGATATCAATATTAAATGATGTAATGTGTTTCTGCCTTAAAAGCAGAAACACATTACTGAAATGCAACGCGACAAAACGTGTAGACATCAGATGTGCAGTGTGCACATATCAACACGCCATGCCACACAAGCAATTTCTGATCATAGTGCTGCCAACAAGACAGCCAACGTCGATCTGGAACGACTGGATCAGAAAGCGTGTGCCTGTATCGCATGGAGTCAGTGGTTCATAGTGTCAAGGCGGAAACACATTATTGAAACGCGACGCGGCAAAACGTGTCGATACCCGATATGCAATGTGCACTTACCAACACGCGATGCCTCACAACACACAAGCAATTAATTTTTCTTCGTTTATTTTTGTCAAATTTCCGCCAAAATTCGATGAATTATAGGGTATCAACGTACGCGTTATTTGACAATTCCCGAACGAACGCGTGACATCTTGTGTTACCTACCTAGAAACATAAAGCATGCAACACGTCAACTGGATCAGGAAGTGTGTGCCTGTATTGCATGGGGTTGGGTGTTCATAGTGTGATTCTGGTCATAGAAATTACTAGGATTTGATTTTATTCAATACGCGTCACGTTTTGTCGGGTTGTATCACGTTTCAATAATGTGTTTCTGCCTTCATTCTGGTCATATAAAATACTAGGATTTGATTCTACTCAACACGCATCTCGTTTTGTCGAGTTGCATACCTGTCAATAATGTATGTCCGCCTCAATTCTTCGACATACAATGTTTATAATTGAAAAATAATGCCATCGTTAAATGGATTCCGTTAACATAAGTCCAAGTTTTGAAACTAGCCATCAAATTCTTTGAAGCACAAATACTAAGACGTATATGATAGGTATGTTCAAAGCAGGAAAAACACGGTGAAATTTTGTTGATTCCTACTGTTACGTCCGAAACGGACTCCTTTTTTTCACTAGGTTGTTCATTTGCAGAAGAATTCAGTATATACACCGAAAAAATAATTGTCTTCTTGTTGTGATTCCTCAAAGTATTCATCATGACTGATCTCAGAATCTGACTCATCAGATTCTTCAATATGTACATCCTGATTGCTTTCATCATCTTCAGACATTAGACGATGTAGTATCTACTTCAACATGATCCAGTTTAGGTATTGAATATATTTTTTATACTAATAGGGAAACTTAATAAAAAAAAGACTCTTACGCAAAGACGAAATAAACTAGTATGAATCAGTTTGTAACATGCATTGTCGTGCTGTATCTGCAAGGTACTTGACCAACCCTATTGGGGTTTTGTGATGATAACAAATTAATAAATCGAACCTCCGCTTTGTCCTTGTGAGAAACTTCCAATATCATGTTGTTTGAAAAATATGAAATTTATTATGAATAAGTTAATGAATTTTTAAACTCGACATCATTAGGTACATCAGGATTTCAAAAATATTTGTAAAAGAGTAGAGCATGTATCTCTTGGATATATGCCCGAATAACGGAGGGGTATGAAATATCATAAGCATTTTCAGCTATTCCTGATATATGAATCTGATTACCATCGAGTAAGATAAACGTAATAAGAAACACACTATATTCAATACCTTCTGGATAAACATGAAGATTCATGATTGATCAGATTCATGATTCATGATTGACAGATTCAATTGAGATTCAATTAATATCCCTGAATTTTTTGATTGAAATTTCATGGAAGGCTACAAAATTGTAGTCGGATATACATTATCAATTTAAATTTGCAAATTCTTATGAATAGCTGTTCACCAAAAATTGTTCAGTCAAAATATGTTCAGCGAGTTGTACTCATTATTATTTTTTAATGTTCAAAATATTTCAATTGCCATCAAAGAACTCATTCATCGGTTTAACGTTCTAAAATGATTTCGTAGTATATCAAACAATAATTTTCAATGTTAAATATATTTCCTTCATAGAAATAGATTTTTATTTGTAAATTACAAAAATAATTTATCAAGTTCATTCAAATAAGAAATCCAGAATTGATTATTGAAATACTATTCATATGTGTTTCTTGAATTTCGTTCTGTTTTATTTTGCCTGCCATGAAATACACCACAATCTAATTTTATTATTCATTAAATGAATCCATATAATGGGTTAACCTTTTGATATCATAGGTATTTCTAGGGATTATATATTTCAAATATTCTTCATACAGCAGTTAATTGCCGCTTGGAACTGTTCAATAAGTCCCACATTTTAAATTTGTTTTTGTTATTTCCTTTCTCTCTTCATCAAAAGCCTTTACTGTACCCACAAACATCAAATATTCATGTTTCCTTCTTTATACAAAATTTATTTTATTTTTAATGTATGGCAAATTCTTGCAATCAAACAATTTACGTTGGGCTTAAGAAAAATTTTTTAATTTCATTTCAGCCTCTGTTATAACGTTTTTTTTCATGATAGATACTATTTTAATATCAGCTATTTTGGTTGCGGTATTTGATCTCATTGCTGATATTTAGTCACCATCAGATGATAGTCATTCTTATCTTGATGTGACCGTTACTTGGTTAACTTTTGGTTTGATTTTAACGGTTATTATATTTGACTCTATGACGCGGCGTTTCACCACACGGTGGCTTCTTTGGATAGAATGGAATACTGAAATCTTGGTATCTTAGTTTTATAAAACTTTTAGTACCTAGGGAAAAACGATTACAACAAGAAATTGAATTTGGATTGAGGGTAGGTAATCCTTCCAGGAAACTGGCTCAAACTACATCCGGTATTAAACATATTCAGGAGTGGAGAACGATTTACCTAAATTTGTTCGTTCAGTAACAGATCAGAATTCTTATACCTATTAATTTCTACGGCTTCCCAAAAGTTTAATTTCAATTCTCTCTATGTAAAAAATGGAAATCTTCATCAAATTAATGATTCTCATCAATGATTGGCATAATTAGAATCTCTCGTATTGTTTACGAAGCATCGCTCATGTTCTTTAATCCTTTTTCCGAAATTTCTGTGTGTTCTACCTAGGTATATACATTTTATTGCAATCACCAAATGATAATTTATAGACACCCGATTGTGAGAGTTTAGCCGTTTTTGATTTATTGCTTTTTATGAATTGGCCTAAAGAATTGTTTGTACGGTAAGCGATATTGAAATTATAATGTGAAATCATACATTGTTTATTTCTTTGAATTAATGAGGCTGTTACTCAGCTAGAATGAATAAAAATATGATTAGAAGAGCACATGTTCGATTTTAACCATTAATTCAATTGAATATGAGTTTGTGAAATTTTCACTTCTAACTATCCGAAGAGGAATCCGATATTTGAGTCTTAAGTTAGCAAAAAGAGAAAAAATTCCTGAATTTGGACAAACATGAAAAAGGACCACCTGTCAAAAGAAAACCATCTGAACATTTTAATTGCAATTCAAAAAAATTGCCTCAGCGCTTGCCATAATATTGCATTACAAAATCAGGTCAGCAAAACATTTGTCCTGAAATATTTTCAAAAAAATCAAATTTATCCTCACAAAGTCAAGTTGGTTCAAGAACTAAACGAAAACGATCCTCCAAAATGACTCTAATTTTGTGAGAAGCGGATGAATAGCAGAACTGACGGTATTTTGCCAATGAAAGTTCCAACTCTAAAATAGAACTTCACACACAATAGTCACAATTCAATATTTGGGGTAGAGACATTGAAAATGAAAGTGAAGAGCCTTTTTTTCTGAAGGAGCTTTGAAAGGTGACAAATATTTGGATTTTTTGAAGAATGAGCACAATTGCTCATGCTACCAGCAAGATTCATTCTAATCATACCATACGTGATTATCTCTATGAAATTTTCTCTGAAAGGTGAATTAATAGAGGAGATCTAATTGAATGGCCCTCCAAATAACCTGATTCACGACCTGCCAACTTTTTTCTCTGGGGCTAATCTTATGTTGATATTTACAGACTAACTTGTATCGAAGACTAAAAAATAAGGTACGTGACGAAATGATATTAATACAACCTTCAGTTGTCAATGATGTTCTGAAGAAGTTTGAGTATCTCCCTGGATACTGTCCGGATGTTGGTGGCAGACATGTCAGGCTTTTCATTTAATAAGTTTTATTTTCAAAAGCACTTTGATGATTTTTTTGAATGAGTTACATTCTAACATTGATTTGAATTCTTTCTGGAAACAATTTAATTTAGGTATAGGACATTGTACATCGAACACACATCCTCACCTCTCTGGAGAGTTTCGATATGTTGTAGGGGAAAATAGGTCAAACCTATTGAAGAAAACTTAGAAAATCGTTCAACTCTAACATAGACATGTAAGAAATAATAAACTCAAGACAAGAATTGAACAAATAATGAGGTATTAAAAATAATAAAAATTCTGCAATGTAGTTGAAGTAATTGAAATAATATTGGTTATGGCGAAACACACCAACACAATAAAATTTAACAAAACGATACAGACATAAATTTCATAACAGAAAAATTCGAAGTAAAAACTGAAATAACAATCTGATAAAAATTTCCCGATCTCGTATCCTGAAAATATTCAATACTTCGAAGAATTATGTTTGCATTTTCTAATCTCGTTTTCTGGGAATAGCAGGCTTTATAGAAAACGTATAAAAGCTTTGTGGGATCAATTTGGTTCATCCAAAACAAATCAAATTAGAATATGCTGCATGAGAAAGTGAAAAATATGAAAACAACTCGATCAAATTATACCTCAGAAATTATACAATATAAAATGTAATACGATTTGATGATTTTATAACAACAGTTCACGAATAACGACGACACGTCAATGGATAATTTCATGCACTTAACTCGACATCAATAATCCTGCCAACCGAACGAACATATGCCAACAGAATATGTGAAACAGTAAACAACACTTCAAGCATGTATCCAATTAATGCAGAATATAGTATTGAAGTTTATTATCCTATTGATACTACCTTATTCAATTAGAGCAAATATTAAAAGGCAACTTCAATACAATTAGAACATACTTATGACAAAAATTTCATCATAAAAGTAATTTTAACCTACTGTTCACTAGATTGCCCAAATATTTCTTAACCTTTTTCTGGCTGAAGGTTTAACTAATAATTCTCTCCTCATATACCTACTTCATATATTTTTTCGTGTAATCCTGGATTGTAAGCAAAATTCCATTACATTTTCATTTTTGTTTTTATTTTTATATTATTTATCTATACCTAATATCTATTTTTTCCCAAGCTGGTTAGTAGTGGGTTTTTCAAATTATAGTAAATATTTGTAATTTAAAGAAAATAATTGCAGTAGCGATAAATCAATTCAAATAATATGATCTCAACAAGAACTTGAAAATTTCAAATATCTTCACTTAGTTCATAGTGAAAAAAGTTTCTGAAGTCCATGTCTTTGATGAGTAATTTATTTTTGTATAGCCATATTGAAACATCTCTTATCGTATTATTGTACGATAAACCTTCTAATGTCCATAAGATTCTCATAGTACATGTTCGCTTTCAATGATTTCACATTTTTCGCTTGCAGGAATTATGTGACAAATCATTGCTATTTGCATAAGAGGTATTGTTACCGCTCATAGTTGTGTGATAAACTGGGTGTTAAAAAAAATTTATTTTGACTCGAAGTTTCAACAGAGATTAAATACATTCGGAAACTCATTCTATGTTGTGGAAGTACTAGTTCAGCCACAATTCAATAATAGAGTAATTCGGAGTAACTTGACGCAAGAAGTAAGGAAATGGGTTTGTTTGGGTCAAATAGAGACGCCAAAGTATCCATCTAGTCGCGACCTGTCACGATCTCTAGCTGTAGGCGGATAATTTTTTTCCGTAAGAGTAAGAAACTGCATTTTGTCATTTCATCCGTATGTTTTTGTTTAATGGAAAACAGTGTAGGATCAACGTTCTTGACCTCACAATGGTAAATTATTTCTTCTTTTAATAAGAACATATTTACGCTAACTTTGTGATCAAATTTTGAGGTTATATGTGCTTTAATATTGTTGTTTGGACATTCGTTAAGAATTTAGTATTCTAGTGAAACTGTACGCGGGTGTGCGCATACGTACACTTTTCCCTCGGGTGTTATTTTCGATTGTACATAACAAAAGCACTCATTAAGCAGGGGAAGAGCAAAATAGCTGCTGCAAGTTAGTATCAGCGAGTCTTGTCTTCGAAAACGACTAAATGAACACCGCTGCATCTAAAATGGGACGATTTAATCCAACATTCAACAGGTAAACCTTCTGTGGCATCTACCTCTATGTAAGGAAATGAAAAATATACAGAGACAAATACTGTGAAATGGATTCAGTGCTTGATTTGCATCAACTAGTTGCATGAAAAATGTACACCGTTTTTGGTTGTGATAATTGTACTGATGTTTCTCAGAATAAAAGTTTTATTATTACATTTGTTCCTGAAGTTGACATTCAAAGACTAATAACTAGTAAACAATATTTTCTGAGAGCAATTCAATTTCATGTAATTGAATGATTACAGAAAAAAAACTGCTTGAATTTCCGTTATTCTTTTCATTTCAGTTTACAGGCCATTAAATAGTTTATCTCAGAGCCCTGCTTTTATATACTTAACTATTTTATATTATACGAAGTGAGCCATTATTTACCAAAGTGCGTACAGTTAACCCGAATGACTCTATATACTGACTTTTTTCCAACAAAACAGTATATGTCTAGTTGAGACAGCTTTTGCTCTAATTTGTGTGTCTTGCTTTATATGAGCTCAGTATTTTTGATACAGTACGTTCCCATATATTTATATTATCAGTGGTGATTATGAAATTAATTTTCATTTCACTGATCCGAAAACCAACTAAAATTTTCTCTGAGAAGCTGAATGATTTTCAAATGACTTATAAACTTGGTTATATCTATAGGAGTAACACTTGTCTCAAATAATCGACAGCTCATATATTCGGAATTATAAAATTGTAGCATATGGAAGCATCATTATGGTGCGGCATTATTGACCATATTTAAATTAATCGTTTTGAAGTATTTTATACACGAACATGCCCCTTCGAAAATAACTGGAATAATGCTACTTTCTTGATTTTGCATTTCATCTTCTATATCTTTTTTTTTTTGAAAACGTTTATTTCAGAAAATATACACAGATACAATATCATCAAAAACTTCCTAAACAGTGTATCAAACACTGGTATCGGAATCAACAAATATAACTCCCCTACCTAACAATGGTGTGCGCAACAGTCCCCAATTTTAAGCCTAATTACTAATTTTAAATTTCTAGATTAATATTAAACTATGATAACCAAAATGAAAATTCTAAACCTTATTACTAATATTAAATTTTTCTAAATCAACATTAAACTATGAATATTGTAAAACATATACACTTTTCAACTTTAACTATTCATAGCATCAAGTGTTGTTTGAGCCTTTTCAAAAATGCAGCATAATTTATGATGTTTTTAACACTTATTGGTAATTGATTGTGCCGACATACAGCTCTACTTAATGGATTACTGAGTCCAGTATTACTTCTCACAATTTCTAGATATATATTATTACTATCTCTTGTATCATATAGATGGAGATCCCTATTGAACGTTAAAGCTGTATTACATTTAATTGTTTTAGTTATTATTTTATGAATATGCTTACACTGTTCCAACTCCAGTAACTCACCCAAACGACATACACCCAACTCCCTGTATAGCTGATCTGTAGGCACAAGCCAATCATATGAGAAAAGAATCTTTAATACTTTATTCTGTAAAGTTTGCATTGATTTAAACATAACAACCCCACATGTACCCCATATTGGGATCATGTATCGAAAATGAGGAAGAAAGAATGCATTGTACACATTCATTTTACTCTGATGTGTAATATAATTTCTGCAGCGATAGAGAGCACCTATCATTGGTGTTATTTTATACGTTATGTGTTCAAGATGGTCTTTTGAGTTTAAATTCTCATCTATTATGTATCCTAAATATTTAACTGAATTTACTCTTTCTATACTCATATTATCAATTTTAATATCTTGATTTGGAAAATGCCTATTTTTGTGCTTGAAAACAATGAATTTCGTTTTATCTGTATTTATTTTCAATTTATTAAACAGAAGCCATTCAAAGTATTTGTTGAGATCATTATTTATTAAAGTTTCTAGATCTATTCCATCTTCCTCCTCATAAACAATTACAGTGTCATCTGCAAACGCATAGTATCGACCCTTTAAATTTACTAGTTTTATACTAAGAACGTACAGGATATAAAAAAGTGGTCCAAGGACCGAACCCTGAGGTACTCCATAACTTTTTGTCTCTCTATCACTTTGAATATTCCCCAGTTTCACATATTGCTGCCTGTTAGCTAGGTAAGACCATAGCAGCCGATACACCACACCCCTAAAACCCATTAGGTAAAGTTTCCTCAACAGTATATCTATGCTGACTACGTCGAAAGCTTTTCTCAAATCTATAAAAACAGCCACCATCACCTTCTTTCTGTCTACGCCTTTAGCTATTTTATTCACCAGATCGAATACGGCACATGAGGTGTTGCTCTCCTTGATGAATCCATATTGATAGTCATCTAGCAGATTATGATGATTTACGTATGCAATTATTCTATCCTTTATTACAGTTTCCGTGATTTTTGAGAAGGATGATATAATTGAGATAGGCCGATAATTATTCATATTTTCTTTAGAACCTGCTTTGAATATAGGAGTAATTTTGCAAATTTTTAGCTCGTCAGGGAATACGCCCATTTCTAAAACTTTATTAATCAATTTTACCAAGAGTGGAGTAAGGTCATTTCTAAGGTTAAATAAATCACATACTGATATTTGATCATCTCCCGGGGCAGAGTTTCTCTTCAGATCTGAAATAATCTTATTCACTTCCTCCTCGTTGGTTAAATCTAGTTTAAGGATTGACTCACATACCATATCCCTGAATGCAAATTCATCGTTAGCATTTTGATTTCGGACTGCATTTATCTCATCCACAATATCTTTACCTACCTTACTAAAATGTTTGTTTATACAATTGGCAATATTTAACTCGTCTTTTATTTTTACACCATTTATGTTTAAAGTTTGCAAGTTATTCTCAAAAGTTTTATTTTTAATGAAACTATTTATGAATCTCCATTGTTTTTTATTATCACCCCCTGTCTGATCCCATTTTGACTGAAAATATTTATTTTTTAATGATTTTATTTTATTTGTGACCCTATTTTTTGCCAGTTTAAACTCATTTTCAATATCAATATCGCCTCTGTTTGCCACTAATCTATCATATAGCTTATCTCGTTTCCTAATCATTTCTATCACCTCATTATTAATCCACATATTGTTTTCATGACATTAAATTATTTTGCTATAGGTACAATTTTGTTTACATTGTTGTATAATATGTATAAGTTGTTGAAAAGAAGACACATTTTCTTCTCTAATTTTCTGTTCAAATAATATTTTAAACCTTTGATAGTCTACATGATTATTCTCATAAGAGCATTTTTTTTTGTGTTTTTTTATATCCTGTTTGATTTTTATATGTAATCGATTGTGATCCGATAGTGAATTATTTTGCACTGACATGGAGCAGTTATTTTGTGTCTGGTTACAAGTTATGAGGTGATCAATTATGCTGGCCGTATTCAAAGTTACACGAGTTGCATGGTCAATACTTAATTTATTTTTTATATGATAATTATGAAGCGACAACATATTTTTGTACACTCTAACATTGTTTGATTGAGTATCGAGCCAATTTATATCAATATCCCCCACTATTAAATGATTTTTTGGGTGTTTTACCAATATATCCTCAAGACCATCCAAAAAAATTTCAACATCAAAGGAGGGTGGTTTATAGACCGCAGTTAATTTCAGTTTATTAATACCAACAGCAATAGTTAAATAGTTGCAAATATCATTGTTGCCTGACTTACCCAATTCTTTAAATGAAATATCTTCTTTCACATATATTGCGACTCCACCTCCCCTTTTTTCCCGACAGGCATGTACAGCCCTAAAACCAGTAATATCATACCAATCAGTTTCGAAATCACAGAGCCATGTTTCCACCAAAACTAAAATATCACATGGGTTTTCTATAACTAAGCACTGAACCTCATCATATTTATTTCGTAAACTTTGGATATTCAAATAATTCACATCTAGATTCCCACCCCTAAATTTGTTAAGTCCGATTCTTTCTCAATCATGATAACCTTACTGTTTTCTTCTTTTCGAAGGAGTATATTTCCATCGCTTATCCACGAAAACTTATAGTTGTTCTCTTTCTTAAATAGTTGGGTCTTCTTTAGTAGGTCCAGGTTCATTTTTGTCAAGTCGTGGTTTAAATATATTTGGTTATTTGCCTGATAGCCTAGGTTCTTTGTATTTAACTGAAACCTTTTTGAAGATTTCAGAAAAACATTTTTCGTGTCCGGATTTTCGAACACTACCTTAATAGGAACATTTTTGTTTTTTTCACCACCCAGCCGAAATGCAGAGAATTTATACTGTTGATCGAACGGTAATTGTAAATTTTGGCCTATTTTCTTGACAATTTCATCTGTTTTTTCCCCAGTTTTATAGGGGACACCATGTATGACCATGTTATTTTTAATCCCTCTTGTTCCGCCTTGTTTAGTTTATTCTTTATCTCTGCTATTTCTTGTTGTAACTTTTCATTAACCCTAACTTGGTCTTCGTATTTTCGAAATAGGCTTTCATATTTCTCATCCATTTCTAGAAGTTTGCTCATCACGTCAGCAAGGGTATACTCCTTGTTTTTTTGTGATGATGTAATTTTTATCCGTTTATCATTACATTCATTGCAGTACCATCTTTCTTTGGTTTGAGATATCTTCTGATAAGTTTTGACTGATATGCCTAGGCACTCTCGATGTATCCATGTTAAACACTTTTCACAAAGCGGGCCGTCGTCTTCATCTTTGACATTCTTCATACAGATGTTGCACGTTTCCTTTTCAGACATGTTGGTAGCGTTAATTTACCTTTCTTTTATTTCACGATTTTACGAAACTCAGATCAAATTTCGGTATATTAACTTTATAACAATGTCAACTGATGATTTAATCGATCGCCTTTAAGTAAATAACTATTTATTTCACAATACAGCTAGCAAATTTCTCGAATTTAGTTGGGAGCACAATGTAAACAACTGAACGTGACAATGTTGCGCACGCCCTACAGATATCTATCTGTAGAAACCCAATTTGGGCTATTATATCTATCAAATTTGGTTTTTGAAAGAAATAATTTTTTGTGATAAATGAAAAGATTATATATATTTATATATCTATGTTTCACAATAAAATTTTTTTTTCGATCTAATCTGAAAGTTTTATCAAATAACAAATAAATTCTTGAATCCACTACCGAAAACACGCCGACATGTCCCGAACAAACATTGGCGCTGGCGACGTCACAAATGTTAATTTCTACTCATCGTAGCATACAGTTGATATAGTGTTCCTTTAACATTATGGTCACAAACATGGCAATCGAGTGTCCCGCGTATGTAGTTGGGTCAATTTTATCAATTTCGAATTTATAAAAAATAAAAAATAAAATTTTAAGAGTTTTCCGCATCGACTGTTAGTATAATTCATAATAAAGTTTTAAAATACATAAAAAAGTGATATCTTTTTTCAAGCAGTCAATTACACTAGCTCACTAAATAAGTAGGCGAAACACAGTAATGAACTGAACTGTAATACATTATTAATTGACATCGCAATTAAACAAACAATCGAAAATAGTAATATGCAATAGACCACGAATAATATTTTGCTGTGGTACAAATGATAGTTATTGGTACATCATTATAATACTAATCCAGACTTAGGGACGTATTATAAAATATTTCTCTCAATCTTGATTTATGAATATATATATATATATATATATATATATATATATATATATATATATATATATATATATATATATATATATATATATATATATATATATAATATATATATATATATATATTTATATATATATATATATATATATATATATATATATATATATATATGCTATGAAAGCTTCCGAATGGTGCTATATGTAATCAGATATTTATTCAGATAACTTCCTAGTCAACTGGTCAATTTCAACGCCACTTAACAATCGATATAATTAAGGAACTAGTGTAAACAAAAATAGGTGAAACATTCCTGTTGTCATTTGATAATTGAAAATTATAAAATAACCGTCTAGGTACTCTTTCAAAATTGAGAATTCCTTCTGTACACAATAATGATGAATAATAGAAACATGGCACCTTAATCAAGTACAGTTGTTTCAATTCAACTAGACATCATCAGTACTTCATAAAAGAGATTTTTAAATCTCTTCTCGTTTCTTTCTTACTGAAATTTATATTATGGCTCCTAAGGATTATGATGAAATCATCGTAGTATAATGGATTACGTCGAGGTGCCTTCATTTGCAATCCATAAAGTGTCTAATTTTCCCTACTATTATTCAATAATGACATTTTAGTCTTTATGTACCACAATATAACTGTTATTGAATGAAAGTTGGAAAAAATAAGAGATTCGGAAAGTAAGTCAATATGGAGTGTATAATAGTGATGAGATCTAATTATATCGAAACAGCTGTTTATTGTTTTCGAGTTCGAGTGAGAGGTCATGTTTCTATTATTCAGCATTAGAACATTCAGCTGTCGAGGAAGTTTATCGAATGACTTTCATTGTTGAATAACCATAATAAACGATGGAACGTGGATTATTGCCACTGACAAATGTTTATATGGCATGTAGTGCAGCTTATTATTAACAACAAACATTCCTTCAGTAGCTGTTCTTAAACTTCTGTGGGTTCACTTCATATATTACCAAATTTTTTTTGATTGAACTCTGTGGAAGTTCTATATATAATATAACACAGGCCTTGGACTAACCTGCTCTTATCTCTGGAATAAAAAAATTGAAGCACTTCTCAAGGTTTTATAATCATAAAACGACTATAGACATGAAAAAATTATTCCTATCACTGATTCTACTCCTGAATCTTGGTATTGTATAAATTAATTTTTCAACTTTCTTTGGTTCAAGTATTTGTTATATAAGAAATCTGGAAATTCCCACTTTTAAATACAATTTGATTCATTGAAATTTCTGAAACAACATAGCCAGGAATAAGATTCAATTTTGTTATAACATTATGATAACAAATCTATTACCTCAGATTTATGCCAAAAATGTAATTTCGATACTATTATAACAATTTTCCAATTCAATCGAATCCGATTCAATCAGGAACTCATCCCAAGGGAGCTTTAGGCATGGCCTATTCCATTCAATTTCAGTGGGTTTATGACTCCTCCGTTACGCATAGCTTGTCGAAAAAATCAAACTAGAAGGTAAACAAGCTTTGGGTTTTAACTCAATATAGTAATGTCTGTCTACCTAGTTCTTCGTTTTTTTGCTTGCTAGATTTGATTTGAGAGTAATCTGATCAATTTCATAAGCACCATGATTTACTTTTGAATTAACACAGTCGGACACAGTTCAGTTACCTCATATGAATTTTTTCATTGCTTTGTAATGATGAAAGCATTTGAGATATAAAATTTAATCTAATTTTTAAAAGAATACAATATTTTTGCATGAAAAGTATCATCCATCCGGATAGGGAAAGGGACTAATTTTAAAGAATACGAAATATCATAACTTGTATTAGTATTTGAAAAAGGAGTCCTTGAAAACAAAAGTATGTTCTTTTCATAGAGCATGGTTATAATGAATCAACGTTCCTAACTCCATGATAATTTTTCAGTGATTTTTCAATATCAAACTATTTATAATTCCACAGATATTGCTAATTTCACAAAATTTCAATGGCAGGAAGAAATATAAGTTGTAGTAACTGTCTATGGATTTGTATAGTAAATGTGATCAACAAACTGATTGTACAAGACTGATGTTCCGAACAGCCTCTCCTGTATAATAGTCTCATATGAAATCATGCAGTTTTTCAACTGAACCATTTCGGAATCATTTCTGTACATCTTTATCCAACTATGAATAAATTACTGTTCAGCATAGTACAAAGTAAAACTTTCTTATTGAACTAGTATCCGCTTTAATAGGTACGTACATATTTTTTTCAGGAAAATAAAATTGTTTCCTACCTCATTAAAAGTCAAAAATTATGATAATTTGAAATTGCCAGAAACTTATTAACTGATGAATTAATTACTGAAAAGAAAAAGAAATTAAAATATTAAAAATTGAAAAACCGCTGCAAATTGAACCTGTACTATACTATAACTGGCACTGTCAAACATTTTGGGCAGCTCAATATTTTTATAATAAATAGCAACAACTTATGGTTACTTAAAAACTACACGATTTTTCAAAAAACATTTAATTTTCACCCCCTTTTCGTTTTACCCCTTCTCCTCTCTTCAAAATTTTGTATTAAATTATCATAAAGTACCCATATAAAATCGGAATCTTTCTACCAGAAAACATCCAAAAAGAAATATTAATGGATTATTGAAATAATTTTCAGTTTCTACCACATTTTCTTTTATACCCACCACTACATTGTGCTGAAATGTCATATCGATAATATAATCAAAATCTTGATTCCTTATACTACATTTTACTCGATATTTATCGAAATATTTTTTTTTGTGGTAATTAATACTCCATTTCATCCCCTTTCCTCTGACTTAATTGGCTCAAGCTAAACCGTTCTCTTATGGATACCTACCACTGTACCAACTTTTAATATATATATATATATATATATATATATATATATATATATATATATATATATATATATACATATATATATATATATATATATATATATATATATATATATATATATATATTTATTTATTTATTTGAATTGTTGTTGCCTGTGAAATATTTTTAATTTTTGATAATTATTAGCAATAACAGGCTTGGTGAATCTCAAAACACTCGATTTTATTAATAAAATCGAGTTTTTTTGAGATTCACCAAGCCTGTTATTGCTAATAATTATCAAAAATTAAAACTAGTTCACAGGCAACAGCAATAACAGGCTTGGTGAATCTCAAAAAAACTCGATTTTATTGATAAAATCGAGTTTTTTTGAGATTCACCAAGCCTGATTGGTAATAATTATCAAAAAGTTATACATAAACTTTGTTTGAATGAGGCATATACCATCATCATCAGCAGATATTTTTTTTCTCTGAATAACTCGTCTAGCTATTCCCTGAATACATTATTTCATAGATCTCTGAGCGACTTGAAATTTAACTATGAATATGGTTGATCGTACTGTAGCCGTTTCGAAATCCTCCTTGTTTTTGTGGTTGTTAGTGTGTTTTTCACTCGATAACCTATGATTTTCATGAATATTTTGTTCTTCAGTGGTAGCAGACCAATAGATTGTAAACAAACTTATGTTGGCTCTGATCCAGTGGTCCGGTTTGATCCGCCATTTCGGACAATCAGTGTAGATTGCTGCTACAATTTCTCATGTTTTTCTACTTGTAATTTTTTTTTTGTTCGGCTGTTATTCCCTCATTACCAGATTCTTCTCAGATTTAATGCTTTTCGAACAACGTCTGGAATATCTTATTTCAAAGATGTTTCGTCAACATTCACTATTCCGTCGAGGGCTGTATATGAGTCGATATAGAATTTGACAATGATATTTATTATTTCTTTTATGTTTGTTCAATGGATATCACTATCACTCTCCTAGTTTCTTGTGGTATATTCTGTTTTAAAATGCTGTATCTAAAAGATGTTCATTACACTTATTTGTGTCCTCTGCAAGCTCTTCCTTTATTGTCTTGCAAAACTCTGTGGATACAATCCGTTTTATTTTAGTATTTCCCTTCATTGTTTCAATAATGGATATCTTTCACAATAGTTTTCTATCTTTTTCATATTGTAGCAGACTTTTTGCCATACCTTTTTAACTAGGGATGCTACATCACTTGTACCAGTTGATGTTCATTGGTTATAGAAGATGTTTTCTGGTGCAAATTCTTTCCTTTAGAATTAAATGATTTCAATGATGTCTCAATTCGTTGTATCTGCATCTTTTGCCTGTTTAAGAACTTCACCTAGTTGGCAATAATTTTCCAGTTCTATGTCGTTATAGGCAGCGTTAGTGCTACAACTTTTAATATACAGATTCCTATATAAGATCGCGTTAAGTTATTCAAAGTTGTCGTTCGTAAGTGATGAAAGATTTGTATTATTTAGATAACAACAAAAACTAGGTCTTTGCAGAAATACGCATATCATTTGCACAGGATTTCGGGACCTAGATAACAAGACTAATTTTGTTTTAAAAATAAATTATCAATTATCAAAAATCTTTTATTGACATTTTCTGTCCTCAAATATCAAAAACAGTGTAGTCCTCAGAGGCGTACGTCTATTTATAGGTATCTCACTATTTCACAAAGTTTATTTCAGCAATTTTGATAGAATTCGGAAGGGAATTTCGCAAGAATATCTTCAATTTAATGTTTCAAATAAACTTTGTCCAGTGCCGATAAATTTTGACCCATCGCTTGCTCGACATGAATAAAAGATCCGTTTTCAGCGTTATTTGAACGGGTGGTAAATTTAAGACTTTACACGGATTCAAGAGGAACCTTCACCTGAAACGATGAATTTACGGTTCCTACAGGATACCTTAAATGACCAGCGAATTATTAATAGCTTTGTTCGCCTTTCTTTCAAATATCCTCGAAATATTCATACCAATAACATTTCGTATGATGTTATTCCTCGATTTATTCTTCAGTCGTAAAACTTCTCATTAGCGTTAATCAATTTTATTGTACAGTCTTGAATTTAGTCCATCTACTGAATGAAGATCTATCAACAAATTCATCAACGTACACGCGACGGAGTTATTAAACTCTTTTTTTATTTTTTGTTCCTAAGTAATGAAGGAAAATTGATGGAAATTGTACATGAAATGTATATTGTTCAGCTAACTATGAAATATTTTCACCAAATGAACTAATGAAGGGTCTAATGAAAGCATCAATATATCCGACTTGTTCAATTATGACAGTCTTCCCTTGTTCTGTGCTACCTAAAATCCTATATATATATATATATATATATATATATATATATATATATATATATATATATATATATATATATATATATATATATATATATATATATATATATATATATATAATTATTTATTCGAATTGTTGTTGCCTGTGTCAAAGAAATTTCAATTTTTTCTCAAAAGTTTTGATAAAGCCACGAATGTCGTGGCGAAACGTCAACTTTTCAATAAAATCAAGTTTTTTAAGATTCAACAAGCCTGTTATTGCTAATAATTATCAAGAGATTATATATATATATATATATATATATATATATACGAGCCCTAATAACTATATATAGCGACAAAGTAAAATACATCAATTATACAGATATTTGACAGTTATTAATTCTTTCTGATGATCCTTTCATTTGATTACTGTGTGTTCAGTTAATTTATAATAATTGTGGTCAATCTGCAACACAAAAATAAAATACTCAGTCTTTCATCACTAATTAACAAAATGAAGGTGAATTTTGTGTGGACATAGAACAAATTTTCATTTTTAAAATGGAGTAACATCACTCTCAGATTTTATGACAGCTCTAATTCGGTTGGGCATTGGTTGGATAAAGGATCTGCACAGTTCGGCGCAAATCCATTCCCAATCTGTTATATTTTGGCTCTTAGTTGTGGTAATGTCCGTTGTGGGTTGTTGCTCAATGACTGTTTCATTTTAAGCCATACTATTTCTATGACATTAAGGTCAGGACTATTGGAAGGTCAAGAAAGAACATTTACATTGTGGTCTCCAAGCCACTTTTTTTTTGGATTAGCTATATGACATTCCTCCCCATCGTCTTGGAAAATATAGTTTTCACCAATATTCAACATCACGATACTTGTTAGTAGACTATTTTCAAGTATTTGTTGATATTTCACGCATTCACGGTACCATCAATGAATTCAAAGAATCCTAATCCTGATGCAGCTATAAAACCACAAAACAAACATTAGAAAATTTGACCGTTCTTTTTGAGCAATCCTTGTAAAAAGCCTCATTCTTTGTGCGATTCATGCGTTACACCAAAGCATGCGTAGAACTTTTATTCGTCGCTAAAAATTACTCGGGACCAATCTTTTACCGACCAAGACAATTTAGATTTTGCCCATGTGAGCCTGGCTTGCTTTTGGTTTTCCACTGGCTTTTCCTTTGCCTATAAGAATACAAAATTTTTATTACACACTTTTAAATTGCTACCTGTTAATTCAACCTTATAAAACTCTAATCGCCTTTTATGTTTCCATTTGCGACACAATTCCCTCGACAAATTGTGTCGCGTTTCGTGATTTCACTCAGCCGCAAGTTGCTTTAAAGTATTCCTTCGGCCTGTTTTGCATAATTTTATCAAGACTCTTTTATTCCTATCGCAATCTTTTTTTGGGCGATCTGGACTTTTTTTGCCTTTTTCATCCAAGATGTTTTCGTTTTCTCCATAATGTTTAATTATATTCCACACTGTAGTTTCAGGAATATCATGTTCAGCCGCTACTTCACGTATTATTTTATTGCGACAATAAGTTCTAAGGACTAAATTCTAAATTTTTAAACTTGTAGAAATACCACGTATTCATTTGTCGAGTATATGCGGTGATTCACTCAATACGATAACAATTCAACTTTATAATAAACTGACATTTCTTGCTGTATTGTTCTCGTCACCTATTTCTTTAATTTTATTTCATGTTCGACATTCATACTGTCCCATTATTTAGTTGCCACAGAAAACGCAGTTTTTTCTTGTTAATTAGTGATGATAGAATAAGTATTTTATTTTTTGCGTTGCTGATTGACCACATTTATTGGTAATCAACTGAATACACAGTAGTTATTATGAAAAAATTATTTTTAAAAAAATAACTGTCAACTACCTATAAGATTGATGTATTTCACTTTGTCACAATATATAGTTGTTAGGGCTCGTATATAAATATATATATATATATATATATATATATATATATATATATATATATATATATATATATATATTATATATATATATATATATATATATATATATATATATATATATATATATATATCTATATATATATATATATATATATATATATATATATATATATATATATATATATATATATACTCTCATAACTCTCATATAATTCTTCGATACTACAAATCCTATTAGATGGAGATGTAATGACATTCTTGACAATTTTGAAAGATCAACACTAGAAAATTATTGAGAACATTCCTGCAGTAGCTGATTAATTATATATCGACTTCAAGACTTCTAAAGTTGTCTTTTTTTTCTTGGTATATTGCTTCATCCATTCAGGATTATTTCATTTCGATAATTAAAATTAAAGATTAATATAACTTTCATATTTTTTCATATTTCATAATATATATTATTTCATGAAATTTTGCTGAAACGGAAGATAAAGACTATCATTGATAGAGTTTGTTAATATAATTCTCAATATATTCAATTATTTATCATTAAGTCTAAATCATCCTGTGCAAAATATTGAAAAAGTTAATAACAAACTTTCATTATTTTGTTATATTCCTACTATGTCCATCTTGCACATGTTTTTTATAGTGTTATTACTCAAGAGATTTTTTTTCTGATCATGCTTTTTAATTGCTTTAAAAAGACCTGTATTTATCCACGGTTTAAATTTGCTATTTTCTGTGTAGTAAATTGTTCGATATTCTCAAGCTGCTTCCACAATTATGTTAAATTTGTTGGTAAATTGTAGTTCGGCAGTTTCTGAGTCATAACATGTAAAGTAAATCATTGCAGGATAAAAGCCACTTATATCGTTTTCAAGTAAAAATATATCATGTTGAAATGAACTTGTCTTAAAACAATTTCTTACAAAAATATGATACAGACTTGAGCTGTCGGTTGATTAAACTCGTGTTGGACCATTTTTGGCACTGCAAAATCCAAAAAGTGTAAAAGGCAAAGATACTGGTTGACCTCTGCATCGTCTTTGTTAGAAATATTAATATTCATTTCACCAGTCAGAAGCTCAATCTGCTTTTTGCTTCTGTTTGAGTAAAAATTACCCAGATCATTAATAAATACTTGTGTGTTAGTAGAGGTGGTATATAACCACAAATAATGTCACAGCTAATGCCGTGGAGATTAAAATTCATTTCGCATTAGGTAACCTTAGATATGTTAAAGTTTAAGATTGTGACTATAGTATTAATATTATTTTTTATATACCTAAATAACTGTGCCATCATTCTTATTGAAGTTTTCTCCATTATAGTAAACATGAAAGTTGTGAATGTTATAAAGATTTATGTTCTCGATAAACCAACTGTTAGCATAATAATATCACAATTTTTAAAATCATTGGCATCAAGAAATATGAGTAGATCATTGAAGTTTTCATGTATGCTACGTATATTTAGGTGTATGATACTAAATGCATTGTTATTTGTCCTTATTAAGGTATCACACTTTGTTGTGCCTCGCATCTCCTCGTCCAACAGATCCAGTTGTTCGCCAATCTGTACTTCAGACATTGTTCGCCTTCTCTACTTCAGACATGTTGGGCAATCAGGGCTATAGGCCCCATGATTAAATTCATTTTTTCAGTTATATTTCGTGTTTACTCGAATGCAATTACTGCATTTCTCATACTCAGTTTTTTGGCAGGTGAGAGTGCTATATTTTCCTGCACAATAGCCACAGCTTTCTGTTTGGCATTTGCATTGATTACCTTTGTGGTACAGTTCATTGCATCTTTGTAAAGATTAGTATTTATAAAAACTAACTCCATTCAATAAAAAAAATTTTGTTGTTAATCATCATATGAAGCACACTAAGTGATGCATCCCCAAATATTGTATTTGTATTATAATATCTATTTCCTTTAAGAAATATAAGAACGCGCGAGCAGGATCGCTCTGAACCTAAGGTAGTATTTTTTGCACGAAGTACATCGCGTCGAGATGCGACTAGAACGAAATTAATTGTTGAATTAAACATTTTTCACTATCAAACCGTAGTAAAAATTGGAAAATAATTTGTTTTATTCAAAAAAAAATTCGCGAACTGCACAGCGCAAACTCAATCCACTTACCAAATTTCAACCCTCTGACTCAATTTGTAGAAGCCGTAGAGTTGGCCAAATTCTCGGAAACTACAAAAAATGAATACTTAGGTACCTGGAAAAATTCACCCAACTTTTGATAGTTTCGTTCTGACTCGAAAACAACTTCAGATACCAAATTGCAGCTCATGTGATTTAATAGGAGTCACTGGAGATGCCAATATGTAACGGGAAGTAAATATATACATACATATATCAGACATCAAAAAAATTCGAAACTTTGTTTCATTTCATTTCAACAATACCTAACAAATATTATCCAATGAAATTATATCAATTAAAAGATATCAACTGATGATAATAAAATATATTGTATTCTCTAGCATTCAAAATTAATAATGTTAATATAATCAATACATAATTTCAATGATAATAATACAAAAGATTCTTCTTTATTTCATTTGTAAATATAATGAATATATTTGTTATGTTAAAAGTAATATATAAGCTTCATCTTCATTTCATTTTACATGATTTCAACAGATATAATTACCTCGGTTTGATCAATTAAGTACCTACAATTCTCTCAATTATGTCAGCTTCTGCGATCTCGGTAATTTAATTATACCATAGGTATCAATTATTAGGAAGTCAACACATATAATCCCTTAAATATACGCTGTTTCGAAAAATTAATATATTTGATTCATTTTTCATTTCTGAACGTTTTTGCATTATTATGTACCTAGGTTATGAAAATTTTTCTCTTATCTGCTCAACTTAAAAGGTTTTCATTATAAAATATTCTCAAATCTCCGATCCAAGAAATTCAAACTATAAATTCTGATCAAGAAAGTTTTCAAATTGATTTAATACAAAATAAAAACATGATAAGGAGATATAATAAAGAATATTTTCCTGTCATAATGCTAGATAATCTTTTGTATCATGCAGAAAGTTATTACATTCTGGTATAATGGAAGAATTTTGAATATAAATCCAGGCCAGCGTTGGAATAATATACTGAATTAAACAAGTTGAATGGAAGGTATATTCATTTAACCCATTTAATCCTCTGTCGCTGGAACGTGAAATATTCAGAATAGTCATATAATCTACATTCATAAAATTTCTGAAATTTTTTGCCTCTGCAGTAACAGTCTCTTCACATGATTCATTATGAAGATATCTCTATGTGAAAACGGTTAATTTGGTTTTCTATGACACATTTGAATACCGTAGGACAATATATTTTATATTCATCAATTTTATCACAAGAATAATGATTTTTGCTTATATTATATGTATATAAAATCTCTTGATAATTATTAGCAATAACAGGCTTGCTGAATCTCAAAAAACTCGATTTTATTGAAAAGTTGACGTTTCGCCACGACATTCGTGGCTTTATCAAAAACCTTTTTTTGAGATTCAACAAGCCTGTTATTGCTAATAATTATCAAGAGACTAGAAATAGTTCACAGGCAACAACAATTCGAGTGAATATATATATATATATATATATATATATATATATATATATATATATATATATATATATATATATATATATTATATATATATATAAATAAATATATATATATATAATTATATATATATATATATATATAAATATATATATATATATATATATATATATATATATATATGTATATATATAGATATATATATATATATATATATATATATATATATATATATATATTTATAGGTGCGCAATATTTCACTATATGAATGTCTAATGACTCAGTTTGAAGTGATTAAACGGATTTACTCTTTATTCTTCTCCAAGCTTTCGCAATTTTATTTTATTGCTTCTTCAGGGAATCTAAAAAACAACCATTTTAATCTAAGTAGCATCTAAACAAATAAACATAATCATCTCTCATTACCGAGATTTGAGGTTTAAAATCATTAAAATAGATCACCAATTTTTCACTTATAACATCATACCTAATTTAAATTTCTAAAATATCAATTGAATGTTCGCATGTCCACATTGAGGTTAACTAACTGTTTGACTTTTCTTTTCGTTCACTTCATATCAGCTGTCGGACTTCTTCTTCTTAATATATTTGTTCTTTATCGTGTTACCTCCTGTGCGGTACCTATCTAGTATATATTTTTATCCATTGTGATGTTTGCCCAATATATACTCCATCACAGTCCTTGCAATTTATTTGATACACTACGTCGTTTTTTAACGGATTTGGAATTGGGTCTTTAACACGTTGACTGCCATGTCGGAAAAAAAATATATTGCTGTGAGGCCACATCTTTTTTTTGTGTTCTTATGCTTAAAATTGTATGTTATTTGTAGCTAACGAGAATTGAAATTTAATCCCAACCCCTGAATATGATTTACTTCGTGCATTATATTTGATTCACGCGGCGCTCAAACAATTAGGGCCGCGTGAGTCATATATAACTTACTATGCTATTTCGTCTAAAATCACGTCTCGACTTGTTCTAATCTATTAGTACTACACGTTCAGATGAAGCCATATTCGATGGCTCTGATAAGAGGAATGAATGATTCAGAAAATTAGCTTTGGAACTGATTATTGGATTTGCAGTAGTCGATGCACATATAATTCTGACTTTTACGTTTTTGTTATTCCTAATTGAATAAAGATTATTTTATGCAAGGATCATTATTTCAATGATAATAATACATATTTGATATGATTGAAAATTAAAATATTAGGACAAATACGTTCTATTTCAACTGATAGTTGGAAATATTATCTTAAGAAATAACCTGAACGCCAGGCCAAATACATCAAATTGTTCCTGGCGCCTTGCTTATTCGATTGAGTATGCATTTGCTTTAAACTGTGAACTCTCCACGATACACGCGGCTTCATAATCAAAACCTGCTTGGAGTTATATACAACTCACGGAGCGCCCTGATCTCGGAGCTGTGTGAGTTGTAATTAACTCACATGGCAGTCAACGTGTTAAGTTTATTATATAAGTTTTTTACCGTTTTTTTATTATATGTAGTTAGTTTAACATTTTCTCCCGTGAATATATTTTTCCTTATTTTAGGAAGAGATTCATATAATGTTTCATTTATTACTTCCTCCGTTTTCTGCTCTTTAGTATTATCATTACTATCTTTTCCTGATGCATATATTATGTGCATAGTTCCTTAACCATACTGATAGTGTAGGAATTTTGTAACAGTATTTCTTGTAAATTTCTGAATCCTTCCTTTTTTTTTTGAATGTGTCATGGCAGATTGTACTCACTCGATTTTTCATTTCTCTGATGAAATTTATTTTAATGTTTATATTGTGGTTTGAATGGTAATTAACCAATTTATTTGAACTAGTACTCTTTCTATACCAATTTAACTTTAATCTGTTGTCATCTCTGTGTACTTTTGTATTTAAAAATGGAACTCCATGTTTTTCATCTTATTTCTCTATTGTAAATTTTAAACTTTCATAATATGAGTTGAAACATTTTAATGTTTCATCAATTTCCATCTTTGGCAAAGTAATTACAATATCATCTACGAATGTTTTCAACAGTGGTATTTCAAAGTTCAGTTTTGATAGCGAGGTTGTTATCAAATCATTACCAAACCGTTACGTATTGTGCTAATATTGAACTTAATTTCGATTCCATTTCACAGCCGAAAATCTGTCTGTAATATTTTCCCCTGAACGTACAATAGTTTTTGTCCAACAAATAAGCTATTATCTCAAAAAATTATTTTACTTAAAATTAACCCAAGATTGATATTTATAGACTCAGCTTGCACAACACGCTGTTGGTCAGATGTAGATATATCGACAGGTCTCCTGTTGGTGGTGGATGCTATTATAGTACTGGCGAAGCTCAAAATTTTAGTTTTAGTCGAATTCAGAAGACTATTAATATGTATCAAAAAAAAGTTTCGGTGACAAAAAAGACCCTTGAGACACGCCGGCAATCATAGTATGAGGATCTGAACTCACATCATCGATCGCAACACATATTTACCGTAATACGTGAAGGTAGCTTTCGATCAAGCTGCACAGTTATTCGGAAGACCATTATATTCTAGTCTCGATAACAGTATCTAGTGCCAAACTCGATCGAAGGCTTTAGAGATATCTAGTGCAACTCCAAATGATTCTCTATAATTCTCGATAACGCTTGTCGAAAAATGTGATACCTAGGTGAGAGGTTAGCTGTTGAACGACAACGTCGAAATTTTTATTGATAACCATTAATGAGATTACTACGATGAGATCTCAACATATTGTGCATAATATTTGGTATAGTAGTATTTTCTAGTATTCAAATTCTCAATTCACAAGGTTATAATTTGTAGCCGGGGTGAATACTTTTTGATGAATTCCAATTTATGAAAAATTACATCAACTCCACACCTCGCCTCTCCAAGTTGTCTCCATTGGTTCTGTCAGCTGTTCTACTCATCTAATGCATTCCCGTCACTTTCTGGATATTGTCTCCCCACCTGGTCTTTGTCTTCCTGGTTTTCTTCTACATCCTCTTGATCTTCTGTCGGATGCATTCGATGGTTTTTCTATCTCGCATTCGTATCCCCATCATACCTCGTTCCTTTCTCCTCTGTGCAATTCCTAATGTGCCCATTACTTCGCCGTTTAGTATCCACGTTTCTGCGGCATAGGTTAAAATTGGTAGCATACATTGGTTGAAGAACCGAGTTTTGAGATGTTGTGGAAATTTGGTCTTAAATGCGCTATTTATTCTTGCATACGCTGCCAATCCAAGTTGTAGCCTTCTACTGATTTCTGTCAGCTGTATGTTCTTATCGAATGATATTTTCTATTCAAGATATATATATATATATATATATATATATATATATATATATATATATATATATATATATATATATATATATACACATATATATATATA
>JARQZK010004402.1:410000-439438 GCA_030704885.1 Cynegetis impunctata
TATATTCATATATTCATATATTCATATATTCATATATTCATATATTCATATATTCATATATTCATATATTCATATATTCATATATTCATATATTCATATATTCATATATTCATATATTCATATATTCATATATTCATATATTCATATATTCATATATTCATATATTCATATATTCATATATTCATATATTCATATATTCATATATTCATATATTCATATATTCATATATTCATATATTCATATATTCATATATTCATATATTCATATATTCATATATTCATATTTTCATATTTTCATATATTCATATATTCATATTATCATATATACATATATTCATTTTTTCATATTTTCTTATATTGATATATTCTTTTATCATATATTCATATATTCATATATCATATTCATATATTCATATATTCATATATTCATATATTCATATATTCATATATTCATATATTCATATATTCATATATTCATATATTCATATATTCATATATTCATATATTCATAATTCATATATTCATATATTCATTATATTCATATATTCATATATTCATATATTCATATATTCATATATTCATATATTCATATATTCATATATTCATATATTCATATATTCATATATTCATAATATTCATATATTCATATATTCATATATTCATATATTCATATATTCATATATTCATATATTCATATATTCATATATTCATATATTCATATATTCATATATCATATATTCATATATTCATATATTCATATATTCATATATTCATATATTCATATATTCATATATTCATATATTCATATATTCATATATTCATATATTCATATATTCATATATTCATATATTCATATATTCATATATTCATATATTCATTATCTTCATATATTCCTTTATTCATATTATCATATATTATTATATTCATATATTCATATATTCATATATTCATATATTCATATATTCATATATTCATATATTCATATATTCATATATTCATATATTCATATATTCATATATTCATATATTCATATATTCATATATTCATATATTCATATATTCATATATTCATATATTCATATATTCATATATTCATATATTCATATATTCATATATTCATATATTCATATATTCATATATTCATATATTCATATATTCATATATTCATATATTCATATATTCATATATTCATATATTCATATATTCATATATTCATATATTCTGATCAGGGAAGGCGAAGAAGATATTAAACTAACCAAACTAAGAATAAAGTTTCATCTTTCACGAGAAATGGCAGCAATATATTTTCAACGTACTGACTAACATACTTTATATTCTCAGTTGATAATCTGATTCAATATAGCTTTTCGTATAACGATATATTGATAACTGGTAATTGCATAGATTCACATTATAGAAATATGAGAGTTTCGAAGAGACATTTTTATAATCAACTATCGGGAAAAGTGAAAACTTATAACGCTTCTAGAGCGCTCCCAGATGATTTCAACATATTTTGGTTTATGCTGGATTTGGACCGTTAGAAGTTATTGCAAATCTAAAAACTTTCAAGAGTACAGCGATCCATAGATTTGCCCTCTGATAGACCGATATCCTGACTGTTGGGATATGCACGGCAAATTGGTGTGTATCTGAAACGAGTGAATTGTGCTCCTGGTGAAGTAATGGAGGCAATGGAAGCAGCATGCCGTGACAAAATCTTCAAAAGAGGCACAATTTGGCGACCTTGCTTTGATGTTCGATTGAATAAATCTGAGAAGTCAATGACAGATCGTCTATTAGCATTGCTACTTTTTTCTGATTTGAGACAAGCAGATGCAAGTAGTGCTTTAGTGCAGGTCTCTCAGTATCAAAGCAGCATTCTAGTGCTGGATGAACCTGAGCAAAAATAACTACTAAGGCGTAATCAGATTCCTAGTTAAGCAAAATTATTTTGGTTGGTTCAATAGTTTTTTTTTCTGATACTAATTGAGAATAGAAGAGAGAAATTTTTCTTGAAAACCTGATGGCATTAAAAGCATTCAAATGATTTCTATCTTTCTGAAACTACTTTTTGAAACTATCGTTGACTATTCAAAGCTTAGGTAAATATTTACCAAAGCTCAATTCAGATATATAAACCTCAAAATATGTATTCACATAGATATTGAATTTCTATACTTCACAAATACCTCACGTTATTGTAATATTTAAAACCTTTAGCAAAATGTACATTTTGAAATCTTCAGTTTCTGTGGAAACATAAACTGACGAAACAAATACATACTAGTGGTCGCCAAGTGGTCAAAAGTCGGCCTTAATTGATCATATTTTTAATCTTGTATGTTGCTGAGGTTGTTTTGTGAAATAACCTCTAGAATTATTCCATATATTATTGTACACGAACCTGTATTCCTCCGCAATCATGTTCACGGCAACGAAAATTACCCTCAACTGTCGTTTTTATGAGAATTTTGCCCCTACGCACCTCGGATGCGTATTTTTTCAGACCCCATTGGAAATGCGTCAAACTTACTCGCTCGAGTCTCGCGAACTATTCAGCCGATCGGAATGTTACCCACTTATTGCCATTGAGCTAGCTTTTGCCCTTCTAGATCCGCCGTGCAGGCCACAATTCCTGCGACCCGTGTTCTCATCTTGGCTTGTGCAATTAATTTAAAGCTACAAGCGTGTACAAATGATTCTGATTGATTTAATGCGTAATACGTATATTGAAATTTCAGCCCTCTGAAATATTTATTCATATACACCGTAACTATGCTAAATCTCATAAATTAGCTGGAGTAGTCTTCCATCGAAACTGGTTTCCCCAAATTTTTTTTTTTATGAATTTTTTACACAAAGTCAATTCTCACACTCCTCTGTGACAGCAATATGCACAAAAAATGGTACAAAGTTTTCTCTCCAAGTATATATTATAGTATGTAGATTCTCGTTGTTGCATATATTAGTATCTGGTTTTTAAGTTCAATCAATATGAATTTACTTCATCTACTAACATAACAACACCATCAGAATAATAGAAATATGATTTTGTCGATATTTTCCTGAGCTGGATTGAGAAGAATATTGAAGTTAATTTCATTTATTCTTGAAGGTTTCTAATTAATTCCGAATAAACACTGTTGTTTTTCGCGAATCGATTAAAATATAACAAATTTTTCAATATGAGCCTTGAAGATTTACTACATGAAGTGAACAAAGAAAATTGTTCAATAATTCAAAAAATTATCAAACAACTTTCCAAGAGAGCTTCTAATATAATATTCCTCGACGTGAATTCTACATTCACAATCCAACAGTGAATTATAGAAATCGTCAAGTCACCCCGTGTCAAAATCTGCATACAGCTATTTCGATCTTATTAGAAGTCACCAGTGCAGCTTATTTGACTCGGAGTGAATAAACATGTTGCAGAGTAGAGATATCATGTCAGTAAGTACTGTATTTTCCCGACAGATTTCTGCATTTTCCATCTAAGCGGTGAATTTGTGGTTTCCAATAGCCTTGGTGGGAGGGCACTCTAGGTTGTTATTAACATAATATCTGACGAAATATCTTTCAGCATTATATGCTTCCATAATTATTTCAATCCAGGTCATAATAATATTACTCCGTACAAATATTTTTTTTCTCCATCTACGCTTCGATAAAAAATATTTTTCCATTATTTTCATAAAAAACCATTACAATGATAGCTTACCATGACTGCATATAACTTGCCTTGGGATTCTGGGTACAAATATGTTGTGCTAATGAAAATGCTTTCAGCATAATATGCTTCCATAATTTGTTGAACGCATGTCTTCATAATACAATCCCCTGAATTATTATTTTCTCAATCTCCGCTTTTTTACAAATATACATTGTTCAGTCTTTTTCACGATAACCTATTACAATGATAGTGTTCTTTCGTTATTATATGCAATCAGGATTTGCTCGATCAAACAATTCATGAATCATTGTTCAGTAACGATACTGTCTAAGATATTTCTTGCTATTTCCATGAAAATCGATAATAATGTTACCGGACACAGTATGATGTGATTCCACAAGAAGCTCAATTCTGAACCTATTGAAGCAATTCTTTCGAATATAAATAATATTTTTCTACCTTTAGTTGTACCTATCATTCAAAATCTATTACATTTTTGGTATGCTTTTTGTTTTAATTGACACCAAAATGTGCCATATCAAACTTATACAAATTGTAGTATACTCGTAAATTTTATATTAATTCCAGAGTAAAATGTATTTCACGAAACGTAAAATATATCGATAACGTACATACAGTGGCGACGGTTGAACAAATTATTCCATATTTTGAGGGAGTTGAACCACAAAATCATTATTTAATAAAATCGACAAGCTTATCCTACTAAAGGTTTTATTGTAATATGTTTTTATGAATATATCTGAGAAATATTTTAAACAGTAGCGTAGATCGAGATGATACTCAGAAGAAGTTGTATTATGCTGAATTGGGATGAACAAATTCTGAACGCATATAATGCTTATTATCATGAAATTGTATATTCAAAACTAATTATATGTCTCAAAGTTACATACAATATTTCTGGTTGTGAAATTATTACATTATTTTGAGAGATTCTTGTAAAAATAGTAGAGAATAGTATATAAAGGAAATTTATTTTGATATAAACGATCATTACATATCAAAATTATAAATCAACATTGACTCATTCAATTATCTGTTCATAATGAATAATAGTCCAAGATCCCAGAGCTGCCAGACGTCCCTTATTTTCTCAGTAATAAAATTTGTGGAATGAAGTAGTGCTCGTATGTCCTTTCAATATATGGATACTCGCTATCTTGTGCCGACGGCCAATTTCCAGGTATCAGGTGCTAAAGATGGAAAAAACTCGACCTACTTACCTTATTTTCTCACACTTGATTTTTATATATGATACTCAGGGAACCATTTCAATACCTTATGCAAGCTGCCAGACCGATCGTATGGGCCAAACATCCCGCCAGACACACATTAAGTGTGAGTATGACAGTATGAGCGAAATGTCATGATTCGCCCATTTAAAATTAAAATAATAATATCGAAAGTACGTATACTCAAACATAGAGCATGCTTGACTAGACAGTAAATATAGAAGGGAGTTCGACGCGCATAGATAATCACTATCGCGCTTAAAATGGGCGAATCATGACATTTCGCTCATACTGTCATACTCACACTTAATGTGTGTCTGGCGGGATGTTTGGCCCATACGATCGATCTGGCAGCTTGCATAAGGTATTGAAATGGTTTCCTGAGTATCATATATAAAAATCAATTGTGAGAAAATAAGGTAAGTTGGTCGAGTTTTTTCCATCTTTAGCACCTGATACCTGGAAATTGGCCGTCAGCACAAGATAGCGAGTATCCATACATCGAAAGTACATACGAGCACTACTTCATTCCACAAATTTTATTACTGAGAGAATAAGGGACGTCTGGCGGCTCTGGGATCTTGCTCTATAATGCTTTGATTTCGCGTTATTTGCTGAATCTTCATTCATATAACAAAGAGCCAATATCAGACATCTTTTTTCCAACACAATGATCGAGCAGATCCTGCCTCTGGGTGACGTTTGTATGCGCTTTAGGCAAACTTGTTGATGAAACCGTTGGCCATTTTCACAAACAAAACATCCCCAGTTAGCTATGTCTGCACTAATATTATCTCATCTCAGTGTTGATAAGCCACTGCATTTTATCAAGGTTGTTTTTTAAACTATGTTCTTATAAGCTAGGTTGATCTTTCTTCAGTTTTTTGAATCCTTCTTGTCTCAAGATAACTTTAATACCAATCTGTTTCCTGAGAAATCATTTGTTATTCTTTAATCTACAGGTATATCCTCTTTCGAGTGTGAGGTACTAATCCTCCTTGAATAAATGTAAATATTTCTTTTCAGATTATGGTTCGAAAAAAACTTTGTTTCCCTTGAAACCCAGTTCCTCTGTTGTCAGTTTGTTCTTTCATTCAGCCTTCATATGATTCGTCCATTTCCTTAATTCACATTGATTGGGCGATCGATATCCTCAATTCAAACACCTACTAGAATTATTATCAAAATGCTTCTGCCCTCTCAAATTCTGGAATCGGAATTCATTACTCATTCTATTGGAGTCATATTCACAGCTCGAAAAGTATTCCTTAAAAATAAGGTTGGCTCTGAATCAGACTGAAAGAGCAAGGTATTCGAGTGGAATCGAAGTTACTCTTGAATAAAAATACCATCCTCAGTAAAATCAAGCAAAAATGTTGAGAGATTTTCAGTTCAAATAACAACTGCACTACATCACTCATGATCAAAAGAGACTTTCACGGCAGAATAATTAACAAGGTACTCGATTATATTTGTCACTTCCTTTAGACACCAGCGAATGTAACGAATAGCAACTTCAGTGTCTTCTAATTCGCATATCGAATTAGATAATTCATAATAGCTCAACACTGGCGTTCAAAGAAGTCTCTATGTCACCCTAGTCAAGCTTCTGTATGCCCACTTTGAAACAGCTTAATGAACCAGAATCCTTCTTTCACGGTATTACTAACGCTTGTATGCTAAATGTTCATAATTTGCAAATCTCTTATTTTCTGTCTTTTCAATATGCATTTAAGATTTCCCTTTTTTCTTCAAACTACTGCTAATGCTAAATTTATGACTTTCAAACGCATCATTTTTCCAAGGAAGCTTAAATTTTACAGTAGGTATACAGCGGAGAGCTGCATGTTTGATAGCTAATATTTATTGACTATTAGTGCGAAATTTGATAAGCAGCAATAGTTATGTATTTCAATCTCCACTTTATGTGTGACTAATTAGAGTCCTAAGCTGCGATTATCGGAAAAAATCTTTCATTTGAACGCATTACTCCTACAATTTATTTCTTCTTCTTTCGAGTCGGTTGTCCTTGCAATATATAATGTTCATTAGTTTCAAAGTAAAATGAATATAGAGCTTGCAAAAGTTCGACTATATGTTATAGATAGAATATATTTCCTTTGAATGTTTATACCTAACTTAATCAGGTATACATGAAAACAATCGATATGTTATAGCATTAAAGTAATTACTTGTCTAATCAATAAACCAATAAGAAAGATATTCAAGAAACTATCTCAACTGAAGAACATGATGAAGAATAAGCGAATTTTGTTCAAATTAAGCTTAAATATCATTTATAGGATAGATAAAAGTTATATTGTACATAAAAAAATTATCGATGGGTGAAAATACCGAATTAATCAAGTCATCTTGACAATCTGATAGAAAAGTGTATATTCAAATTCAGAAACTGTAAGCGGACGACTTGCTGGTTTTTCCAAGAATATGGCGTCAAGTTCACTTCCATAATACCTACGTATTCCCAACTTTCCAGTACTACATAATACGGTACTATAATAATGGGTTATAAAATTCATACTAACGAACAATCAGTTATTATTCGAATTCTGTAATTCCATGACGAATACAAAAATAACGCGTATTTTACCCTTCAGTTTATTTGAAAGGACTGTCGAGGTGAACATCTTGAAAGCCACGAGAAAACATGAAATCTATACATTAAAATGGCGGCGGTTGAGTAAAACAATTAAAACTTCCTAAAGATCAGTTCCTAACATCAACTTAATCCTCGTAGTAATTCTCAATGATATAACTCAATATCAAGTTTTCAGTTAGAGGGTGCAAAAATTTAGAGCACCCTTCAGAAAGCACTAGAACGCTGAATTGCGGACATAATGTTCAATGTCAATTTCCACGTTTCTTTCCACTGCTAATGCACCAATAAGCTCATATCTTCAATTTGGTTTCTTCACACTATGAGTGCATTCTATTATCAGTAGTGAGTGTGTTGTTAGTTTTAGAAATTATAGTGAAATGTTTGATTCAGTTAGTAACTAATTCAGAAACCTTTTATGGCTATTGATCTCCAAAGTTTTAAAGGATGGATTAATCAATTACATATGATGTGTACCTGAAGATTTTCCTGCAAAGCATTAAATATAATTAATCTACTAATCGTGCTATTAGAAGCAGAAATAATTGAAGAAAATAGTAATAAAAAAGAGTTGTAATCCCTATGTTATACGCAATTTGACAAATGAGAAGAACTGAAGCCATTATCGAATCAAATCAAATGAAATAATTTTTACAGTTTTTGAATGAACTGAGAATTTGCCGTTCAACTGTTTATTCTGTATCCTAAACAAAATTTTGAACACAACAGGAAAATTAAACATGCTGAAAAATCTTAGTTGGTATATCAGAAGTGAATAAACTGAATTGGAACTTTTGCGAAAAAATATTTGAAGCAATCAACTTAAAGAAATTGCTAAAAAATAAATTGTTCAAAATTAGTTTCATGAAACTCTATAGATCGATGTGTAATTCAAGAGAGATTGTACATAACATACTGTGCTAAAATAATCCTAAAAATAAAAACCATTCTGTAAATAATACTATATCTCATCTTGAGACTGAAATAGAACGAAATTTCCCAGGAAACTTACTACTGGATACTGACTAATATTCCTTATCTCAAAATAACCGAACCAGATAGGTTCTGCAGTTGGAGTATGCAAATTAATAAAGTGTTATCGCATGTAAACTTCAATGGTAACGAAAATCCATTTGAAGGACTCATGCAATACGTCTTCATAGGAACGAGAAAAATTTAAGACATTTTCATTTTCATTCAACAATATTGGTCACCTACACGTGACATGGATGAAAATCATCTAGAAATACTTCTGTGGATATTAAATCTGAGAACAGAAACAATTATAATTGTAAAATTCTTGACTGAAGCCAACTATCTACCATTCATGCATAGTTTCTTCAATGTTCAGAATTTATCTATGTCTATCAGCATATACCTAACAAGTCAAGTTTCGGACTTATGAGCATTTATTTGTGAAAATGTTCATTGAACATTGCAATCCTATTGCTAAAGTGATTAACAAGCTCACACATGGAACTAGTAATACTTACATTACCTTACACGCCGTTAGTTTTTTGTTATTTAGACGAAGTTATACGCTCCATTTTCCATAAAATATATAAATAACTTTTCAGTTCAAAACTTATAGAGTTGCTTTGCATCATTTGAAAGTAGATGCTGCTTAATTAAATATATAAAGTTATATATACAGGGTGGCCCACCACATTCACCTCGGTGTTTCTATGAGAAATGAAAAGAGTTGGGAAAAATATTTAGCACAGCCATATGTGGGTCCATGAGGAGCATATTCCAAAATTATTTTGAAATATACAGGGTGACCCAAAAGAAAGGTAGGGGAGGGTATGGAACAGTGGCCACCTTTTTCTAAAAAAATCAATAAAAACCATAATAAATTTTTTTTATAGAATTTGATAATTCTAAACAGCAAGTACTATATTTACCTCTATAGCATTCCATTCTGTAGCTGAAAAAAATTATTTTTATCCAAAAAATTGTAGTTGCAAAAATGTGTTGCAAAGTGGCCACTGTACATTCAATGATGGTACAGTGGCTACTAGAATATGGTACTGTGGCCACTACTGTTTAGGAATTGTAAAAGGAATACATAATAGACATTTGCTAGAATAATAGTTTATTTAAGAATAAAAAAATTATTTCTATAACAAAAAAACAACTCAAATATACAGAAAGTAACATAATCACTTTCAATGGCCAAGAGTTAACAAACATTATGCATAGATAAATTGATGGAAAAAGAAAATAAATTTGCTGTTCTAGTAGTGCCACCGACTTTTACAGGTTGAGATAAATGAAGTACAATATCACTAACTGGAACTATGGCTAAATCAGGAAAATCGGGATACGTGAAGAAGCACCCAGTGCCGGTATATTATTACCAATGGCATTAATACAGCCACACATGGTAACTAATGTACCTCGTTCGCTTGATGTGATGTGGCTAACCTGCTTTTGCCCCTCTCTTGCGAGAACTTTCCCTGTCTGTTGAACGGTAGTGAGGGCTGTTTCATCAACATTATAGACCTGCTCGGGTCCCAGGTTATACTTTTCATAAATTTGACGTAGATTATTAAAAAACTGTTCTACGACTGGTTTATTAAAACCCATGGCTCTACCCAAAGATGTGGCTTCTGCTAGTCTTATGGACAAATCATTTCTCCTTTTCATGAAGCCGTTAAACCATAATCTTCCAGCAGTACAATTTTCTCTCCAAGAAGCGGGTATTTTTTTATCATTGGCCATTGCTAAGTCGTATGCTAACTTTCGCGCGCATTTAGGATTCATACCATGATGCAACTTTGCCATAGTTTGGAAATAATCGCTTAGAACGTCCTCTTCTTCGAGAGAAAATATCTGATTGACACGGTAATTTGGAGTTTGCCTTGGTACTCCTTCCAAAATTGGTGAGGTCCAATCAATTTCTTCTTCTTGATCGTTGCATTTCTTAATATAACGCCTAAGTGTAGTACGTGGAATGCTGTACCTGATAGCTGCAGCTTTAACTGATAATACACCATTCATTATATCGCGAATTGCATTGCCCATAGTTTTCCCGCCGAAGTTTTTCCAATCTCGACATGTGTGTTACTTTTCGGCGAGGCATTTTTCCAAAATAATATCTGAAATAAATGAGATCCAAATTTACAATATTGTACTAAATAATTTTTTAGTCAAGGTACAGTGGCCACGCCTTATTAAAGAATAAAGTAGTGACCACTGTACCTACATTTAACAATGGCCACTGTACCAACCCGCACATGTATCTAGCAATTGAACAAAAAAACAAAAACTGCCGTATGAAACCAAGCGCTTATGATATAAATATAAACGTTCATGTATTATGTATAAGCTGTCAACACCAGTTCACTTCGATGAGCATTATTTTGTCACTAACCATAAATTCCACTTGCTGGCTGTTTTTTACTGCACATACACAATTTGAGGTTAAGTTGATTTAAAACAGAAAATCTTCGAATTGAGGCAGATAACTTTGTAAGCATTGCAAGTGCATCGTTGGCAAACACTGTACTAGATGGCAGTACCTAATCTTTTCAAATAAGAAATTCGCGTGATGGTGGCCACTGTTCCTGCATGGCCACTGTTGCAGACCCTCCCCTACATATCAAAGTTATATTTCTTCTTATAAAACACCCTATATTTTTTTATATTTTTAGGTACTATAGACCAAATAAAGGTAAGTTACTTTTATGTTTTCTATACCTAAAACTAACCGTTTCTGAGAAATTTTTAGAAATTAAAAAATACGGACCATAATTCAAAAATTGTTTACACCTTGTAACATGTAACGAGCTGCTTGTAGCTGAATTTACTGCTTCGCTGAAAGGTTAAAGTTAACTACTACATGAAAGTTTTATTTCATTATTGTACAGAGTGGTGAAAAAAATGGCATCAAAGTTTGGGCACATTCTTTATTGAATAACTTCTTAAAATTAAATGGAACATCCTGTATTGTAATGAAAAGCTGAAAACATTTTTGAACTCATTTTATTGAATAATTAACAAAGGTTAATGATAAAAGAATTATTTTAACGAATGCTCAAAGAGGTGCCCATTATTCTCGATGCATAAGTGAACTCTTTCTTGAAATGAGTGCTGAACTCTTAATAACATGTTTTGCGGTATGGAACGAAACGCTCTTTTTATTTGTACTTTCATATCCTGAAGTGTCGTTGTCAGTTTATGGTGAACAATATATTTGATATATCCTCATAAAAAATGTCGGGACTTACTAGTTCCGGAGAACTCGCTGGCCAGTTCTGTGCTGTGGACTTCCTCGTCCTATCCATCTATTTGGATATTGTCGATCTAACTCGTTTCTAACTAGTCTATCAGAGTGCGCAGGTGCACCATCTAGCTGCATCTACATCCGTTGATCAAAATCATATCAATTCGTTCTTGCCGAGGGTAAATTCTTATTTTAACTAATTGAAATGTGCCAATTTTTCAAGAAAATGCTAATTTTAAACTACTTTACAGAATGACAATGGCTTGATCAAGTATTTTACCTGTCAAATAATTGTCCTTTCAAAACAATAACTAACGTCATCTAGGCCAAAGCCTACTATTATTGAAAGAAATAGTAAGTTAGGTTCAGAAAGAAACCGTAACTTTGGTAATATTGAAATGTTATTTATGTTGGCCCGATAATAATATTATTTCAGGATTTATTTCACGATGAAGCTTATACATTTGGTATAGAAAATATACAGTAACTTACCTTTATTTGGTCTATAGTATCTAAAATTTTTAAAAAATATAGAGTGTTCCATGAGAAAAAATGTAACTTTGATATGTACCTTTCTTCTGGTTCACCCTGTATATTTCAAAATAATTTTGGAATATACTCCTCATGGACCCACATATGACTGTGCTTAATTTTTTTCCTCACTCTTTTCATTTCTCATAGAAACACCGAGGCGAATATGCTGGGTCACCCGGAAATATATATATATATATATATATATATATATATATATATATATATATATATATATATATATATATATATATATATATATATATATATATATATATATATATATATATATATATATATATATATATATATATATATATATATATATATATATATATAATCCATATATATACAGGATGTCCCGAAATTAGACATCAATATTTCGACCACATATTTTTCTTCCAAAAATAGAGATAAAAGTTCATATAAACTAGGGTCCACAACTTCTTCGTTTTTAAGCTCCAGGGTGTTAAAGGTGAAGACCTGATGGTGGTTTTTTGTAAATATTTTCGAAACCTGTGAAGGTAATTGAATGAAATTTGGTACAGATACGGAACTTTTTATGCTCTATTTAATATATTAAAAGTAAGTATTGCAATATTCTCAGGACTGCGTAGTGCAAGAGGATATTGGCAAAAAATTAGGCCCAATTTTTTTGGTGGATGAGTTTCAGTAATTTTGACTTCAAAATTTGAAAACATGAAGCTTTTTGTACAAATAAGGTACTCTTCTCATACTTCGCTAGGAAGCAGCATTTTCGAGAAAAATGCATTTGAATATTTCTTTACGAATTGATTTTTGTCCCGAAATTAGACGTCAATATTCTAACCTCGTATTCTACTTCCAAAAATAAATATAAAATTTCATATAAACTAGTGTCCACAACTTCTTCGTTTTAAAGGTGAAGGCCCGATAATGGTTTTTTATGAATATCATATTCGATATCCCTATTCTAGTCTAATTAGAAGTGTGGTGCTGCATTTTCTCAACAAGGTCGGCAATTCTTGGTGTTATCAAGTGTTTGAAAGTGCGCAACCAATATATTGCTTTTGTATTGAAATTTGTCAAATATGAAATTTGTCATTTTAAAGCCCAAAATTTGTAGGCTCTCCCACCTCCCGATGCCCTTTCCTCCAGTTTGCGAACAACTGAACTAAACATTAAGAAACAATTATTTGAGCTTTACTTATTCTAACATTTAGATAAGATGCTCGAAAAGGTTACCCTGCATATTTGGGCTCTACGGGTAATCGCATGTCAAGCTTGCGAAACTTCAAAATGGTTTTGACCTATTTGATTCCTTGCCACACGTATTCTTTCACACAACTTCTCCTCGTTGTCTACTTTTCTTGCGTATACTATATCTTTTATACGGCTCCAAATTAAGTAGTCTAGTGGATTTAAATCCGGCGATCGGGGTGTCCACGGAATAGGAACACCTCTTCTAATCCATTTATACGGAAATTACTCGTCTAGCCAATTCCTAATATTCACACCATACTGAGCTGGCTCACCGTTGTGCTCTGCCATTGCATAAACCACGTACAGTCGTACAAAGTGGATATCTGATAATTCTCTATTTGAAAACCTCTGCTTTACTACTGAATAGCTTTTTTTTCCGACAACAAGCAGCACAATTTAAAACTGGGCGATTGATAATTGACAGCTCATTTTTCTTTACTTAGCAAATCAAAAAACGTTATTTGTTTCCAGGTCTGCTGCTTATTTTCTCTTCGATTTCAACATTGAAATGCTAAAAATCAATTCGTATAGAAATATTCAATTGCATTTTTCTCGAAAATGCTGCTTCCTAGCGAAGTATGAGAAAAGTACCTTATTTGTACAAAAAGCTTCATATTTTCAAATTTTGAATTCAAAATTACTGAAACTCATCCACCAAAAAATTTTGGCCAAATTTTTTGCCAATAACCTCCTGAGAATATTGCAATACCTACTTTTAATATGATTAAATAGAGCATAAAAATTATCTATACCAAATTTCATTCAATTACCTTCACAGGTTTCGAAAATATTTACAAAAAACCACCATCAGGTCTTCACCTTTAACACCCTGGAGCTTAAAAACGAAGAAGTTGTGGACCTTATTTTATATGAACTTTTATCTCTATTTTTAGAAGTAAAATATGTGGTTGAAATATTGATGTCTAATTTCGGGACATCCTGCATATATATATATATATATATATATATATATATATATATATATATATATATATATATATATATATATATATATATATATATATATATATATATATATATATATATTATATATATATATATATATATATATATATATATATATATATATATTATATATATATATATATATATATATATATATATATATATATATATAATATATCTATACATATATATTATATATATATATATATATATATATATATATATATATATATAATATATATATATATATATATATATATATTATATATATATGAATAATATTCATATATATATATATATATGTATATCTATACATACATGTATATATATATATATATATATATATATATATATACTATATAATATATATATACTATATACTATATTATATATATATATATGTATATATATATATATATAAATATATATATATATATATATATATATATATATATATGTATATATATATATATATATATATATATATATATATATATGTATAGTTTTTTGAGATTCACCAAGCCTGTTATTGCTAATAATTATCAAGTCACCTCTTGGTTTGCTTTCAGTGATTACAGTGAATTTGCCCAGATTACTCTCTGGCGTAACTAAACCCCTCCAACAGTCAAAATTTATTTATCATGTCTCTTCTTCAATGAAAGTATTGTTTTCTAAGCAACTGGTGAGTTTCGTATTATATTCAAATAAAATGTGTAGCGGTTTTATCAAAGTCAAAAGAACAACATTTTTCGAAAAACCTTTTTTTTTGAAAACCGCGCACGCTCCAATTCAAAATAATATTTCCATGAAACAGACAATCCAAGAGCATGTTGAAATTAAATTTTTATATATATATATATTTTTTTTTTCTGACAGTGCTGTATTGTATGTATATTAACCTGTTTATCTCTTGAAAGTTATAACGTGCTACTGAATTTGGAAAACTACTTTATTGTTGAGTTAACACTTTGTCATGAAATTCGTGACATTTTGTGCTTTTTAGAAAGAAGCTATATGCTTTCCTATTTATTTACCTAGCAATAGCCTGCTGAAAAATAAATAAATTATATATTTACATATAAATATAAATATATATATAGGTATATATATAAATATATATATATATATATATATATATATATATATATATATATAAATATATATATATATATATATATATATATATATAATATATATATATATATTATATATATATATATATATATATATATATTATATATATATATATATATATATATATATATATATATATATATATATATATAATTATGTTAAAAATAAGGGTTCATTGACTTATATGGGGTATGGGGTAGTAAAACTCTTTCATTTACGCCTAGCTTTCGCATTCATTTAATGCATCATTAGGGCTTCTGCAATCATTGAAAATCATGTTTAATTATACATACATAGTAAAGCATTACTTACCAATATTGAAGATTACTTATAAACAGTGTTAAAGACATTAAAATAACTCAGACAATAAAATTACAAAAATATATATTTCATCAAGATAGAAGTTTTTCGATTTAATCTTAACAACTGTTTTTTTTCAATTCAATCTCTCGCTAAATGTCATTGGACAGTCGTTTAATGCTGTCAACTGTCATTCTCTTCGGATATGACAGTTGACAACATTACCGGGAGATTGAATTGAAAAAAAGAGTTGTTAAGATTAAATCAAAAAACTTCTATCTTGATAAAGTATATATTTTTGGAATTTTATTATCTGAGTTATTTTAATGTCTTTTACACTGTTTATAAGTACTCTCCAATGTTGGGATAACCTCAATATTAGTAAGTAATGTTTTCTGTTTTACTATGTATGTATAATTAAACATGATTTTCAATGATTGCAGAAGCCCTGATGATGCATTAAATGAATGCGAAAGCTTGGCGTAAATAAAAGAGTTTCACTACCCCATCCCTGAGTCAATGAACCCTTATTTTTAACATAATAATATTTGATGTGACTCTTAATCTACAGAATATATATATATATATATATATATATATATATATATCTATATATATATATTTATATATATATATATATATATTTATATATATATATATATATATATATATATATATATATATATATATAAATATATATTTATATATATATATATATATATATATATATATATATATATATATATATATATATATATGTATAGCGACTGTGGTTAGCTAGTACCAAGTTACCTACTAGAGTATCCACAGATCACAAAACATATAACACTAATTATGAAATATACACTAATTGAAAAAGAACAGTAAATATTCCTACAAGTCACATAAATTAGAAATTAAATACTAGTAATCAGAAATCAGAACTCACTCCTGTGCCTTTTAATGCATTCAATTTGAAAAAATCAACGTTATTTTGTATTTGATTAGTATAGCGATTCATACGGCTGAGGGGCGAATTCTGCTCCGAATAAGTATATCTAGACGGTAGGTGAAACAATTCACTCACCCTGAGAGACTTCTGGGGAACATGCATGTATGAAGAGAACATCTGAGTTGTTTATTAAATTGTTAACGATTCTGTATAAGAAAAGTACATCCGCAATAATTCTCCGATCTAACAAAGAATCTATGCAAAATTGATATCGCGCTAGAGAATAATCACCATTGTGGATTAAATAATAAATTTAAAAAATTTATTCTGAATCCCTTCCAGGCGGCCTATGTATATAACAGTTAGTGATTTAACATTTCTCAATGATTCACACTTCCTACGGATGTAACCCAATATCCTAGAAGACGAGTTAACAACGGAATCGGTATGAAGATCAAAAATAAGTTAACGATCGAACATCACCCCAAGGTCTTTTGTTGAGGTTGCTTTCTGAAGAGATACATTTCTTACGTACTGAATGTTGTTTACCTAATTCAAGTTTTGCGTGAAAGTCATAGAAATACACTTGTCCAAATTGAGAAATAATCCGTCATCGCAGAAACCGCCGACACGGTCAAGGTCATCCTTCGGCTTGTCACAATCTTCAGGGTTAGTTATATAAGTATGAGAAGTAAGAAATCCCAATAACGGAAGCAATTCTCAATTTCATTAATATGAATAATGAAAGATAAAAGTCCCAAATGTGACTCTTGGGGTACTCCAGACGAGGTAACAAATGATTTTTAGCAAAATCTCTGAATTGAGACGAATTGTGAATGATTTTTAATGTGAGTTTCGACCCGATCTGTGAAGACATACACCTACACGGACTCCAGTCAGACGGCTCAGCAAGATGTTATGACTGATTTTATCGAAAACCTTGCTGAAGTCGGTATAGATAGTATCAACTTGAACTCGGCCATATTGCTGTGCACGAATTCGGTAACAATGAATGAATTTGTTTCTGAAGATCGGCTTGGGAAAAAGCCATGTTGCTTCGAAATTATGTTTTTCACTAATGCACAGAAATTACCGTATACTAGTTTTTCCACTAGTTACTAGTTAGACATGATCGGAATTTTACTTATAGGAATATAAATCTCATCATTTTACTTCGGCCACTTTTAAAAATCGGCACAATCACAGCAGCCTTTCACCTAACTGGATATCCGCCTAATCTCAAAGACATATTGAAGATAACTGTTAATGAGACGCACAGAGATGTGCGCACTTTTTTTATAGAGACAGAGGGTAATCCGTCAGGGCCCGCACCTTTGCACCTTTTCTATATATATATATATATATATATATATATATATATATATATATATATATATATATATATATATATATATATATATATATATATATATATATATATATATATATATATTATTATATTTATATATATATATATATATTTATATATAAATATATATATATATATATATATATATATATATTATATATATATACATATATATATATATATATATATATATATATATATATATATATATATATATATGAAATATTCATAACAACAGCACACAATGAATTGATAGAAAAATTAAGTGCTTTGTTATTTATTCTAAATTTCGAAATTTTTATCCTTCTTCAAGCGCTGAATATTAGATAGTTGCCACAAGCGATATGAACAATAGAGAGTTGCTTCGGATGTATTAGGTTCACCTACCGAATGTAGTAATCTGACTATTCCAAAGAAAAGCAGTAACATGTAAACATGTATCGTGCTATCTGTAAGGACAGATCAGGCACAAACGTCCTAAGGAAACGTCCGGCATCTAAAAATTCAAGCATCTGTCATACTATAGGTGGTTAGTTTCTATTTTGCGGCAAGAGCAAACATAACTATATAAATTGATGCCACTACGCTGTAGGCAAATTAAAAAGAGATCATTACTTGCATTGTATGTAGCTATTTCTTACATATGCATTTATTATGGATCTAGACGAAACTAATATTATGTGCAAATATTCTTCATGAGGTTTTATGACTGACAAAGATAATTTGTTTGAGCCTTCTAATGCTATAGTATTTAATAAGTAATTCTCAGTACACTCTAGACACGAAGCTTTTTCTAATGAACACAATAAAACCAATAAAGTTTATGTTTCAAATTTCTTATATAATATAATATATACCTTTTTATGGAAATCTAAATCAGGAAATATTTCGCCTCTGTGAAATCTTGAGATCGTTTTTTAAAGATATTTGGATACATATAATTTATCGACAATCCTTCAAATAGACAAACTTATTCACTAGTAATCTGAAGGATCAGTTTTCAAACTATAATTTTTTGTAATTTTGTAGATCAAATTCAATGAAGTATAAAGTTTGTTTGAAAAATTTAATAATATTTACTAGCAAAAATTCAATGGCTTTTTGACATGACAATTTTTCTAAAAGTTTTCCAAATTTCGAAACTGATGAAATATATTTTCAAAGGCTTGTATCTTGATCAACAATACTGTACCTCGAAATCAATATAGATTTTTACAGAAGCTGATGAAGCTCACTTCATTTCTCTAATTTCGCCTGGTCCGGAACTAGGCACTTTTTAAAGGCAAATTTACGCTTTTAACGCATGCCCTTACTTTCACAGCTATTAGGTCAACATAATAAGGTGATATTCTTTTATGAATATTAATAATCATGTTACCATTTTACAAACGAACAAGAACTGAGGATATTCATAATAATTTTAAAAAATACGCAACTGACATTAGCATGCCTTTACACCAGTGTAAGAAGTAATTGCTGAAGGTGTACTAGCAATGATCGGCAGTAGTAATGAATTTTTTTTCCATTACAAGAAATAAATATCCTTTGCATATTGTGAGTAATACGATAGCGTTATACGTCAAGAGTTATTATGTGACACAATATTATCTTTTGAATATAATTACTGAAATTCGAGCAAATCCTTTATCAGACAGATTGTTTAAGACTTTTCTAGACTCATCTCTAGATGAGTCTTCTCAAGCTCAATTTATATTACATACTGATATCAAATGGTTAATTAAAGGCAAAGCAATTGGTAGATCTTTTGATCTCTTGGTAAAAATGAAAATCTTTTTCATTTCTAAAGATCGTATGTATGAACAGTTGGATAACGTGAATTGTTTTATGGATTTACCTATTTTCAGGGACATATTTGGAGAATTAGACAGATTAAATCTGGTTCTCCGTGAGAGAAATAAGTATTTGGCAGAAATGATGACCTCGATAATAGCACTCAAAAGCAAAAAAAATCAATTTTGGATCAATAAATATAGAAAAGCAAGTTGTATTGGAAAAAATGTTTTTCATCTGATAACATTCACTGCACATGTGCCAATACTTTTGCAGTTCGAAAATTGGTAAATTCGAAAAAAAATGCGTTTTTGAACCTGTGACTGTATTTGTTGTGAATTATTGGACTACATGAATAGATAAACTGAAGTTGCTATATTTACAGCAGAACTCCCTCAATAATAAATTTCAAAATTTTGTATTTACAAGTCATATACTCAGCATACTTTTATGCCGAGAATTTGTGGAATTCATTTGATCATTTATGATCAGTTGAAGAAAGGAGACTTTAAAATAGAATCCTGCTTTGGTTCTACTCTGTATATTTGTGCGCCCTTTTCCAGGCGTGTGTGAAATCAGAAATACACCATCTCGAATATTTATCGCGAAACATGCACGATATCCCGATATAATTACATATTTTCATAAGTATGCAAAATCCAAGGCAAACTTATCAAATTCAGTTAGCCGCATGATTAGTATTGAAAAAATTTCACATAGATATATATATATATATATATATATATATATATATATATATATATATATATATATATATATAAATATATATATATATATATATATTATATAGATATATATATATATATATATATATATATTTATATATATATATATATATATATATATATATATATATATATATATATATATATATATATATATATATATAGGTATATGTATACATGTCTGTTCATTATTTTCAAATTTTTTTAAATTTTGGATTGATTCGGCCGATACTTGGTGTAAATTAATAAACATATTAAAACAATAGTTAAAAATAACAATTTACACATTTATTATAAAAAACAACGCATGACGCACGTTTCGGTGGAACTTCACCTTCTTCTGATGCTAGCGGCAAACTAACTATGATTCTCTGTTATATCGAAAACAAGAAATAACAAATTATGTAGAAGGGGTAAATACAAAGATGGTTACAAATAATTATTAGAAAAGGAAAAACCAATTATGAACTGCTAGTCAGGTAGTTCGGTAATTTTGAAAAGATTAAGAAGGGGGCTTCAGAACACAAACGTAGCTTTGTTAATCAGAAGTCGGATTCACATTATGCAAACCATTTAATCCAAGAAAATCACACATTCAATTTCGATTTTAAAATATTAAATACTGAAAGTAAGGGAATTAAACTAAATTTTTTAAAATCATTACAGATAAATAAATACAAGCATTCCGGTCTCCTATTGAATAGCCCAATCGATCATACTTCAAGCCCCCCCCCCACCCCCCAAGAAAACAGATGTATAGATATATATATATATATATATATATATATATATACATATAATGGTGGTGCACTGTCGTGAGTTCACAACAAATTTGTTTTTAATCAAATTCAGGACGTTAACAGTAAGCGGGTCCTAGTTCGCACTTTCGACTGCAGCACGTATTTAATTTTATTAGATGTAGCTCTTGATCAAACTACATAGTTGTTCTAAAACCATAATATTCCCACCAAACTAGGTCGCATTTCTTAGATATATCATGGCAACTGCTAATAATTCTCAATAACGCTTGTCTGAAAATGTGTGATATAGGTGAATAGGTCACCTGTTAACAACGTCGATAGCCGTATTGATGGTCACTAAGGAAATTATTCTGTTCGGGATGTGCACGATCTGTGACTTGATGGCATATTTCATTACTGGCAATAAGAGCATAATGTCAATTGGGTGCTCATTTTCAGGAAAGCACTTTCTTGGAATGGGCAGGACTCTTGCAATTTTTCGTATAGACGGAAAAGTCCTTTGATCGAAGGATGGCTGTTATAGCTAGCAAAGTAGCGATGCAAGTAATGTATCAAAACAGAAGCTCGAATTCCATCAGGCGGACTTCCTGTAGTTAAGTTGTTTCAAGGTGCAACAGTTGTTTCGTATGCAAATTTTCAGCTTAGGCCCTGACAACTGGACTTTCGGAAAAAAAAATTTTTAAATAATTTCAATTATCCGTGTTTCAATATCGCGATCCTGTTGTTTAAAAATTTGTTATAATTAAGTGTTTTGTTTGCAAGAGAATTGAAAAAATATATATTATGATTAATTAAAGTTTTTGATTCTGCTATTATGTAAATTGATAATGAAAACTGAAGAATAAATTCGATGGACGATATTTTTGATTTGAAAACTGAAGAATTTAAATTTTTCAATTTTTTCAACGGAGTTCTATTCAAAAGACCTTCATGAGTAACTACAAGAAAGGATTCATATTTCTAAAATTATCACACTTGCAATGTTCTTGTTCAAGCAGCAAAACATCAGTAAGTACCTAATTGGAAAATTACAATAAAATTAAGCCTTAAGCTTTTCATTTCATTTACATATTTGATGGTAAAATATTTTTATTGCCACAGAGTCCCGAATGGGCATAACTTGCGCAAGCCAGAGTTCTCGTTTTTCGCCGTATGTTCAGCCCTCTGACAAAATTATAAATATTGGTTCTACAGTTCCGGGAGTTGGATATTTCTTCCTCTGTTAAATTTTGTTTAGATTTGAAAAATCAGAATTATTTTTTGAGATATTTGCTATAAACAAAATCTATTCTCCGTATATTGTTTATAACTACTAGAATTTTTCGCGATCGCCACTTCGTTTTTCTCTAAAGATCGAAATACATTCATATTTTTCAGAGACCGCTGAAAAAGTACAACAAAAAAGTACTTGTTGACTAGGCTATGTAGTCTTCTGGACCTGAAGACTCTATTTTTGCGAGATGAAGATGAATGCAAAATGGGTGCTCAACTAAAGTATTTCCAATATTTCAACTCGACACGAGAGAAATGTGCCTCGAACAGATCCCCGTGATACTCCACAGTAATATAGCATAACTCTCAAATTCCCTTGGAGATATCCACATACTTTTGACGTTCTTTCAAATCATTCCCCACAAAATTAATAGCTGCATTAGATAGAAAAATGTGCCACGATAAAGCCTACAGAATTTCATAATTTTCAACAGAATCAAACATTAAGTGTCTCTGAAAAAGACATTGGACAAAATACAATCAAAAACATCCAAAGAAGCTATACATACGGTACAATTTGTCTCAAATTATAAATGTCTCTTTATTAGATACTTTATCTTTTTGATTCTAATTCCTATTTTCTTGAAAATATGTGCCACGAAAATATTATAGAAATTATCCGTGATTCGTTCGTCCTGTATCTAGATAGTTTTGCAGCTTTCGAAAAAAAACAGACTGATTCACAAATTTTAACAAGACATGGCTGAATATACAGGCAATATGTACCTTGATATAAACGCATCATTTTCATATTCAATTGACTCGAACTATTTTAATCAGATTATTTTCAGTTATCTTAATTTTATACATCATTCAACTTTTTATCTTGATTATTGACCTAACTGCTGTTGTATGTCCGAAAAAGTTTATTATTTGTCGTACAATATATGCTACTCCATGCAGAAGATCAATAAGTTGTTTTATGAAATAAGTTATTACAAGCAATAATTCGTTGCAGACACATTGTCAAGTAATTCCCTCTCTATGACTAGTTTTATACGTTTCAGTAGGTAGTTTCTTCTTCATATTCAGTTAAGAAAATATAAGATGATGGAACATTATGTTATCATTTAAAATATTCTTCAAAATTAAATTATGAATTTATCCTTATGTGGTTTGCCTTTTTTTCAGATTTTAATTGAAAATATTTAATTGTAAAATTTATATCAATAGATTATATTAATTTTTTTTTATATAAAATTTTTATATTTCAACTGATTTGACTGTTTCTTATAGATTCTGTTCAACTTATTATTATGTTTAAGGATGTTTAAATTTTGTAGATATTCTAGTAGCATCATGTCATTTGCTCAAAATTCAGATTTTAAATTAGTTTAATTAGTTTACTCGTTATTATTATAATAAGCAATTATATCAAAACATTTTTAACCGATAGAACCGCATTAGCAAGTGTGTTAATATAGAATACATTATTTTCGATAAAACTTCAAAATACAAGTTCACTTTTTTGACGACCTTAGTATTTAGTCTTAAGTTCGAGAAAAACTCCATAATTCAACCCCACATATCCACCAAAATTGTTCACTAATATAGGTGACCTAAAATAATTGTAATCACAAAGTGAATCATACAAATCACGAATTTAGTTGTAGCATATACGTACATCAGAGGGTGCATCTCAAACATCTAAAATAAACTTACGCTACTAACCTATAATAATCTTCGGTTCATCAATCATAATTGTGAGCCAATACCAAAATATTTTTCTATATCAAGGAACATATGTCCAGTGAATGCATAAAGCATTAGAGATTCTGGCCAAAACGAGGTTAATATAAAGAAGTTATTCAGTATCATATAAAAAGGATTCAAAATCGTTATAAATGTGGATTAATAAATATTCTTATGCATACAAACTTAATATACATTTCGTAAATGAACTTATTAGAAACGGAAATACATATACCTACATAATAATTTGAGTTTCCATATTTTCTGAAATTTCAATAATTCAATAACTATGATAAATCAAAATATAATCACATTTATTAATAAATAGAATCATTATTCCATATATTTGAAATAAAATTAAGAGATAGAAATTAACTCGGAATCGAAATACAATCACTTAATATTAAATATTGAAATGAGAGATAAATTGAATCATTCACTTGATAATTATGTTGAAGACATGACACTTATTACTTTCTAAATTATTTCATACCTCCATAAAAACTATATTACGATTTACAATAAAAATATTCAATAGTATCAGTTCCTCCATCTAATGAAAAATTATCTCATACTGAAAAATGGTAACATTCATCAAGAGAGAATAATTGGCTATTGTATCGAATCAAAAATCAATTATGAGGTACGGCAGATATATATATGTATAACTTTTTGAAAATTATTAGCAATAACAGGCTTGGTGAATCTCAAAAAACTCGATTTTATTAAAAAGTTGACGTTTCGCCACGACATTCGTGGCTTTTTCAAAAAAAAATGTAAAAAGTTTTAATAATCATATGAAAGATATAGTATTATCGAATTAGTTTAATTTATTTTCATTAGAACGAATGCTAGAAAGGTGAGAAATAAATAATACCTGATAAAATTAACTTAGAAACTATAAAGTTATTAAATTTATATTGGAATAAGTTATCTTACTGTAAGCTGAACTAGTTTGATGAATATTCACAAGCTCAACAGAATAACCTTTAACATAATAGTTGAGAAATAATATTGGTTTACGTCGGTGGTATCATTTATTCCATATACCTACAATCATAGTTCTTGTAATTTTCAATTACTCATTTTAATTATTATTTTTCAATAAGGAATTTGTTGTTTTTCAAATGAATAGAAGCAGGTGGAATGTAAGTCATTTCAATAGGAATATAATATAAAATTAACTCATTAAGTATAACTAATTCGTGATTACAACAAAAACACTCTGCCGATATAATCAGAAGAATCAGTTTCATACTCAGAAGTGAGGCAACAAAATCTACAAAATTCAATAAATTCTAAATTCAAACTTCTTATACAAACGTACATTGTCACATGAAATAAAATTATACACCAGTTTGATAATATATAATAAGAATATAAAATATACTGCATGTGATCTACACAATGTCAAATTGATAAATGTAAATTTGATAAAAAATCTTCCCATTCTCTTCATTAATTGAACCGACATGAATATTTGTCTATAGTCAAATGGAGTCGAAACTATTTTAAATTAATCGTCTGATTGTCTTCCTAAGAACCTATCCTCCTAAATTTCTTCAGATTCATTTCGCCGTAATTGGCTTTGTATCTGATGTACCGGCTCCTTCGCCAATTTCTATGAACAAAATTTTTAATAAATAAATGTAAATTATTATATTCTTCAATAGAGTAATAGATTTATTAGTTGCCAGTTCAATGATGAAACATATTTGTGATTTCAGTAGTTTGGTTCAACTTGAAATAAACCGAACAATAATATATATCACCTATTGCTTTCGTAAGAAAGCCTTAAAACAATTCGCAAGACACTTATTGAGGCATTTTTTTCAGAAATCAACTAGGCATTAACAACGTGCATTCCGACGATTGTTTCGAAGAGTGTCGTTGTACATGATGTAAACATGCAACTACTTTTTGATGATTCAACAAGTATTATTCTTTTAAATTTATCAGATGTTGATATGAATAGTAAATTTAACCAGCGCCAAAAATGGTTGACAAGATATGTGTTCACCTCTGTGAAAGGTTCATCAGTTGGTAGGACTTTTCATTAGGCACACAAAATGCCAAATTTTTAATCCGATTGCCGTGTCCAAAGATATTCCAATAATTCATTATAATAAAACTATATTTATATATAGATATATATATATATATATATATATATATATATATATATATATTTATATATATATATTGTATATATTTATATATATAATATATATATATATATATATATATATAATATACATATATATATATATATATATATACATATATGTATAATATATATAATACTATATATATATATATGGATATTACATTATATTGACTTCCAATAAGGGCGAAATATTCAAATGTCAATTTATATCGATTGTGATAAACAAATTAGCATTTCTAACAAATACTGTCTAAGGTAGATGTAGATATTTCGATGCTTCGTGAACTGTTATAACCAGCTTCGCTAGCAGGTTTGTTTGATCAGTTTCAAATAACTGTCCTAGTTTCACTTAATTATATGTATATATATATATATATATATATATATATATATATATATATATATATATTTATATATGTATGTATGTATGTTTATAGATATCAAAATGAAATAAAATAATTCATGTTATGCACATTCGTTTTCATTTTATATCTACCAAAAATTATTTCATATTTGCTAAGAATCTTTCACACCACACACATCATAATAATGCATACATACCTTCTAACAGAAATATGAGAAATAAAATGTAATTCCGCCAGGTCATCTTGTAGTTCTAGGATAGGCAAATCTAATTCCACTAAAATGGAAATATCATTGTCTAAAGTTTCTAGAGATCTTGCACTCACAGAACTAATTGAATTAAATTTTGTAAGTAACTTATCCAATATCGACAATAGTTTTCAATTATTGAATAGATTTTTCATAAAACGATCAATCAAATCACGCACTACGTAAGAACACGTGGGATGCTACGATATTTTCAGAACAACGCTTCTAATCACCATAAAAGTTAGCGGAAAACTGCGAAACGGGGTTGTCACGGCTTTATTTTCATTGGATGAGGATTGACAGTGCCCGCCTGCGCGTAGGGTTCAGTTCCTTGTCTATTTCACTGATGATTTGGATTGTTAATTCATCTATTCAAAACACCAGTTGAAATGATTCTTTACTATGGCACTAGGAGAGAGCACCGATCAGAATTACTTCTTTCGCAAAATAAGATTTTCAGGATTTGAGTTATACATATATATATATATATATATATATATATATATATATATATATATATATATATATATATATATATATATATATATATATATATATATAATAATATATATATATATATTATATATATATATATATATATATATATATATATATATATTATATATATATATATAATATATATATATATATATATTATAATATATATATATATATATAATGAACAAAAACAAAACTTGAATTTACTACGTTGATTATCACAAAAATACTGTTCTTAACTCAATCCATAATCTGCCCGATTATGGTCTAGTGACCGGAATTGCAATCGCAGTGTTATATTTTCGAAGTATTTCTATGATCATAAACGTAGTAAATTCAAGTTTTGTTTTTGTTTATAATGTTAATCACGTAGTAACGACGGTTTCCATCAACTATGATATATATATATATATATATATATATATATATATATATATATATATATATATATATATATATATATATATATATATATATATATATATATATATATATATATCAAATCATGAGAAACATACTCGCTGGCCAGTCAATTTCATACCTTACATAAAATGAACAAGGAAAATTCTTTAATAATTTAAAAATTATAAAACAACTTACTGAGGGAGCTGGTTATACGTATTCCGTAACGCAAAATCTGAACCATATACGCCACTGTATATAGAAGAGTAAATATCCTTATGTCAGGAGGTACGTATTCTCGCAACGAATTTCTGCATTTTCGATCTAATCGGTGAAATGTTGGATCCCAATATCTTTGGTGGGAGGGCGCTCTGGGTTGTTATCCAGACAGAGTTACTGACCACGATTTGTACTGGGAAACAATTCGAAATTTGTTAATTCACTTCGAGTCAAATAAACCGCACTGATGAGATCTAATAAGATCGAAACAGCTGTATGCCGATTTTAAGTCAGGGTGACTTGACGATTTCTATTATTCACCGTTGAATTGTGAATGAAGATTTTGCGTTGCGGAATACGATAAAAATATTTTGGCAACGGCGCAGCGCCACTGTTATTTTAGATCTATAGAGCAAAATAAATTACCCATGAAAACAAATTTTCAGAATAATCTCATGTCCTGTTCTCCGTAAACGTCTAACCTACCATCCACCGTGAGTGACCCTGTATATATATATATATATATATATATTTATATATATATATATATATAATATATATATTTATATATATATTATATATGTATATATATATATATATATATATATATATATATATATATAGGTCGGCGTCATGATACAGTGCGAATGGAAAAAATTATTGTTCAAGAAAACTAAAAAATTTGTTCTAATGACAAACCGAACTAAAAAGAATAAAATCAATATCGAAGTACATCGCGTATTAGTTGAAGAGCCGAGCAGCCTGGTTGAGAAAAATACTTGTGACATACGATGCATCGTACCTCAATATAAGCGCTTTCCTCGCCAAATTTTTCTCTATATATATAAATATATATATATATATATAAAATTTTTTTGGCTGTTAAATATTCGTAAATTCTTTTCAAAAAATATTTTTTGTTTGAATATGAAGTACTATTGAGTCAGTTTCGAGACATATGGTGGAGGCGCGGTCAACGTTTCTTCGACCATAAGAGTTCTGTATCTCTTCGTGTTCTACTAGATAGTCGTTG
>JARQZK010004403.1:0-27500 GCA_030704885.1 Cynegetis impunctata
TTATTAAATAATAAATAAGCAGCGATTTTACGTCTTAGTTGCCACTGAAATAAACTTAAGGAATACGCATCCATTGTTATTGAATACAAACTCTTGATTTCTCTGGATGTCTCGAAATCAACAACTTTGTCAATGTCAGACTATGTCATGTCATAAGTCACTTATCACCAACATTAGCAATCTGGAAAAAAGTAAATATCCCCAAAAATATCGCAAGTATATGAAATAGTCCAAACTGGCGAATTATTTTCCTGCGAATTTGCTATTCGCAATTCGCGCCTGTATGAACCAAGCTATAGTTTGCGACTAGTAAAGGGATCATCTGATATTTTGTCTTCACTTTCATTTGGATTAAAATTATGTATAACTACATTTTTTTATGCATAAAATAACTTGGGATCTATATAGGGTTGCCAACCCTCCCGGATTGCCCGGGAGACTCCGGTAATAATGGTTACCCTCCCGACCTCCCGGGTTACAATAATTTCTCCGTCGCTGTAACAAAACTTCGATCTTTAATGATTATGATTTTATGGTGAAAAATCGTCAAATATTAGATACTGCTCGAAAACAAAGTGAATATAAATTTAAAATTGATTGACAATTTCTTACACCCCCCTCCCCTTAGTGGACTTATAAAATTCTCCCGGGTTGGTCCTGTCGAGAGTTTGGCAACCCTAGATCCATAAAATATCAGAAAAAGATTTCTTTCACATCTTCTAAATGCATAATTGGCAGATATGGTCAAGTCAGATATACTTTTGAACTGCATAATGTTCCATATATGGCACAAAGGGATTTTTGGATGAAAAATGTCAATTATTCAAAAATACGAGTACTTGCCACTATGAGGCAGTTAATAGAAGCATGTTTTTCACAAAAACAATTTTTATTGGGTAGAAAGTTACGTGGATGAACTCAAAACTAAAGCGCCCTGTAAACGATCAAATTTGTTTGACAAATTTCTCGTGTGCTTCAAGCAATGGCATAAACGATCAAACCAAATATCAAACAAATTTGTCAAATTCTTCCTTAGTTACGGTTTTCTCGTTGACGTGACGCGCGTTCCATGGAAAATGAGTAGTACGGTTTTGAATTTAGTTGTCAAAAATGCCGTCAATCCAATTTTTCATCAAACACTTCAAACACGTGAATTGTTTGACAAACGCATTAAACAAAGCCATAGACTATCAAATAATTTGACAAACACCTAAAATTTGACAAACAAGTTTGATCGTTTACAGGGCGCTACTCAATCTACAATAATACTGACAAGCAGCTGATACATCGTCACCAATTTGAAAAACGTATCTAACTACGAAATAATTACAGAGAGGGAGCTGCCTCTTTGAAAATATGTTTGTATGTGTATGGAATGGTAATTCATGCATATAAAGTTATATTTCTCTGACGTATGTATTAAAGAGGTGTAAAACATTGGTTTGTGCCATATTTGGCACATGATGCAACAAGGGGTTAATGGACATCAATTTTACACAGTATAATCTATGTAGAAACGTATAAATGGAGTGTTTGGAATATTGTAGTGACAAGTAGCGCCACCTATTGGGGCCGGACATTAGGCTTACAGCGAGTGCGGCGCTACCATCGATTTTAACACGTAGGTAATATGGGAATGATTTTCCTATGAGGATGTTTGATGAAAAATTTGAATCGCTAGAGGTAGCACCCTATAAACCGTTATGTTTATATCTAGATATACGCATCGGTCTTAGTAGGACCACGCACGAGGCGCCAACCGCGGCGATTGGCGGTTGTTAATTTGTACAGGAATATATGGTAGACAACGCACGGGCATCCGCGTAACCGCACGGTTGGGCGGTAGTCGACATCGGGCGCGGCGAACGCGGCAACCGCGCGGTCTTGCGGTTGTCGATTTGTACAGACTTGAATGGCAGACCACGCACGAGACCGCAATATTGCGCGGTTTCCCTTCATTATTAATTTAACATTTGTAGTAAATTTGATATTTTTAGTCACTCCGGTAATTTCCTTTTCAATTTTGTTCAGTAATTCACCGAAAGACGACGTTGACATACTGGTATAATTGAAAAATTTATCTTCGAAGCTTCTCAATTCTCTATAGAAAATTACGAATGCTCCTTTACTACTTCTTTGTTGGAGCAGAGGGTGAATCCAATATTTTGCATTGCAACGACGTTTGTTTCGTTTTTTAGATAGAATTTAAATTTGCCAAATGGCTAGAGCTACTACTGCGGACACTTTCATGACGACTAGCAATCAACAAACCGCGACGGCCACCGCAAGAGCAATCCGCGCTCGACCGCTAACCGCGGCGGTTGGCGGCTCGTGCGTTGTCACTCTTAGGGTGTTGCCTCTAGCGGTTCAAAAGTCGTCGTGAAACATCCTCATATAATACAGACTAACAGAATTTCTCTGCTATGAAGGGAAAATTATTCAATGGTGAAAAATAAATATGATTTATTCACTGAAAAAAGTTATTTACAATATTATAAATTTACCACTAAAGTGGTAGTATCAAACACATAATTTTATTTATTAAGTATATAAATTTCTTCGTCTTCTTGTCCCAGTAATACTTTTAAGTCCGCTGCCAGAAATCCTGGGAGGAAACGAATTTGTCAACAGAATCACAAACATTTATCACAATTTCATTGAAAAGCTCCGCTTGCTCAGAGTAAATGTGATGGCCGGCATTTGGAATAAACTATAAGAAAAATAAAAAGTTATCAATGAACGTCAAGTAACAATTTTAATAAGTTCAATTTAATCATTAGTGCTGCTATAATTACAAGGAAAAGAGCAACAAATCTCTACTACTACCAAAAGCGAGTTGAGTTACTATCTTTCACTTACAAATCTCGCTTTCACATGCGTTTGCTAAAGTCACTAGAATATCATTAAAATTCCCTTTACCAAAAAGAAAGAATGAAATTAGGTTATTTGAAAAATCTGAAAATTGAAAGGCCTATATTGCTTATGTTCAGTTCTGAATTATCACACTTACTCTGAGATCTGTAGTATGTGGCCTTAATTCTATAATTCTTGGACCCATGGATTTATCCATCCACGTGTTTGCACCATACATTATAGTTACGGGCATGTCAGGTTTCAAATTGTGTACTCTCCGAATCATTGGTCTTCTGGCTCTGCCAATCTTTTTAACCATCGTGGTGAACGCTTTCTCACCCCTAAACAATAAAAAAAATATTAGAGGACAGTTGATGAAGAACTGGAAAAAAAGTAATTTGCATAGTGATATCTAAAAACATTAATGGTACATGAATTAATTGAATGAATTTAGTGTTGCTATGTTTCGAGATAAGTTTGTTCATTGATGAAAAGAAGTGAATAACTCTATATTACATATATTCGAACAATCAATAACGATTTGAATACAAAATACAAAAAAGGTGAACGTTTCACTAAATAAAATTCCGAAAAAAAAAACAACTCTCCATTATTTTTTAGCACGAAGATTTGTTAAGTTAGGACGGTTAGCAAGAGCTATTTGCCCTCCAAAAAGAAAAATCCAAATTAGCTAACGGTATATATATATATATATATATATATATATATATACAGGGTGTTTCTGAATTGATTCGAAAGATTTCAATGGGTGATTATTCAGCAAAAATTAAGGGGGGTCTTTCATATAACTTTTTGTTCAAAACCCTTTTCCCTCCAAGTTACAGCCCTTTGAAATTAGGTGAAAAAAAATTGTTTTTATTCAATACATCCACTTAGGAAAAAACTAGAAGAATGAAATTTGGCAGATAACTGCTGCTAATAAAATGGCAGTTTTTGAGTGTTTTTGTTACACTAAAATGTTAGCACAAGGGGCTGAAAAAAACAACCCCTATAATATTTTGCATCAGAACTTTTTAATGCGCTTATACTTTCCTATTTAAAAAATATATTTGAAAAGACAGACTCAATCTGCAACTTTTTGATATTTTGACTTTTTATCATAAAATTGTTAGGTTGATCACAAAAAAATAAAATAGTGCTCAGACTCTTCCCATAAATTCACAGAGAGGTTATCATTTATTTAAAAAAAAACAAGTAAGCTGCTGTCAAATGAAGTCATATGACAAATAGTTTTATTGTCCTGATTTTTTCTAATTTCTAGACAGTTTTATAATGACTTCAAACATTTTTCACAACTAAATAAAACTTTATTGAAAGAATGGCATTTTTTATTTAGTTGAAGAATATTGCGAATTAGAGCGGATTGAATAATAATTGTACTACTAATAACAATTAACAAATTATTTGACATTTGACAGCAGCTTACTCGTTTTTTTTTTTAATAAATGATAACCTCTGTGAATTTATGGGAAAATAGTCTGAGCACTATTTTATTTTTTTGTGATCAAACTAACAACTTTATGATTAAAAGTCAAGACATAAAAAAGTTGCAGATCGAGTCTGTCTTTTCGAATATATTTTTTAAAAAAGAAAATATAGGCGCATTAAAAAGTTCTGATGCAAAATATTATAGGGGTTGTTTTTTTCAGCCCCTTGTGATTACATTTAAGGGTAACAAAAACACTCAAAAACTGCCATTTTATTAGCAGCAGTTATCTGCCAAATTTCATTCTTCCAAATTTTTCCAAAGTGGATGTATTGAATAGAAACAATTTTTTTCACCTAATTTCAAAGGGCTGTAACTTGGAGGGAAAAGGGTGTTGAACAAAAAGTTATATGAAAGACCCCCTTAATTTTTGCTAAAGAATCACCCATTGAAATCTTTCGCATCAATTTAGAAACACCCTGTATATATATATATATATATATATATATATATATATATATATATATATATATATATATATATATATATATATATATATATATATATATATATATATATATATATATATATGAAAAACTTGGTTCATGGAATGAACCGCGTAAAAGATTTGAAAAATCTCGACGTTTCGGCTCCTTTTGCGAAGCCATCTTCAGGAGAATTAGAAGGGGAATAATACAGAAGTGGAGTAGGCAGGTTGAGACCACGCAATCGTTTTGTTTCCGACTCCTCCTTATTCGATTCGTGGAGTAGGCAGATTGAAGCCACGATTCTGAATTTATCCCCTTCTAATTATCCTGAAGATGGCTTCGCAAAAGGAGCCGAAATGTCGAGATTTTTCAAATCTTTTACGCGGTTCATTCCGTGAACAGAGTTTTTCAAATACTTCCGACCGCGGAAATCTTTCTGAACAACAGAACCAACTTCAAGAAATATGTAATACTTACGTTGGATTTTGTGCATTACAATGATAGATATAATTAGACATCACAGATCGATCATTTAATACTTTGTTGTAATTATCAACAATGTCATCACAAGTAGTTTTTATCCACCAAGGTCCTAAATAAGAAAAGTTGAATATCTTTAATGAAAATACTTTTAACTATTCCGATCACTGTCAATGAATATACTGAAATTAAAATCTTGATCCATCATTTACTGCTACTTTATAGATAAAAGATTTCTAAAAATCTCAAATTTGTTAACAGAAGAACTGTTTCAAAAAATAAGTATATTATAGTATGTAGAACAGTGCTAGTCTGTCAAATGAAATGTTTTCTCTTCTTTATCATCATGATATTTGAATTATATTGTTTTATTGATTGTACATTGAAAGATACTTCAATAAATTTTGTTAAGCCTTATATCATTAAAATGGCTTCGTTTTCAATTACTCTTTAAAATTTTCACTTTGAAATAATTAATTTTTGGTATTTGTGTATACTGTTCATAATTTGAAGTGAAATATCTATTCGATATAGAAAAAAATTTTTAACTAAAATGAATTATTATTTTATTCCAATTTTGGTCATACGACCATAATTGGGAAGATTAAAATGAGAACTTAATAAAAATTTTTGTCTTTTATACGGGCGTCACCTTTCCACGAAATTTTGGAAGGGGTTATTAAGGATTATATGGCAGGATATTAAAATGGAATTTTCAACTTGACAATTTAAAGTTCTTGGAATACATTATGGTTTGAATATATCAAACTTAGGGGAATAAATCAAGTATATCTGTACGTTCAACAAGACATTTTCGTTTGTATTATTATCAAGTTTCCAATGATTCTAAATGATTCAATTTGAATCATTTCATAACTTTATAAAGAAATAAAAAAACTAACTTTTCCCAGGTTGAAATAAAAATCTATTGAGTAAACGCGTTTCGTCATAACATTGACTTCATCTCGTACTAAACTATGGTATTACAAAACAATCTATTTATATGAAAATTGAATATAACAGAGGGGTTCCTAGAAATACTAAATAACAATAAGCAATTCATTCAGAGCTACTAGTAGGTACCTACATTGAACAGATTAAGGAGAGGAAAAGGGTTTACTTCAATCTGGTCGTTAACTAGGTTTCCGGAATTTTTATATTTATTGATGTATAGGGATTCCCAACAGTTGGTTTTATGGAGACTATTTTCAAATTGTAATATATTATAATTGTGATTAAAGGTATGGTTTTCTTGAATAAGATGGCACGCATAATTAGAATCAGTTTTCTGCTTAATATAGCTACGTTGGTGTTCGTGTATTCGAGTTTTGAAATTTCTAATTGTACGTCCTATATAGAATTTTTCACAATCGTTACAGTCGAGTTTATAAACACCAGTACGTTCATCTCTATGAATTTTTGATTTGTTGTTTTTAATCAATTTTTCCAATGCTATTATTGGTTTTATATGAAATTTTGTTTTTGAAAAAACAATTTCAGGTTTTCGGAAGTTTTGCCCAAGTATGTTAAACTGTTAAATACTATACTTTTTTCTCGGATATAAGTGGGTAAATTTCTGAAATTGCCATTTTGTATTTTTTCCTCTGAATGAGGCTGTCAATCATATTGGGTGAATAACCATTATTTACTGCCATTTGTTTAATTATATGCAATTCCTTCTGAAAATTAGCTTCGGACAACGGAATTTTGAAAAGTCTATGAATCATACTATGATAAGCCGCTAATTTATGCGAAAAAGGGTGTAGTGATGTGTTATGAATTGTAATATCTGTATGAGATGGTTTATGAAAAATCGAAAATTCGTGTTTGTTGCTTTTTCTGGTAATAGTTAAATCTAAGTAATTAATAGAATTAATTATTCATTTCAGTTTCTAGAGAAAATTTAATACGAGAGTGTATGGAATTAATATAAGCAATGAAATAATCCAATTGTCTATCTGTACCAGTGTAGCAAACAATGACGTCATCAACGTATCTATACCAATAAAGAAAGTATTTACTGCTGAAGTGGTTCATAATAGTTTTCTCTAAATTATCCATAAAGATTTCTGATATCAAAGGGATTTCCCATATTCAAACCTTCCTCATTGTGTTATAGTAATGAGGAAGGTTTGATTATGGGAAATCCCTTAAGCCCTTTGTTATCAGAAATCTTTATGGATAATTTAGAGAAAACTATTATGAACCACTTCAGCAGTAAATACTTTCTTTATTGGTATAGATACGTTGATGACGTCATTGTTTGCTACACTGGTACAGATAAACAACTGGATAATTTCATTACTTATATTAATTCCATACACTCTCGTATTAAATTTGCTCTAGAAACTGAAATGAATAATTCTATTAATTACTTAGATTTAACTATTACCAGAAAAAGCAACAAACACGAATTTTCAATTTTTCATAAGGGGCCGTTCAAGTATTACGTAACGCAATTTTTGAAGATTTTTGACCCTCCCTCCCCCCTATGTAACGCTTCGTAACGTTTTCATGAACCCCTCCCCCCCCCTATAAACGTTACGTAACACCCAAGTGACCATTTTTACCTAAAAGTCACAAATATGTTGCGCAAAGTACCGGAAAGTTGCTAGAATACCGTTTTTATTGTTTTAATCGTGTTTTCGTTAATAATAAACAAAACAAGAGATTTTTATTTAATAAACAATCATACATAATGTGATATGTTGAAAGGGGCTCAAATTTGTCCTAATAAACTTTTACTACTAATCTTACATTTAATTATGCCGTTTTCCTGACTTAGCCCTGTCGTTGCATACATTTTTAGCTAACTTCATCCACCATTATTTTTCTCATGCATTATTCAATTTTCGCTTATTAGCAGGTTTGAAAACCTGCTTATTGAAATGGGTGCGATTAGCAAAGTAGGACCTAGGCCCAAGATGTTCGTATGTATGTAGGTAGATAGTTTCGCTCCTGTGTATTAGGTGTTTAAAACACTTAATGAAAACTAGCAACGTAAGCAATATAAATGACGAATAATACAGTCGAGGTATTCCCCATAAAACATAAACGGATAGAGTTGCCAACTTGGGACAACAAAATAAAACTGACTTACAATACAATCGAGGGATTCCCCGTAAAAAATAAACGAAAAGAGTTAACAACTTCGGAGATTCAAATTCTCTAGTTTTTTATTTCAATAAAAATCAATGTTACGTAGCGCGTTGTTCGAACCCCCCTCCCGCCCCTGTAACGCATCGTAACGTTTTACAAGACCCCCCCTCCCCCAAAATTGCGTTACGTAATACTTGAACGCCCCCTAAACCATCTCATACAGATATTACAATTCATAACACATCACTACACCCTTTTTCGCATAAATTAGCGGCTTATCATAGTATGATTCATAGACTTTTCAAAATTCCGTTGTCCGAAGCTAATTTTCAGAAGAAATTGCATATAATTAAACAAATGGCAGTAAATAATGGTTATTCACCTAATACGATTGACAGTCTCATTCAGAGGAAAAAATACAAAATGGCAATTTCAGAAATTTACCCACTTATATCCGAAAAAAGTAGAGTATTCAACAGTTTAACATACTTGGGCAAAACTTCCGAAAACCTGAAATTGTTTTTTCAAAAACAAAATTTCATATAAAACCAATAATAGCATTGGAAAAATTGATTAAAAACAACAAATCAAAAATTCATAGAGATGAACGTACTGGTGTTTATAAACTCGACTGTAACGATTGTGAAAAATTCTATATAGGATGTACAATTAGAAATTTCATAACTCGAATACACGAACACCAACGTAGCTATATTAAGCAGAAAACTGATTCTAATTATGCGTGCCATCTTATTCAAGAAAACCATACCTTTAATCACAATTATAATATATTACAATTTGAAAATAGTATCCATAAAACCAACTGTTGGGAATCCCTATACATCAATAAATATAAAAATTCCGGAAATTTAGTTAACGACCAGATTGAAGTAAACCCTTCCCCTCTCCTTAATCTGTTCAATGTAGGTACCTACTAGTAGCTCTGAATTAATTGCTTATTGTTATTTAGTTTCTCTAAGAACCCCTCTGTTATATTTAATTTTCGTATAAATAGATTGTTTTGTAATACCATAGTTTAGTACGAGATGAAGTCAATGTTATGACGAAACGCTTTTACTCAATAGATTTTTATTTTAACCTGTGAAAAGTTAGTTTTTTTATTTCTTTATAAAGTTATGAATATGAACTTTCACCAAGTAAATGCCAATTCCATTCAATGTTTGAATCCTTTCGGTAATCTGTGCACAATTTCGAAAAAATGTTAAAAGAATTATTGATCAGAGAGTAAGATTTTTATCTTTAGCAAACTGAGAATCTACGAAAATATTATTGACAATATATTGATTTGCAGTACATAGAAAAATATTTGTTGATTAAATATGAATACTCACCTAACCTTCCTAAAGCACGTATGAAAGTCAGGGGACTAAACTTTGAATAAAGAAAACAAAGTGCTTTTATTTGAGGAGTTGGGTAACTTTTACGATCACTAAATCCCCATGGATCACATAAAACTAAGTGCAGTACTCTTTCTGGATAATCAATAGTATACGCGGTAGATATGTATCCACCCATACTGTGACCCACCAGAACAAATCTCTCCAATTTCATTTGCTTCCTCCATTCTTCTATAGAGTGAACTATCTGCTTCTCTGCCTCCTTTCGATTTCCGTCGAATTCCGGTCTCGAAGAATGACCAAAACCTGAAAAAAGAAAGTGTTAAGATCACAGCTGTGTTACCATATATCACTTCTCCTTTTCACGTGAAAGGTGTTTGTATTCTCAAAAATATTTGGGTTCGGTGAAACCAATCTTGTGCAATTGGTTATTTGAAAAAAAATTATATTTTCTCATATATATGAAGATTATTCTTCTACAAAAATATAATACTGAAAGTACCAGGGAGCTGATTCGAGGTGAGAAATAAATGAACTTTAACTTTAAATCAAATTACTTAGCAAAACCCACATATAGAATAGAATAGAATAAGTTTATTAATTTCATAGATTATTCGTACAAATATTAAATATAAATATGCACAAAATAAAAAAAGTCACAAAAAACAAATACAGAAAGCTTATTTATAACAATAAACCCTGAAATCCTCGACCGAGTAAGGTTCACATTTCATAATTAACATGTGAATGCTTCTCTTAAAAGTCACATGATTTGAAATAACCTGTAGATGTTTAGGTAACACATTGAACAACTTGAGTGCCATGTACTCTGTGCCTCTTTCACGTAGAGTGGTAGAATGAATAGGAAAAAAGTACGGAACACTTTGCCTTGTATTATTAATATTCTTAAATTTTGCAAAAGTATTTTATATATATACAGCCCATAGAAAGTGAATAAATTGTACTTTCTAAAGAGACCACGACAAGATTGTCTGTAGTCGAGGCGCAGCATAGATCTAACTGTCCATTTTTGGCAAATAAAGAGACTATCAGAGTGGATGGAGCCTCCCCAGAAAATGATACCATAGGAAAGGATAGATTGGTAATTAGCAAAATATAGAATTTTTAGGACATGCAAGTGAACTAGATCTCTCAACATAAAAAGGGTAAAGGAGGCCGAATTCAGCTTCTTTCTGAGCTGATCAATATGAAGGTCCCATCTCAAATTCTTATCCAAGGCAATACCGAGGAAACTCACGGAATCTCTCACTCTGGTTCTCGACATCACCAACAAACTTCGGGAAAGCAACCTTTGATCTGAATGATCGGAAAAAGACACTCTCAGTTTTTTGTAGATTGATTTTCAGTTTATTATTATTGCACCAAATTCCCACTTTATTGATAACTGACACCGCAGAAATCAGAGCAGCACTGGCATCCGTTGAGTGCATGAGAAAATTCGTGTCGTCGGCAAACATAATAGCATTACAGTCATTATATGAGCAATTACCAGGAAGCGAGTTTATGAAAACGAGAAACAAAAGTGGCCCCAGGATACTACCCTGTGGTACCCCCTTCGTAATCACTCGGTCCTCAGATACGTATGAAACACCACCTCTCAACAACACTACTCTCTGTTTACGATTTGTGAGGTAGCTGGAAATTAAATCCAACTGTCTATCTCTAATCCCACACGCTTCAAGAAAAAATAGGAGCAATTTGTGATCAATAAGATCAAAAGCTTTCGATAAGTCGAAAAATAGTCCTAACGGTACTTCACCCTTCTCAAGAGCGATGAGTATGGCAGTAGTCAGTTCAAAGACTGCCGTTTCTGTACCCCTATTCCGCACAAAACCATGCTGACAGCTGACAATAATCTTGAACCTTCTGAAGAAACTTAGGAGCCTGTCTGCAAGAATCCTCTCAAAAACTTTCGAAAACGACGTAAGTAGACTTATAGGCCGGTAATTATTTAAGTCCTCTACATCACCTTTCTTATACAGTGGCTTAACTACTGCCACCTTAAGCAAGTCAGGAAAAACACCCTCGGTAAATGAACGATAAATAAGATGTGCAAGAGGGTCAGCAATTTGACCAATCGATTCCCTAATGACAAACATGGGTATTTCATCGTAACCACATGAGTTCTTATTTTTGAGAGAATATACAGCAGAGATAACTTCATCCCTAGAAGCCTGGAAAACGAAAAACGATTCCTTTATCCGAGTTACCTTTCCATTATTGGGCGTATGAGGAATAGTCCAGTCCGTATATAAGACAAGAAACGAAAATAACTTCTAATTGTTAAATGTAAGAACATACATAGCACTCAATAATTCTATATATAAATATATAGAAACCTTCAATTCGTTTCCAATTTCTGTAAAAATATTGTAAATATTATATGGGTATTAATATTATGTTACACTGAAGTTATTATTGTCGTATGTAAAATTATATTACATATTAAAAAAACACTATTTTACCATTTTTAATGTTCCATCATTGCTCTTCAGGAACAAAATGCTTTACAGATAGGGTTTATATTGTAATACTATTTGTAGTAACTTAAAATAATAAATTGCACTCTTTAGAAGAAAAAAAGATACAATAAAGAAAAAGCATCATTAAATTAATTTTTGATATAACAGCCTTTATATTACGATAGCCTTTTCTTCTGTTAAATGAATACTAAAACGCCTTACATACGGGCCATTACATATTCGGTAGGAAGTCATGGAAATTTCATTAATTGACATTAACACCCTGAATACATATTTATCCATTTGTATTCGTTATGAGTACACATTAATGAAAATTTAATTATAAAAAGACAATCCATTTCTATAAAAACAAAAAGCAGTAATTTCATCATCTAATATTCGTCAGTTTGATATAAGTGCTCGAATTATTTTGAAAATTGTTTAATTTGCCTTTCTTCTGTATATCAGGAATTTATATAATATCTTATCTTAAATGCATTATCATATTATGAGATAAAGATACATTTCCACATAAATTTCAGGCTTCTCAACTATATTCATGTTAGCAATTTTTTATCTACAACTAGGTTATCAAATCTTATACATTAATTGAACTATGTCATATTAAAAAGTTCCCTCTGCACTGGAAGATCATGATATACAGTCGTTATACATTTTTGAAAAGCTCAGAAGGGATTTCAACTATAGGTAGTATATAGTATCCTACTCCCAAAACATGTCTTCTTTATAAACAATTATAATTATTTATTAAAATACTATATTTTTTTCAGATCATGAAAAATTAAATATTTTCACTTTACAATTCAATTACACAGCATTTTAAGAATGTTACTGTATTTTGGAACTATTAATAAAGCATCTAACTGTAATCTAATGTTTACAGTAACCTAACAATTACACAATAAACTCTGATATAATTATCAGAGACCTGCATGAACCTGATTATCATTCAAATTAGATTATAACACATCAAATGGTTCTAAATTATAAATAATTTAATTAATATTTTTTTGATATCGCTAATGACTACAGCATAATTTTCAGTTGTTATCAGAATTTCACTTTGAAGAACTGAGTCAGCAGGTCTACCAACATATAATATCTTATTCCAAATTGTTTCAAAGCCTTCCATGGTTTCATATTCAACCCTTTCACAAAATATTTTTTTAAATCGTACAATGATACTTAATAGTCTCTATCGAAATATTTCTCCACTCATAACTATCTCAACTATTGTTATTTATGTTCAGCTAGTATATTTTATTATTACCAATCTCAAATGCAACACTTGCTATATAGGAATATAATAACAAACACTATAAGCGCTGTAATATCTTAAGATTATTGTTTCTTAAAAATATAGGTATATATTCAAATTTTATTTTGTTACGTCCAGTTAGATATCCACGTCTATATTTATGACTTTCAATCATTTTACGAAAACAAATAGTTTAATCAAGTATCTTTTCATGACTCTAAACTTCTTGCATATGTCAGGAATATCAATCAATTCTTTAGTGATGCAAATACACATAATCGTTTCATTATTATATTCCGTATTCATACTCCTCAATCCCCTTAAAAGCATCATTGAGAGGAAGATACAAATAAAATAAATATTTTCATTTCACTCACCTAATTTTAATGTTTTTCCATAGACATGTAAATATTTAAGCTCTGTTTTTCAACTTTTTTTGTTACACAGTAGAAGATGTACTAAATATCATGTACTACATTTCAATTCCTCAACTAGATTTTCATTGACTTAGTTAGTAATGCTTATTGATTTAAAAGTTATTTTTTTATATATAATTTCAAGAACTGAATCAGGTATATATCTTCAAGATTGTCAAGCGTAACAATGGTAGGTTCAAGTTGAACTTCTAATTTAATCTTAGTTTATATATTATTACGGTTTCCTCCAACTTCTATCACATTCACTTTTAGGTTCATATCATATTTATCATTTTCTATCGAAATATCTGTTTATATTCACACAAATAGAAATACATGCAGAAACAGACTGACGATCGAGTAGAAGACTCTTACAGTCACAGTTTAAAATAACCAAATACACTTACTATTGAAAAATAGGAGTAAATAGAAACCTACCTAATCAGAATCAATCTAAATAAAATCATCTTAAATTATAAATGAATATTCCAATTACCTATTATATCCAAAGCATAAACTGGTCTAGTTTTTGACAGAGCATCAAAATTCAACAACCAAAAGCAACTTCCAGCAGCAAATCCATGTATCAATACTATCGGTGTCTTTTTTGATTCAGTATTGAAAGATATTGTCCATATTTTCTCCTCTGAACCACATTCTAATTTTATTGGCACATAAAATGTTTTACATGGTGTTTGCAAAGCTAAAAATCAAATCAGAATTTAGTAGGGTATATCTCTTAATGTTCAAACTAATTACTTGATAGAATTGTGTTTTCTGCTTTGATTAATTTTTGCTCAGAATATGGGATTTCTGTGACCGTATTTAGTGACATTTCAACTTAGTTGGACACTGAATCATCAAAATGAAAGCAAAATCAATTTGTTAATTTTGTTTATTATTATCCTATCTTCAATCCGTTTGTTTGGTTGGATGACCTGGAATAATTGAATGTGCTTGAAATAAAACCACAAATGTCCTTGAAAAGATTTGCATGTAGTCTATTTGGGACCCCACCCTCATAACTCTAGCAAATAGATCTCAGGGACACAAACAATATTAAAATGATATGCATAGGTATAACTTACTTTTTAGTTTCCTTGTTCTCAGATATGATTAATACTATTGGTACTAATTTCCGTCTCGAAGTAAAAAATTGGACTTCTATCCTTTCCAAATTTTATGAAACTAGAATATGAAAGTTTACTATTAACGGGAACGTATTGAATATACTAGAGGTTCCTACAAAGTTCTAGTCCTTTTCATCTCACACATACATAAATCAAATTTTTATATTTTAATCACCCAGTTAACATTTGATATCTATTCAAGAATTGGTTAATGTTCAATCCACTTTCTATGTTTAGGAAATGAAGATAAAAAGGGTCACACTGTTCACAGAAGATCAAAAATTAGGATTTGTAAAACCAATTTGGATTATCTGCATCTGCAACACTTTGAACTGGGATCTTAACCTCCTCAAATTATATTTGACGTCCTTGGTCTTCACCAATGACGTCGAATTTATTTCGCACAGTGACTCATCTTAGTATGGGAAACCAGCCTCACTCAAAGTTAGATGAACAGGGACAGGGCTGGACTAAAAATAAATGCCTTCATAATTTTGTACTACGAAAGTTCAAGATAGAAAAGATTTGGTTTTCGTTCTAACTTGAAAGTATGAACAAGTGGAACTGAAATTAAATTGTATATTAATGAAGGATATACAAATGAACTGTATGAAAATACCGTGTAACAAATAGTGGGGTAATAATATCTGTAACTTCTAGCGCAAAAAGCTGGAACATCAAGCTTCTACAAATGCAGAACGCGGTTCAACAATTAGTTATATACCAATATATATATATATATATATATAAATATATATATATATATATATATATATAAATATATATATATAAATATATATATATATATATATATATATATATATATATATATATATATATATATATAAAAGAGAGAGATTCAGGGGTACAATATCTATCTAATTCACTCCCCCCCCAGAGAAAAAAAACAAAATAAAAAATATATATATATATATATATATATATATATATATATATATATATATATACCTATATATATATATATATATATATATATATATATATATATATATATATATATATACCGTAGAACGGGGCTATTCTAGACTTTTTTTTCATTATTTTTAATATAGCAGAAAGAGTAATTGAAAATAATCTATTTTGATATGCTTTTTGGATAGGTTTATATACGACCAAATATTATTCTATGATAAATAGGTCCCCATTCTTACAGAGGCCCGTCTAAAATAGCCTCGTGGGTCGGGGATATTTTAGAATCGGTAAGAATAACGCATAAATTATAGTTACCTCGTATATGGGGCTAAATTGGAAAACATACATTTTTAAATTAAGAATAATAAAAGGTATGTAGCATTGATAATTTAAAGAATGGGGTGATTTTCGAAGACCGGGGATATTTTGGAATGATTATAAAAACGTCATCCAGAATAGCCCCGATCTTCAAAAAGGTCCATAAAAAATTTTGGGGTAGCATAATGTTTATAACTTTATTGCACAATAATACTAACATCAACATCAATTTTTATATAAAACTTAACTGCTACAACTCACCCACGACGCACTAGTACTGAAAGTTAAACAGGCTCAAATATTGGTTGATTTTCCGCCTAACTTTCAATGTCTAACAGACTATTACCACGCTCACGAATACTGAAATCATCTAAAGTTTGAATAAGTAAGGTTATGTATTATACTATTACAGTGTAGTTTACGCGGGATTGTGTTGTAGCTAAACGGGGATTGCCAGATGTAGTTACAGGTTATGAATTCTAAAATATCCCCGCATTTCCAATTTAGCCCCGTTCTACGGTATATATATATATATATATATATATATATATATATATATATATATATATATATATATATATATATATATATATATATATATATATATATATATATATATATATATATATATATATATATATATATATATATATATATATATATATATATATATAGATATATATATATTTATATATTTATATATTTATATATATATGTATATTTTTTCCTGTGCTGTATTTTTACTTATTCTTTTATTTGCGATTCAGGTTCAAAAAAGATTTTTTTGATTAGTTAACTTTTAAGAGAGAATAACATTTATTTATAAGGAAAGGTCAATTTGAACTATCAATCACCTGATATTGCAAATATTATATATATATATATATATATATATATATATATATATATATATATATATATATATATATATATATATATATATATATATATATATATATATATATATATATATATATATATTTATATATATAAATATATATATATATATATATATATATATATATATATATATATATATATATATATATATATATATATATATATAGGTATATGGTTGTCTGGTTTCCCGGGTATGTAACCGCGTATGGGCTTCGTCTTCATTGAAGTCTGCTCGACGTTTCGGCAAAATCACATTTGCCATCTTCAGGTAGCTCTTCTTGGTCGGAGTGACCACTCCGTCACAGTGATTCACTCCGACCAAGAAGAGCTACCTGAAGATGGCAAATGTGATTTTGCCGAAACGTCGAGCAGACTTCAATGAAGACGAAGCCCATACGCGGAAACAAATCCGGGAAACCAGACAACCAGATTATCTCCGCGAGAACCTGAAAATCAATATAGGTATATATACCTACGTATATGAGTAGAAGAAAAATGTGCAAGTAAAATGGGAGTTATAGATTTATTTTAATTGAAATAACGATCAGTAGACACAATTTCTGCTCAACATTTTTTTCAATTGATTCTTCCATTCAACTCTCTTGAATCAGTCAGGTTACAAGTTGTTTGGACGATTTCATTGAATTGGTCAGCTTGTTCGGAATATATATGGTGACCTGCATTATTAACTATCTGAAAAAATTATAAGAAATATTGTTATATTAGGAAAAAATTACAAAAAAATATTATTTTCGAAAGAACCTTAGTTGAATGTTTGATGATCGCATAATATTGAATGAAGATATTCTGCAGTAACAATTTCTCACTTTTTCAACCAGTAGGTTGAAGTAGTCTATTTTTTCAATTTACGGTAAGTATAAAATTTGTTTAATGTTTTAAGTCACTGAAATTTGAAAGTTTCGAAATTATGAGGTAGATATTTTACATGATTCTAAAAATTTCTCGTGTAGGTATATAGTATCTCTTTTCTTAATTTGTTTCATGAAACGTGCTAAAAATACCACATAAACTTCAGTAAGCCAAATAATATCGAACTTCAATAAACAACTTTGTTTATTTATGTTAGTCAATTTATTAATTTGTTCCACTCTCCTACTTTCAAAGACTATCAAACAGTTTCTATAAATCTATAACTATCAACACTAGTAAATCTGGATCTGGCTTTTACGAGGGCGTCGCCAGCCAATGTACCAGGGGTGTAAGACGTTAGATAATAATTGGAGGTGAAATTAATATAATTTGTACAGTTCAATCGTTTACTACAAGAATAACTTCAATTAAAACATAATATTCTTAGGTTTCTTGTGATATTTTGGACTACTTCATAAATTACTATCATTTGATTAAATTTTTTCGAATTTCTAGGGGAGCCAGCTGCATCCCCTGTCCTCGCTTGAAGACGTCCTTAGACTATTACAATAATAATTTATTCAATAATGTAAATCACCTTCATATCAACAGAAGAGTTGGGTCTCATTACTTTAATTCTAGCCGCCATTTCTTTGTCCATCCATGTATTTGATCCAAAAATGAAAGTCATAGGAATATTAGACTTCAATTTGTGTATCCTTTTCACAATTGGGATCTTTGCCCATCCAATTCCAGCAACCATGCTGTAGAAAGCTTGTTCGCCACTGTGCTAATACAAAAGTTGTTAATGAATAAATATATTGGCCTCATTGATGATTTTGTTAAAAAGAAAAAAAGAAACACCCAATATACCAAACTTCAGGGCCGCTGGAAAATATACAATAAGGATTATTTTATTATAAGAGATTGTGGAGTACTTTTTACAATACTCTAACAACTCTACTTCTATAAATAACTATCAATAAAATATTTGTAACATTTGGTATCAAGCATTCCAGACTCTTTCACAATAAAATAAATTATATTTCACTTTTCAGTTTGATCTGCTATTAAAGAGTGGTAATCCACCGCCTTGTGGTGCAGAGGTAGAGTTCGAATCCTGGGTTAGGTAGATATTGTTGTTTGTGTATGTCTTTGAGTTTTAGTGGTTCGAACAATTTGATTGAGTAGTGTACATTGTTTACAAGCTCATTGGCCTTTCGGAACCGCCGTTAAACTGTAGGTCCCTAATGAGTTTAAAAAAGAATTGTTTTTTTAGTTTTTTCAAAATAAAACTAATTTTCTTATCTTTAATCTCAAAGCGGAATCAAAACTAATAGTAATTTTAGAATATCGTAAGTTTGACAGTGGACCAAAAATTATCTCTTTTTTAATCCTGATGATCCCAGTCAGGACATTAGGACAAAGTTATGCAATTATTGTGTTGTCATTGCTTCTTATAATGTGTTCAAGTTTTCGAAATAATCAGAAGTCTCAAAGTCGGTAAAAATGACATTGAAAGATTGCATTACATACATACATGCGAAGCTAACATAAAGGTTATAAAAAGTGTTTTTCAGGTAGGTAACAGATTAAGTAGTAAACAAATTCAAGAGAGAAAAATTATTCATTTCAACCTGCTCATTCATTGAAGAGTACCACATTTTTATGCCTGTTAATTTTCAAAGATCCCCAGAAATTTATTATAGGCCTATAGTTTTCACATGTGAAATTTAAAGAATTATTTAATCAAACAAAATGGTTTATGTAATTTAAATTCTGAAATCTCACACTTGAAAACAAAGACCTAAAATTAAATTTTTTGGAATTAACAGGCATAGTACATAGTTACTTCAACGATTGAATAAATGAATAGATTTAAGTGGATCTCTCTTGAATTATAATAGTCATAATTATCATTGATTTGCATGAATAAAAAAATTATATATTATAATTGGTATAATATTAACACAATATAATGTAAATTATATAATGTTGAGACAATTGTATAAAAAATGAGATTAATAAAAAAGGAAAAGACCACAAAGCTTTCCGTGTCATATCCCACCCATTTGTTCTTATAGATTACTACGACTATACAAATATAATAATCAGAGATACACCTAAATTTAAATTACCTATACAAACACACACCTAAGAACAGTCACTTACAAGCACAGTCACAGCTCAAACTAACCAGCCAGATACATAAACGAATGATCAAAAAAAATCGTGGACAAGCTTGTCTCTATTTACTCACTAGGAAAGAATAGCTTCACCTCAAATAAAAGAACTTATTTATCTATTTCTAGAAAAACCATCGATTCAAATATGTTTGATTCATAGCATTCTTCATCGTATATTTTTCGTTATATATTTTTCATCCATTTAAATCAAATCAGAAATGTTTTACCTACGTATTGTATTTTGAAGCGTTGCAATAATAAAAATAAGTCGGTAGTATTTCATCTCTGAGTATTTTACAAAATCCTCCGAAAATATCCCTTCTTGTTTTTCTTAGTAACCATGGACCTATAAAAGAATCGATAAAATTAGAAAAATTCATTGATTTTGATTTCATAAATTCTTTGTATTTGACGCCACAATTGAAGAACATAAATTGTTTCATAACATGAGGTGGTTATCCTATTATTGAATACCTTATTTCATGATTGAGTTGGTTCAATGTATATAAATAGCATAATGGTTCCTTGTCGTAAATTCAATAATGAGGTACTTACTTTCGCTATAGGGTTATATTTGGAATGATCAGTGTTTTTGTTCAAGGCTATATTTATTTCTTCGTTGAAATAAAAAACAATTACTTCTTAAATGGAATGCTTTTATAGCAGAGAATAATTGTTAAGAGATTCAAACATAGATTGAAACAGCTATAAATATAAATACTTAAGCCATAGCATTTCGGTAGGTGTTCAGAACAACAAAATGGTTTGTTTTATAAATCTTTTCTTGAAAAATCATTCACCTCGTATGATAGTGCAGAACTGAAAGCAGCCGTGTTAGGCTAAATCTTCTAGAAATTTTGTGTGGAGCCAAATATGCAACTAATGATTTAGCAGAATTAGGATTTTTATAGAAATATCTTCTTCTTCGCTCGTCGAACACTTTCAGAATCTCTATTTTGAGTGAAAAACACAGAAAGCAGAAATACTTTTCCACATAATGATAATATTTCAAAGTACTCTAGAGAAGTCGTGCTCCAATAGTAACTCTGCTTACATTTGGTCCTTCAAACCACTCATGTCATATGACACGCAATAGTTACTAATTCACCCACTCAACCATCCTGTTCCGTACATAAGTATATATGAAGAAACATACAATCAATAGTAGCATCTACATATAACTTACCCCAATAAGGTCCTAGAAAACGAATAACTCCTATTGGATTGAACTTCTGAAGAAGAAAAGCAAGTATCTTGAGATACAAGGGAGGATTTTCATATTTATCACTGAACCCCCAAGGGTCTGCTAATAAAAGACGTTCCACTGAGTTTGGATAGGAAATGGCATAAAGTGTACTAAGATAGGCACCCATACTGTGACCCAAAAATATAATTTTGTCCAATTTCATCTGAAGTCTCCATGCTTCTAAGGCATCAATCATCTGCTTTTCAGCTTCAAGACTGTCTCTGCTGAACTTTGGTCTAGTGGACCTTCCAAAACCTGAAATTGATAGATTAGATGCAAAATGTAATTTCGATATTACTTTATATTATATATACCTAATATGTCTATTGCGTAAACTGGTCTGTTGCGTGAAATGAACTCCATATTCAAGCACCAAAAACCTATACCGGCTGCAAATCCGTGAAGCATAACCAAAGGTGTATTTGGTGATTCCATATTCAATGAAATAGTCCATATCTGCTCTTCTGTTCCAAAATTTGATATGATAGGAACAAATTGAGTTTTATAGGATGGTAGAGCTGAAATTTATGTACCATATTGGTATCCCTTAAGTATTAAGTTATAAATCTATGTACCAAATACGTTATACTTCGTATTATTTTAATATATTCGTTTTTAATTTTTTTTAGTTATTCAAATTTTCAATTTCAGTAAAAAATATTGAAAAAATTTACTGTTTATAATGAACTATCGAACAAATAGTATTGCTAAAGATAGTTCTATTCTAAGTAAAGAGTAATTAGACTATAATTACACTTAAGAAAGTGGTCATGAACTGATAACTGGAAATAGCAACCCACAAGAATTGATCTGTAAAATATGTAATAATTAAGAAAGAATAAAAACTAGTTCTTACTTAATAGGATGCTCTGTTCAATCTCCTTCAGTTTATTTTCAGAAAACTCATCCATTTTTATATATTTTATTAAAACACAGAAGTTATAGACTTTATTCAATTGAGTTTAATTTTCTATTATAAACGTTAATGTTCTTGACCTCTGTTATGAACAAGATCTGAACTGCGATAGAAAAATTCTCTTATTTATTGCGCAATTATCAATCAGAATTCAATATTGTGAAGATATATGCTTTTAATTTGTCTTAAAATAATTCAATATATGATTCCTTATTTGAATATCGTAGGCTAATTATAATTTATTTAACTTTATCTTTACCATAACAATTCTTAGGTATATTATAAGCAAATTATGGAGACTATGAAAATATATATTTATATATATATATATATATATATATATATATATATATATATATATATATATATATATATATATATATATATATATATATGTTGCCATCGAGTCACCAGACGTACAGCAGCACTTGAAAATGCCAAATGTGATTTTGGCGAGACGTCGTGAAACAAACGATGCTTCTTAGCGCCAACAAAATTTTCGAAAAAATCGGATTGAATCCCGGAATTTGTCTCTCTCTCTATATATATATATATATATATATATATATATATATATATATATATATATATATATATATATATATATATACAGGGTGTCCCACCGGGAAAGAACGCGATCTGTATATGGAAAACTACACATAGGAAACTTTTGAAAATTTGACAGTATACTAATGTTGATAGGGCCAACTCGACTAAAATATTTTCAAGATGGTGGCACTTCCGGTTATACCGGAAGTAGATACCAATTTGCTCATTTTAAATTGGATACCCTATATATTAATACATTTTTAGATTCTACGCAATATTCTAGGCAGGTTTCATGTATTATGTCCTATACCTAAGTCTAAGCGTTTTTGACATATTTAGGTTTTTATGTCAAAAATGACGATTGCAAGCCCTAATATAATTATCAATTGTTCCTATAAGGATTCCCGTATTACTTACTTTGGGGTGGATTCCTTATTGAGAAAGACTTGCTTTAATAGATTTTGTATAGTATTTGGATAACTAATCATACAGGGTGTTCGAAAAAAAAGATCTAAAATGAGATTGAGAAAACTGACAAAAATCAATTTTTTCAAATAGAAACCACCCATTTTTCTTATTTTGTAATATTTAGCATTTAAAAAGAAGGTAACTTTGTATAAAGTTACCTATACCTAAAATTTGAAGTAATCGAAATATTGCCAATTTAATATTTTTATATGGCGATTTTGCATTTAATCGTTAAACAATTAGATCTAGTATAGTCACGATCGTATTTGACATTTCAAATTATCGTAATGGCACCCCGGTTAAATTATACAAACGAAAATTATTCAAACTTTTAATGCTCATCTAAATCATTTTCATTTAAATGCTGCACTAATGAAAATATGGATAGCATAGGGATGATATTTGTGTTTCCGTAAAATTATTAGAACTGACGATTTAGATAAGCCTAATTCTAATGCTATCTGCTTTGCAGATTTTGTTGGATATGGTTCAAAATATCCCAAAATTGCTATTTCAATATCACGGATCCAAAATTCTTGAAGTTTTCTATAATTCGTTTAACAGTATTTGGTGATGGTTTTTGTTTATGAGGATATCGGGTCGCACATGTATCACATGTTCTTGAAATAATTTATCACATTGTCCATAAATAATAAATAAGTTTAAATAATCTCCGTTTGTATAATTTAACCGGTGTGTCATTACGATGATTTGAAATGTCAAATACAATCGTGGCTATCCTAGATCTAATTGTTTAACGATTAAATGCAAAAACGCCATATAAAAATATTAAATTGGCAATATTTCGAAAACTTCAGATTTTAGGTATAGATAACCTCATACAAAGTTACCTTCTTTTTGAATGCTCAATACTACAAAATAAGAAAAATGGGGGGTTTCCATTTGAAAAAATTGATTTTTGTCAGTTTTCTCAATCTCATTTTAGATCTTTTTTTTCGAACACCCTGTATGATTAGTTATCCAAATACTATACAAAATCTATTAAAGCAAGTCTTTTTCAATAAGGAATCCACCCCAAAGTAAGCAATACGGGAATCCTTATAGGAACAATTGATAATTATATTAGGGCTTGCAATCGTCTTTTTTGACATAAAAACCTAAATATGTCAGAAACGCTTAGACTTAGGTATAGGACATAATACATGAAATCTGCCTAGAATATTGCGTAAAATCTAAAAATGTATTAATATATAGGGTATCCAATTTAAAATAAGCAAGTTGGTATCTACTTCCGGTATAACCGGAAGTGCCACCATCTTGAAAATATTTTAGTCGAGTTGCTCCTATCAACATTAGTATACTGTCAAATTTTCAAAAGTTTCCTATGTGTAGTTTTCCATATACAGATCGCGTTCTTTCCCGGTGGGACACCCTGTATATATATATATATATATATATATATATATATATATATATATATATATATATATATATGAAAAACTTGGTTCACGGAATGAACCGCGTAAAAGATTTGAAAAATCTCGACGTTTCGGCTCCTTTTGCGAAGCCATCTTCAGGAGAATTAGAAGGGAAATAATTCAGACTCGTGGCCTCAATCTGCCTACTCCACGAATCGAATTTAGGAGGAATCGGAAACAATACGATTGCGTGGTCTCAACCTGCCTACTCCACTAACCGTATTGCTTCCTGTCAACTCTGAAGTCTCAATCTGCCTACTCTTCAGAGTCAACTCAGTTGACTCTGAAGAGTTGCCTGTTATTGCTAATAATTATCAAGAGATTATATATATATATATATATATATATATATATATATATATATATATATATATATATATATATATATATATATATATATATATATATATATATATATATATATATATATATATATCATTAGGACTCTACATACTTCAATAGGTTTTTGCAAGATCTTCGTAATGATGACCACCCCTTCCAAAGAGTCCACTTGTCTGGATTGGATCATTATTTAACTGTCCTGTACGAAATGCACCAAGATAATGAAGTTTTTTGTATCGTTAAATCGGGAATGGCCTCTAAATAGACGGAAATTGATACGCTTGGCCTGTAGGTAATTTGTGTCGACACTAAGTTGCAAAAGCCTACTTGTAGGAATATTTTACATTACATTCTATATTATATCTGAATTTCTTAAACATCGTTTTATATGTGGAGGAAATTCGACCAAAAAGGCTAAAATGGCGCCACTTTAGGTTGGTATAACTCACATCGAGATTATAGAGCAACATAGGTATGTGGAGCCTACGTGGCCAAATTCCAAGTAACTGGGTTTTGTCTTGATAAAGTACACAGCACTTTCCTAAAATGTACCCACGAAAGTAGGTTTTTGAACCCTAAGGGCCAACCCAAGTGATCGGCCAACCAAGGTCATTTTCCTAGTGTATCTCGTTCAAAACATGGAAAAACTCGAGCGCATAGAAAAATGTGGGCTGTTCTGCCCAAGGGAAGAACCCAAGTGTGGCCCATCACCAGGAAGGTCTTGTCAATATATATCCATCTGTATGCATATGTCTAGGATTGGTGATCCGTAGAGGTCATATGGGGCTTATTAATGATATTTCCGGGGTTTCCGAAAACAAAGAACTTCTCGCCCAAGGTAGAAGTTCAAAATGAAAAGTTTTATGACTACTCCCTACCTGTCTGTTCGTATTCAGTAAAAAACAATATAGAATTACCAATTAATCATTTTCATTTTCTGAAAATGTTGCATGTCGTTCAAAGGTTAAGATGATAAAAATTTTATCAATTTGCACATTATCTCTGAGATCACGTTCCTAGATAATGAATAGCCTTGAGAAAAAATATCATACTTTTGAATTGTCACGCTCTCTATCAATATTTAAAGGACACGTGCCTTGTGGAGTAGATATAGAGTACCTTTAGCATTAGGTAGGTTTAATCATCTGCTTCCTTAATAAATTTGAGGATCAACTCACTGTTGAAGACTGTTGATTTCTTTGATTTATAACCAAAGTTGTTCTTTTTTCAAAATGCTTTAACCTTGGGAAATGTGACTATATTTAAATTATTCTTCACTAAAATAGTATTTTTTAGCCTAAAGTGCAAGCTCCAGAGGGAAGAGGATTTAACAATTTCAGGTTTTTGTAACAAATAAGCCAAAATGATGTCCTCTATCTCGTGAGCAAATTATAAATGATTTCGACGTTAAACTTCGATTTTTCAGGTAATAAGTTTGATGCAACATTGGAAATTTCAACAGGCACATTTTAAAACTAGCTCTCACTGCTGCTTATTTATTGCAATAATCAAAATCAATTCAAATCAAATCAATGTTTATTCAAAACAAATATTCAAGTTGCAAGAGTAAACCCAAAATACCCTTGTCACAAATAACAAAGGTACTAGTATTTGAAACAAAATCTATTTCTTAATCTATCTTAAATCTAGGAAAATAATCTTCTGAACAATTTTGCAATCATATATCAATATACAGTTTGTCGCCTAAACTAGAAGTTTGTGTGTGAACAAACTTCCCAGATTAAAATAACTCATGTAATATGGCGTTAGCACTAGCTGATACCAGAATATATAAAGCTCAACAAAACTAAATAATTGAAAACTATACAATAATTATCACCATTAAACTGAAACATAATCCCAATGCAGAAGGGAATCGAAACCACACAGATACCCACAAACATTCACTACTACACATTCAAAAAATCATCACCCTTTGTATTGATATATCTTTTGACGTCAATTTTAAACAGTTTCTGAAAAGTCAATTGAATAGTCACCCTGGGTAATGCGTTATAAAACTTCGGAGCATAATACAATATAGTTTTTTGAGTACAATTCTTCGGAAATGAAGGGATTTTGAGGTAATCAGCTTGCCTAGTTTCATAGCAACACCTTTTGTTAACGTTTCGTTTTCAAATCCATAATATTGACTGATACATGTACATTTTCCTAACAGTTAGGACATTTGCCTCATCATACAAAGCCGAGGTAGAGTGTAAACGGTTTTTTTTCAGAACCACCCTGAGGATTCTATTCTGTGCTTTTACTACCGGATCTAAAGCATTTTTATAGCACCC
>JARQZK010004403.1:32500-35000 GCA_030704885.1 Cynegetis impunctata
TTCAAATATTGTTGTTTAGAAACGCTCGATTTATTTGTAAGATGGTTGACTTGTGTCTGTAATAAAGATACTATAAATGTAAACGTTGTGAGTTTCTGGCTGTAATCCAACAAAATATATAATATTCAAGAGTAATAACCATGGAAGCTCTAAATGGTACCCACTTATAGTGTGATAGACGCATGAGTTTTTTGGACTCCGGAAGTTTCCATCTCACTTTGTGCCCGATGTGTTCCGAAAGACGGCGCGTGACATGTTGACATGTCATGGTGTTTCGTCTCCGAAATGGTCAGTAATGAGTGAAATGATATAAATGGTTAACCAATCAGTACGAAACAGCTGTCTATTGTTTCTATCGTATTTGGTAACCATCTTAAAGTATCTATGTTTCTAATGTTCATTGCTTAAGGCTGTATGAAAATGTCGTTGGCGTGGAGACTCATGTAGATGTTCTAGGGGCTCCTGCATCGTTTTATTATAAAACGTCGTTTAACTAAACTTGGTTTATGAGCGGTTTAAGACAGCTAAAACGCCGTTTATATTTTGGTGCAAGCGAACATGTCAAATTAAACTCGGTTTATCATTAAACTCAGTTTAACAATATACGGTGCAAGAGCCAACTGGTATTTCATTTATGTATTAATTCACTGCTATGGTTTCTCACACCCGAACAGAAAGTCATTTAATTTAAATGATAAATATATACCTTAATATCTACATACGAATCTGGCCTAATATCCTTAATTTTTTGCCCTATGGACTTATCCATCCATGTATCCGATCCGTACAACAACGAAATGGAAATGTCAGGTCTCAAGGTGTGAATTCTTCGAATCATCGGATTTTTCGCCCAAGCATAACCCCATAACATTGATCCAAATGCTCTCTCACCCCTGAAATTAATACATTGTAAAATTATGGAAGGCAACGACAGATTGAGTTTTCATAATGGTAAGCCTAATTCAATGAGAAATTAGAGTATTCAAGATATACTGGTCCTTCATTTCATAGTCAATAAAATATAATGGAAGAGAAAACAAGCTATCAATTCCATATGGAAACATAATGAAACAAAGTGGTTCGAAAACAACATACAGTCGGTTTGACATCGTTAAGTTTCATCAGTGTTGCGTACTTGAATCGAAGAAATTCCAGAAATCTTTTTCGTTTACTGATATGGATACTTATATGTTCTGTCATCAGATGTCCTGTTTCCGATGTCCTTTTATTAAATATATCTGATCCATGCGGACAATCTCTGTCACATTTTTTATTGAAGAATCACATGTAATAAAGTGAAAGTAATAGCCTCCTGTTAATCATGAGCTGAAGTTATTCATACTATCTCTTTTATCTCCTGCTGGAGTATCTACATTGATGTTTTGTTGGAAATCATACAGTCAGCTTCCATACAAGATTAATCGAATCTTCCAAATTACCAAGTATGTAAGTTTCCTTCTTCAGCAGAAGAAAATAATAATAGCATATAATCAAATGTGCAAGAAATCAAAGTGATAGTGAATGTGGCAACGATCGCTGACGACCACGATGGGATGGGGACGATACGGAGTTTATACCACGCAAATTAAAGGAAGAATACGAACGATAGGGTCTGGTAATCAATATTTGAGAAATGAAGAAAGTGGCATAGAAGATATAGTTATTGACGTGGTACTGTGGAAGGATGCAAAGCATTGAAGTATTTGACTATGATACTTTCGAATGATGGAGAAATCCTAGGAGATATCAACAATAAAATAGGCTAAGGGAAATGAGTTAGTTGAATAGCATACTGTGGAATGAGAAGATAATATGAAGAAGATATTATAATATATACTACTTACTACTAAATCGCAGAAAGTGTTAGCACGTATAGATCGCAAATCTGAGAGTTGAACCAACGACCGTAGAGCGCACCCTAACATGGAAATGGACTTCTGGGAAACGAAATAACAGAATATCAAGACTGGACCATGCCATGAGCGAAATGAGTGTATAAGATAAATCATGGAAGTAAAAGGATCTATAATAAACAATCGAACGAAAAATATGAATCTGGAATGGTCACTAAGAACGTATGGAACTCGATGGATGACTCAAAAGAGTATGGCATTGGACTCCACTTCAAAAGCAAAAGCTAGGACGAACTTCAAGGTCCTGAGAGAAGATGTGACAGATGCCATAGAGGCACGAAGTCAAGGATAGCGATTAGAAAGATAGAAGAAAATGTGGGAGTGAGAGGCGGCGACATTCCATAATCGAATCTTATATATATATATATATATATATATATATATATATATATATATATATATATATATATATATATATATATAAATATACGTACCTATATAATATTTATTGCGTTTGTAAACCGTATATTATGAACAATATCGGCCCTGATGATGGTTCCCTGTGTTTCTAATTTTAACACATTGATTTATGTGATGTAAAAAGAAGATTCGGAAAATTTGTATGTTACTACACGGATTTCTGAATT
>JARQZK010004403.1:40000-202500 GCA_030704885.1 Cynegetis impunctata
TCTGAGTATAGATTGCATTGAATGTTTTGATCATGATGGAATTTTCAAAATAATATTAGTTTCTTATTGATAATATCAAACGCGGAAAATAAGGATACAAAACTAAATTTTTTAGAATTGCTACATATTAATGAATATAAACATTTAGACATCCTATTGAATATCCAGATTGGCCATACTACAAGCTCTTTCTTAATATTTTCAAAATCACGGAACTACCTAATTAGCAGTTCAGTATTCCTCCCTAACTAGGTAACTATTTTTATACAATACTTTAATGGCCCTTTCTACGTAATTTCTTATAAACATACATCTTTCCTGTTATTTCATGTATTGAAGAAATGTGATAATTTTGCACTTGGCATCCCAAGAAGGTGATGTAGTCTTACCGAAACGTTCTACGTCATACGTTATTGTTTTTAATATAGGTAGGTACCTGTAAATTGTTATTCAATCGTTCCTTCAATATATATATATATATATATATATATATATATATATATATATTTATATATATATATATATATATATTATATATATATATATATATATATATATATATATATATATATATATATATATATTATATATATATATATATATATATATATATATATATATATATATATATATATATATATATATATATATATATATATATAATTATTCATTCGAATTGTTGTTGCCTGTGATCTATTTCTAATCTCTTGATAATTATTAGCAATAACAGGCTGGTTGAATCTTAAAAAACTCGATTTTATTAAAAAGTTGACGTTTCGCCACGACATTCGTGGCTTTATCAAAACTTTTGAAAAAATTGAAATTTCTTTGACATTTATTGATTTGAAAAAATTTGAATAGACAAAGACTACTTTGTCTCACTAAAATTTTTTTCGGCTGTGGCCGTTCTTTGTTATTTATTACGTGCTATTCAGTCCAATATTAACATTCAAAATTGTTATTATTAGATGGTAAGGGAAACCACAGAAACCTTTACCCACGTAATGTTCGAAATAGGTTCAAATTATTTTGATTTTGAAGAGTCAAAGAATAATAATAATAGGGTACTATTTATCTTTTTTTCAAAAATTTCTCATTGCGGCTATGGCCGTCTTTATTTATTAATTACGTGCTATTTAGTCCAATATCAACAGACAGGTCCGTTGATATTAGATGGGAAGGGAACCACAGAAACCTTCACCCACGTAATGTACAAAATAGGTTTAAAATATTTGATGTCTTTAAAAAGACATTACTTGTGATTTTGGAGATCACATGTTCTAAACTATACTTTCTTTCTAGAAAAATTGAAAATTCTAGATTTTTAGATTTTGTCTAAGAAGATGAGTTGTTGTGGTTAGAGCTTGTTTGTTGAATTATTTTGTTTTGATTTATATTGTTTCTTAGAAAAATTAAAGAATTGAATCTGCGTATATTGAACTCAAATGTTTGATATCTGTTCTATCATTTACGACTTCATTTAAATTTTTTTGAATATGTAACATTTCTAAAATTGCTCTGCGTTTTTGATCTTTTTCTATTTCTAAAATTTTTGTGCTATTAAAATTGAAAGTATGATTCTCATTGTTTTTATGTTTTATTAGTGCTGTGGTTTGTGTTCTGGTATATTTGTGTGCTTTCAATCTTTCTTCTAAATTTTGAAGAGTTTGTCCTATATATGATTTATTACAATTATTACAGGGTATACTATAAACAACATGAGATTTTTGCAGAAGAGGTGTTTTAATTTAGAATATATTTGTTTAATTTGATTTTGTGCGGTGTGGGCTACTTTAATATCGTGTGGATTTAAAATTTGTGAAATTTTATTACTTAAGTGAGGAATATATGGAAGAGGAATATATTTTTTGTTAATATTTTCTTTTTTTGATGTTTCTAATGTGTTGTACAGTTTATGAATTCTATTTTTAGTGATTTTCTGTATAAGTTTTTTTGGGTAATCGTTTTTCATGAGTAATTTATGGACATCTTGTAATGCTTCATGTCTGTGTGTAGGTGAAGTAAGTTTAAGTGCTTTGTCTATATATCCGATTATTAAACTCTTTTTTTGTGACAAATGATGTGTACTGTTGTAGTTCAATGTTCTTTGTGAAAAAATTTCTTTTCTATGCCATTTTGTGATAATTTCATTGTTTTTGTGTATGAGAGTAATATCAAGAAAATTTAATGTATTGTTCGTTTCTTTTTCTAGAGTAAATTGTAAGTTTCTATTAAAGTCGTTGAATTTTTTCGAATTTTTTCAAATCAATAAATGTCAAAGAAATTTCAATTTTTTCAAAAGTTTTGATAAAGCCACGAATGTCGTGGCGAAACGTCAACTTTTTAATAAAATAGAGTTTTTTAAGATTCAACCAGCCTGTTATTGCTAATAATTATCAAGAGATTATATATATATATATATATATATATATATATATATATATATATATATATATATATATATATATATATATGTATATTATATATATATATATATATATATATATATATATATATATATATATATATATATATATATATATATATATATATATATATATATATATATATATATATATATATATATACATACAGTGGCGGATTATCCTTAAGGCAAACTAGGCATGTGCCTAAGGGCGCGAGAGTACAAAGGGGCGCGCGGGCGGAATTGTAAAATAGAGAAAAAACATACAATATAGCATAGAATTAATTGTGCCAGTAAGTAAGCCACGTACTTAGACAATAAAAACTACTATTTTGCTTACAACCTTAATTAGCTTCAATTTATAACAAAAGATAAATTTAACGAATGGGACTGACTAAAACTTACGCCTACAAGTAACCTTGTTCTAATTCACATAATTTCTGCAGAAAAGAAAAATTTTAATAACTATGAGCAGCAAGCCTTGGAACTCTCACTAGCTAGATAATATGAAAAGGATAAAAAGAGGATTCGGAAGAAAAAGCTCACTGCAGATGTCCCTGCCGAAGATATTAGGTAGGGGAACTCGGGGCGGAACGGGATAAGTAATGTTCATACATTTTTTTAAATTAGGTTAATTAACCAAAACACCTAATAAAGATGTAAAACATTTATTTATATTGTTACAAAACACATGTAAAATGGGAAACAGTTAAATCTAAGTTAAAATATTTTTTTTACTATTTTCAAAAAAAGCCTACATATTTCCCGTTCTGCCCTACATTCAGTATCTGGTCGGGACACATTTAGAGTGACAGTATTTTTAGTAATTATAGACTGACTTGTGGTTGAACTTCAAAAGAGACGATAATCATACAGTAATTTCTACAGTAAATTTTCATTTTTAAACAACTTGACCAATTTGAGCACTGAAGGAGTTCAAAATAGAGCAAGTACGTTAGAAACAATGTATTCCGGTGATTCAGAAAAGTGTTTTGTGGATTAATGTATCCATCTGCGTTCTTATTTAACAAAAGTTGCTTGGGACGGAAAACTGCCCCGAACAGCCAACGCAATTTTAAAGGTTCTAAGAATTGATGAACAATTTATCCAAACGTTAACATAGCTTTAAGAATGTGTGTATCGACGGCAGTCAGCAATTGCATTGGTGAGCAGTGCTTTTCCTGTCTAAAGAGAGTGAAAAATTATCTTCGCTCAACTATGACAGATATCAGATTGAATTCGTTAGCAATACTCAACATAGACTCAAACTTATTGCAATCTTTAAACTATGACGATGTTTGATGACGATGACAAAAATGTAGGCGCCAAAATTTCTTATTTTGTTAATGAAAATTAGCAACTTTGAAGGCGTGCGAAAAAGCTGCTTAATTGTACATACATACCATTATAATTTCATTTTTTACTTTGAATAGTTTCTGCAAATAATTCAATTATTTCCAATTATATCTAACTTTAAGTTACCAGAGTGCCATTAAGTTCACTTTAAGTATACTTACTTGAAAATTCAGATGGTGTTAGAAATTTAACCCTTTATCCGAGTTTATGTTAATAAGTCGCAACTTGATTTTTTAAAAATTAACCAAGTATTAATAAAATCTTAAAATTAATAAAAGCTCCAGACGTTCGTTTCCCAAATTTCCCGACCGAGAAAGAAGTCCGGGACCTTTCGCGCTTACGGCATACTCCTAGGCCACTATCTATACTATCGAGTTTGAATTAAGTAACTATAACATATTTAACTTAATTATATAAATAAAATATTAGATACACTCATTTAATTCATATTTTATCATGTTCAATAATTTAATTCATACGACTGGCGTGTAAAGCTAAATATTATATTATATAGGGAATATCATAATTTTCGGGTTTACATGTTGTAAAGCTTTAAAACATTGTAAACCTAAATCGCAAGATTTGTCCGACAATATCGATCTCATGCTCTTTTAGTCTTGGCCCTCATCTCATCGCGTTTTCCTAAGGGGCAGCTCATTACACAGTTATTTTTAATATAGGGGCGCCAATGGGGTGCTTGCCTACGGCGCTCTGAACGTTTAATCCGCCTCTGTATATATATATATATATATATATATATATATATATATATATATATATATAATATACTATATATATTGCGTCTGATTCTATGTAACCATATATATTATTTATATATATAATATAATATATATATAATATATATATATATATATATATATATATATATTATATTATATATATATGAATAATATATATGGTTACATAGAATCAGACGCAAAGTGAAATAAAAAAATTAATTTTCATGAGATAATGCTTGTTGGAAAGATAATTGGCTGCTGTTTCTAGAAATGTGAGGTTCGGTTTAGTTCATTTCCAGAAAACATTACAAATTTTACAAAACATTATGAATGAACCTATTCGATTGATTTTCAAAAAAGGCGTCTTGAGGGCGATGTGGAAAAATATTATAGAAATAATCATAAGGGAAAAATGAAAGGAGATAATTTTTGTGTTCACGTATTTGATGAAAATTAAAAAGCCAAAATTTCGGTTCTATTTTCCGAATTGAAAAATGGAAAATCGGACACTGCGGGAATATTAAACGGAAAAGGGCTTTGCGATCTAGCTATAAACCAACAACTACCTATCAACTGTTTGAAATCGGTTCGGAGGTTCCAGAGATACAAACATAGGTACGCCATATATAGGTACCTATATATATATATATATATATATATATATAAAAAAATATATAAAAAAATATATATATATATATATATATATATATATAAAAATATATATATATATATATATATATATATATATATATATATATATATATATATATATATATATATATATATATATAATGATAACTTCCTGTTCAAGGTTGGCAACTAAATGAAGTAAGTCGAGAAATAAATATTTATTTACTATTTTTTAGAAATAATATCAGATATTCGATAGAAAATTCGGCAAGTGAAAAAACTTCTGATAGAAATATTTTCACTTTCGGATAGCTGAAGAATTGTTGCTTTCTATAGATTCACAAGTGATATTGACTATTTCATTAAATTTGGTAGCCTGGTCTGCATACATATGATGTTCTGAATCATCAACAATCTGAAATAAAGGAATAAATTGACATATATCAGCCACACATGTTTGGAAAACATATGAAAAGTATTTCAGGTTTACATAAAAAATTAAATAGAATTTCAAAATCAATAAAATTGAACTGCTGAATTTCCTTCGCATTTGTTTTTTTGATCTTTTTATTTGTGTTCGATGTTTGAAAGGTTTCTCAAATATGTATTTTTTTTAAAAATGTGACGAAATGTTAATTGTGTATCAGTCGTCTAACTCAAATGGACTGTTATTGCTAAGAAAAGATAAGTAAATAACAAAACAACACAGACAAGAATAATTCAATTATATATATATATATATATATATATATATATATATATATATATTATATATATATATATATATATATATATATATATATATCTGTGGCGGCTCGTGAGGTTTGGTTTTGGTTTGAGGAGGCTACAAGAGGTGTTAAAAATACACCATAGCCGAAAATTTTTAGGATTTCAAGGTCAATATAATTTAAAGAAAATCAAAGTAAAACAAGCACCCTAAGCTATTAATTTGTTTTCACTTTCGAGTGTCTACCTTGAGACCTACAACTCCTTTTTACAATATTCACAAAAATTCTTCTCAGCCAATTAATCAATTCATCTATTCATCAAATTTTTTCTTTCACATAATAGGTACCTACCTACCTACTTAACGAATTTTTTAACAGCTGGTGAGAGCAAATAAAAAGTTATTATTAGGCTCTTGCACCGTATATTATTTAACTAAGTTTAATGATAAACCGAGTTTAATTTGACATTTGACAAGCCAAAATGTCAAATTAAACTTGGTTTATCATTAAACTTAGTTTAATAATATACGGTGCAAGAGCCTATATATATTTTTGAAGATTAGCGGGATTCTGCGATCTTTAACGTTAGCAAAATGATCTATAATATCCTCATAAAATTTTTTGTCTTTCGCCAAAAGTTTTACCAATTCCTTTTCAATAGACAACAAACTAATATTTTTCAAACGATTCTGGCTCATTGAATTTCGTAAATAAGTTTTAATTCTCTTAAGAGTGGAAAACGAGCGCTCTACGGAAGCCGATGTCACCGGGATAGAAACAATTAGACATAAGGGTTTATAAACTTGGGGTAATTCTTGATTCAAATCATTATCAAAAAGATATTTAATAGTCCTCACATGATTTTCATTGTGCCCCAAAATTTCATTGTCATTATAAACAACACACAGTTCACTTTTTATGGCCACCTTATCAAAAAAAGTGTATTTTTGACATAAATTTTCCAAAAGGTTATCTGGAAAATTAGCCGAAAATCCGGTGAACAAATTTTTATTGAGTAAGTCGAAGAAATGCAGTTCTTTCAAATCAGAGAACCTTATTTCTATTTGACCCCTAATAGTATCCAAAATTTCATAAAATATTTGCTTATAGTGAAGCTCCATATCTGCGTAACTGAATTTCTTTCGTTTTGGGCTAAATTGAGTCGTATCATCAGTAGTTTGAAATAGAGAAAATAGTTTCTTAAAATAAACTTCTGCACGAAATTCTGAAATTTTTTCCAAAAGAAACTTGAGCCGATTTCGTGAGTAAATTACATCTGAAAACTTGAGCTGTAAGATTTGAAAAACTATTTCTTTTTGTTCAAAAATTAATTTAAAGATGTTTAAAAAATATATAAATTCCTTATCTTGTAAGTAAGATACTAATCCGCGTGCTGTATTTAAAGTTACTTTATCGGTGAAAAATTCCTCACTTTCAACTAGGTATAGAATTAAATCCTCAAATCCTAAGCGGCCCCAAACAGAGACATTTTCACTAGTAAAAAGTAAACACTGCCAACAAAATAATTTATTTTTTACCTGTGATCCGGTTAGGCAAGGATTTCTCTCATAATTCCGTGTATTAAAACCGCGGTTTTGTTTACTGTTACGCTGCACCAAATTGTTTAATTCAGCGGTAGGTTTTTTTTGTTTTTATCAAAACTTTATCCTCATAACTTAGGGCACTAAAGTTATGGGATAACAAATATTCCACTAAGTCACCATTGAAATTTTTGAAATTAATTTCAGTAATCAAACTAATTTTAAAACAATACGCGTAACGCGAGTTGATTCCGGCGTCCATTATTCAGACAGTACGAATACGAATTACGATCATACTACGATTCAATCAACGACTTTACTCGATGTCAGGGAGATTCTATAGTTGTGATTGGTCGACATTGTATAAGGCTGGAGTTTATCGGTGTTGCCATGTACATGTGTTTTGGTTTTCTATTTCAATGAAGTATTCATTCGGAGTATTTGTTTTTAAGTGGTGTGAGTTTGCTTTTCTGTGGCAGGCATAATGAACGTTGAGAATATACCTTTCTAAGCTTTCCGCAGCGTTGCCACAAATCTTGAAATGAATGAAATGCAGTAAATGTAAATACCTTCTATCTTAATTAATCAATTATATTATATAATGTAGGTTGAAAGGAAGGTAGGTGCATAAAATAATATGATTTTGATTAATATGAATATGCTGAATGCTGACTATTCAATATAATATATATATTAGTGATACACGGAATATTATTGAGGAGGCTTAGCCTCCTTAGCCTCCTTTGACTAGCCGCCCCTGATATATATATATATATATATATATATATATATATATATATATATATATATATATATATATATATATAATTCTGTATATGTATATATATATATATATATATATATATATATATATATATATATATATCATACATTCATCGATATAAGGCAATAGTCTGATATTTTTGGGGAAAATAAGTCAAAAATTTTTTTTGTAGTGACTATTACAGAATGGTATCTACCTCAACATCCACGAAAGAACCAGTTTTCATCTCCTTGATTCTTGGTCCGATATCTTTGTCCATCCAGGTATCAGAACCATACAAAATTTTTAACGGAATGTCAGGATTAAAACTGTTCATTCGTTTCACCATAGGATATTTAGCCCAGCCAATTCCGTTGATCAAACTATAGAACGCTGTTTCTCCCCTGAAATATAACACTGCATTCATTTTATTGCGCTACCCTGTACATATATCTACAGTGTGTTCGCCAGATAATCTTGAATAAACAATTCGAATATATTTCATTAAGGAAAAAGAAATTGTTTTTTCTTCAATATTTATCAATATTATATATCATCACAGCGTTTATCACTTCTGAAAGAAAATATATATATGAAAAAGTTGACCTCCCTGGTCATTCAGATTTTCAATGGAGAAATTTTACTGGAAATTTGTAACAACAGAATCACACTACTGTAAAGGGTGTCCCTTTTTGGGTACTTTGAATGGTATCTCCGTTATTTTTGAAGATAGAGGGTTGCGGTTTTCGCGACACTGTGCTACTTTCTCGTAAAATTGAAGATGCCGTCAACAGAATTTTAATAGCCCTTTTAGTTTTTAAGATACAGGGCAGTTTTGAAAATGTTGCCGTTATCCTTCATCTGATCGAAAAGGTAATATAACATTCTTATAGATTTTTTTTCCGTAGAATGCAGTGGTGTAGATAATTTTTGTTACATATTTGTTACGTCTTTTTTTTTACCTTTTCAAAAATATATAAAAGTATAAACTTTTACTCAGAAACGCGCAAATAAAGGACAATTTTCTGAAAACTAAAAGGGCTATTGAAATTATATTGACGGCATCTTAAGTTTTACGAAATACTACCACAGTTTCGCGAAAATCGCAACCCTCTATCTTGAAAAATAACGGAGATACCATTCAAAACTATCCAAAATGGGACACCCTGTACTGCATGATACCTGAAATCACATTTTGCAACCAAAATATTCACCTTCGCTAGTTATGAGAATCTATTATTCCAAAAACAAAAAGTTTCATTCTACAGTTTTAGCCAATAATAATAGCCCTGGTAACTATTTATTTACTGAGCTATGTTAAATTTAATTTATCAAACTTATTATCTTGAATAGTAATTTCAAAGTTTTGGCAAGATATTTTTATCTCCCGCTTTTTATGTTTACAAGAATTTATATCACTTATCAGTTTTCTTCTTTTAAAATACGCTACGTAGTTATTCATATTTTGATAGCTTATCATTGAGGGAATTTAATCTGTTTCATATACAAATACGAGTAAATATTCTGTGAATTCTTAAGCACGTATTGACCGTAAGATACAAAGTAGTAGCACATTATTATCAAAGCAGAGCTTCTTATAAAAAAAAAATTTATTTTTTAATTTTGAAAAAGATATAGATATCATAGAATTAGAAATTGAAAAACTGGAATACATTTTCATGTATAACTCCTAGGAGCTGCCAATTCTAATGGTACCCAACTAACAAATTGGCTTTGTAATTTTCAGGTAACAGAACAATTCAGGTTTATTGGTACTATATTGCGACTATCGAAAAACTGATCTGTTGGGTTAACATTGCGAACATGATCATTTTGTTCTTCGGAGCCAAATTGTTGTTTAGATCATTGTTGAGAACGTTCTTAGAATGAAATTATAAAACATCTTAAAGGATGAACTTGATACTGATTCTTAAACGTTTATTCAAATCAAGTTATACAACATTTTAGCTTAGAGAACCAAAGTGATTTCTAGTAGCTTTGTAGTGATATTATCAGGTACTGTTCTGTTCTTTCGCATAGTTTTATAAATATAGTTTATAAAAATTCATCAACAGATTACAAAATTGTTGTATTGGTGTTTTCTGTGATACTCTTCTACCTCAGAAAGCGATATGCTCTATAAAAAACTTATAAATAACTACTCTATAACAGTACGAATAATATGCTCCAGAATGGTGTAACAAAGCAGTGATAGAACAATAAACTGTTATTGAAGACAAAATGATATTGAAAAGCACTTTTATAAAATGAAACTGTTTTTTATCTGTATACGCCATATCAGTTCAGTATTTCTCGAACTTACCAAGTGTGTGAACCTACATGTAAAATGGCGTCAATAAAACCAATAAACAGGTGGAAAAAAATCAAAAGAAGTGGCGCTTTCCGAAGAAAAGTTAAGACCAACTACGAGAAATTTCTTCACGGGACTGAGAATTCTCTTATAAAGGCAAATAATCTGGATATTTATTATCATTATCATTAGCTACAAAGCTACTCATTAACAACAACAGAATACGAGTTAACTCTCTCACAAAAAAAAAAAAAACAAAATGATAATGAAGAGAATATTGATTTTATAACTCATCAATACTCAATCAGCTCGGGTCATGATGACAGTCCTTCCATATGTGGTACACAAGCAGTAAACGAGCCAAATGATACCGAAGTGATCGAAAGTAACTGGGCTTCAGAGTTGGATTATTCTAACGAGAAGGAAGATAATGTTATTTCTCTGTGAAGTTAAAAATTAATATATTTTGTTACTATTTTAGTAATCACCAACAAAGTTAAATAGCCATATCTTAGACTAGGAAAGAGAGGGGACGGGTAACACGCGCACCGTACAATGAGCGATTGTTGTTACATTTTTCGATTGACGACGCCATTTTCTGGTCCAAACGTTTGTGCTGGTGACAAAGTGAAAAAGTGTGGTTTTATTGAAATTTTGTATAAAAGACATTGTTTTTGTTTTCCTGATCATAATGGTGATGTGTTCAGCTTATGGTCAAGCGTCACAGTTCCAAAAAAAGTGCCTGCTGGCTCAAGGTTACGTGGTGCCAGCTGGTAACATAAGAATGTATTCAGTTAGCTGTCCACTCTCTTGCGTAGTCTAAGAGCCATATGGACACTCTTCTTGTGACGGAAGTGTGTAAGTGTGTGTATAATATAAAGCCATATTGAATCGCATATTAGTGATGGCCATTCTGAAAGCTTAACCTAAAACATTCGGAATCTCTATTCCTCAATCCATAAAAAGAAAACAAATTACTCAGAAAAGATTAGTGTCGCAAAATCAACAATATTTGATCAAATTGGTACCAAAATTCTGAAGAAAAAATTTAATTATTTTTGGTAAATTCAAGAAATCTTCAAAGATTTCTACAGCGCTTGAAAATTTTATATTATATGTACCATATAATCCACAATGAAATTCACTCCGCAGTCGAAATCAACTCCATAGTTAGATTTACGATTTGTCAATTAATACAAATACGCAGATCCACCTTAATACAAAGTATAGACATTATCAATCCTGAATCACTTTTGTGTAATTGGTAAGATTATTCATTTTCTGTGGAATCCGTTAAGAAACTGATGAATCTAATTAATGTTTCTGTATGCGATAAAAAAGTTTTATTACGAATGAGAGTTTCAATAAAGGATTTTTTAGAAATTTGTAATAGACCCTTAAGTGACAAATAATGAACTGAATAAAACTTGAGAATGACTTTTATATATACAGTTTCTATAAATTATATGTAAATGTTTATACAATAGTTCTGAAAAAGCTGTCATAGACTTAATGAAACTTCTTAAACAAATATTTCATTTTATAAGACTGTGCCCTTTTAGCGTTTATAGTTGCTGTAAGAACGCCGTAGAAATGTTTTTGAAACTAGTAAAGCTTTATAAAAATTGATATGTAAACGTTCTGTCAGTTTTTATAAAGCAACAAATTGTTAGTTGGGTATGTCTACACGCTGTTAGATAGAGATCTTGGTAAGGGCAGGAGTCCCCTCCAAAGATATCATTTTTAGGGTTACGTACCCAAAGGGTAAAAAGGAAACCCTATTACTAAGACTTCGCTGGCTGTCTGTCTTTCTGTCCATCTGTCCGTCCGTCTGTCCATCTGTCCGTCCGTCTGTCCATCTGTCCGTCTGTCTGTCACCAGGCTGTATCTCAATAACCGCTATAGCTAAACAGTTGAAATTTTCATAAATTATGTATTTCTGTTGCCGCTATAAAAAAAATACTGAAAACAAAATAAAATGAATATTTAAGGGGGGCTCCCATTCAACAAACGCGATTTGTTTGGCCTTTTTTGCTCTATATCAATGATGGCAACAGGTAGGCACTTGAAATATGCACAAAATACTCAGTTGTATTTTTACTATATAATTAATATCAGAAGGTAACTAGGCATACTAGACATAATAAGAATAATTAGGCCAAGCTACAGAGATTTAGAATGAGCATTTTGTGTAAAAAGTGTTAGAAGAAAACCAGCTCCGCTATTGTTTGTAAAATAGTTCCATATGATATAGTGATATGTTTTTCACTCGACTTTGTCGATTATTTGTAACTTTGTTATTAACAATTTTGTGCAAAAAATCGCGTTATTTTTAGTTTTTTGCTCATCAAACTGAAACTATCGAAGCGATCGTAATGGTGTAATCGTGATTCTGTCAATAGACTAATTGTAGAAAATGAAAAGACGAAGAAAATGAGAGGTCGGACGACTCGAGCAGACCTTCAGTTTGAGAGGAAATTGGAAAAAACCACCAAAAATAAAGTTTTTTCAAAAATTCATAATTCGGTTATTTTTTGAGTTGTAGCGTAGATCCTCCGGTCAGTATTAGTTATTAATATAAACTTTATTTTATTTATGCGAAGAGCAGGAACTGTCCGATGCATAGTTTTCGATCTGTGGCCATTTGTATATTTCACTATGCAATTTTCCAGCAGACCTGAATGCGACAGGTATGGTCCGATTTCAATTCACAAAAAAGATTTTGAAAGTAGAATTCTCATAGTTCAAAACGTTCATCTTTGTTTTACTTGAAAACGGTGAGAAATATGTTGAAAAAAAAGCTGAACATCGCGAAAAACGGCCGAGAAATTACCGTCATGTTCAAAATGCCTACGTTTTCGAATGTCATGCTTCTCATTGCCTGCTACTCTTCAACTATTCTCACGCGCTCGGCCGTTTTTCGTCATGTTAAGCTTTATTTTTAACATATTTCTCAGCGTTTTCATGTAAAACCAAGATGAACGTTTTGAACTATAAAAATTCTAATTTCTAAATCTTTTTTGTAAATTGAAATCGGACCATACATGTTGCATTCAGGTCTTCTGGAAAATTGCATAGTAAAATATACAAATGGCCACAGATCGAAAACTATGCATCGGACAGTTTCTGCTCTTCGCATAAATAAAGTTTATATTAATAACAAATACTGAGCAGAGGATCTACGCTACAACACAAAAACTAACCGAGAAATGAATTTTTGAAAAAACTGCATTTTTGGCGTTTTTTTCCGATTTTCTCTCAAACTAAGGGTCTGATCGAGTCGTCCGACCTCTCATTTTCTTCGTCTTTTCATTTTCTACAATTAGTCTATTGACAGAATCACGATTACTCTGATAGTTTCAGTTTGATAAGCAAAAAACTAAAATTTGTTGCATAAAATTGTTAATAACAAAGTTATAAATAATAAAGTCGAGTGAAAAACATATCACTATATTATATGGAACAGTGGCGGAGCTGGTTTTCTTCTAACACTTTTTACATGAAAATATCTCTGTAGCTTGGCCTAAATATACCTACGTGGCGTTGGGATTCGCGTTGCATTGGTAAATATAATTCGATAAAATATACTGATAATCTGGTACCAAATCTTCGAAATGTTTGATGATATCGCTTCTTATCGTTCGTATATACATGGGTCCTAAAAAGAAATAATTATAATAATAAATTAATAGTAAAAACTTAATGACCAAAAAATTACCTAAATAAGGTCCTATCCACCTCAGATAGAGAAGTGGATTGAATTTGGTAAAATTGAACAAAACTGTTAATACCTTTATCCAGAAAGGCGGAAAATCATATTTATCACTAAATCCCCAAGGATCACACAAAATGAGAAGTTTAACGCACTTTGGATAGGTTAATATATACGATGTTGATAAATATCCACCCATACTATGACCCAGTAAGAAAAATTTCTCTAAATTTAATTGTTTCCTCCATTTTTCTATGGAATCGATTATTTTTGTTTCGTTTTCAACAGTATTTTTTGTGAATTTAGTCCTGGAAGATCGTCCAAAGCCTGAAAGAATGATGAAATCCCCAATTCTTTTAAATATCGTTTAACTGAAAATGAATTTAGATATGATAAATATAAAATGAGATGCATTGTTTGAAACAATGTTAAAATATGCCCAATATTTAAATCTGGAGCTATCATAAGAAACTATCGTCCCATAACATTATTATCCGACTTTGCGAAGGCTTTTGAAATTTCAATATATATAATAGAGTATTTCCCAATGTAAAAAGCAAAATATCCCTGGAGCAGCACTGCTTCATATCCAAGAGATCAACTATCACCAATTTTAGGTGCTTCACACAAACTAAGTATCAGTAATGCTATTGATAATCAAGTCGATACTATATATACGTACAGATTTTTCGAAGGCCTTCGACAAGTTGGACCATAAAATACTATTATCTAAATTGAATAATCTTGGCTTTGATAACAAACTGCTAAACTTCTTTCAATCATACCGCAGTAATCGTCCACAATATGTTGAGTACCGTGGTCATAGATCACAATTGTTCATTTCTACCAGCGGGGTACCTCAGGGGAGCAATTTGGCCCCTCTTCTGTTTTCATTATTTGTGAATGATATAGGTGAAAGTATAGTAAGTGGCATTCTTTTGTTTGCGGATGATTTGAAAATGTTTAGGGTTATTGAGTCTCAGAGTGACTGTGAATTGCTCCAAAGTGATATTGATAGTCTAGCATTTTGGTGTGAAACAAATAAATTACCCTTAAATATTCAAAAATTTCACTATTCTACCTATACTCTGAAAATCAAATCAGTGGAATACATTTACTCAATAAATCAAATTTGTTTGGATCGGTGTGATGTAACAAAAGATCTTGGTATAAATTTTGACTCTAAATTGAGTTTCTCAACGCACATTATTAAAACTGCATCGGCAGCAAAGGGAATGCTTGGCTTGATTTTCAGAAACTGCAAGAACTTCAAAAACGAAGATAGTCTTATTGCTCTCTTCAACTCATATGTGAGAACAAACACGCTTAGAATATGGCTCGCTGATTTGGTCGCCTATTTATCTTAATCACATTCATCTGCTCGAATCAATTCAACGAAGATTCTTGAAATATATTGTTTATAGAATTGATGGAATTTATCCCGAAAGGTTTAGATAATAATTTATTGTTAAAAAAATTTTCCCTGTTATCTTTGGAGGACCGTAGAACTTACCACTCTTGCATATTTGTTTATAAGCTCACAAACTATTTGACTGATTGTCCAGAGTTATTGTCTCAGCTTAGCTTTAATATACCTCGTTTGAGCAGTAGAGGTTCACTTTGTTTCTATTTACCTACTCCAAGAACGAATATACTATTGAAATCTCCAATTTATTCGATGTGCAAAAAGTTCAATCAGAAATGCGAAAAATTTGATCTATTTTCAACATCTATTAGAGTGTTTAAAAAAGAGTTAAAAAATATCATCTTAACTCCCAGAGATTCATGAAGCTAATGCGAAATAAAAATATTCCTCTCTGTTCGTACATGCTGTTTCATTCTTGAATGTTATTGCGTCTCTTTACATTTGTTGTTTTTTCTATGATTACTGAATGATTCGTTAAAACATTAAAACACTGTATTTAGTTGTTAGTTCTTAGATTTTAGATATTGTTCACAATTACATGTATACATAATGAAACACTTTCCTGTAAGTGGGTCTTGTACCTGTTTGGGCAATAAATGTTTTTTTTTTAAACCAAAACTTGAAATGACTTGAATGATCAGTATTACCGATAATATCAATTGCATACACTGGTCTATTTCTAGACAATGAATCCAAATTCAGGGACCAAAGGCCTAATCCAGCAGCAAAACCATGAAGCAAAACCAGAGGTGTTTTTGTGGATCCTGTATTTAAAGCAACAGTCCATATTTTTTCCTCAAGACCATCTAATATAATTGAAACATAAAAACCTTTATACGGTGTTCTCAGGCCTGAATCCAAAAAAGTATAATGAATATTTAATTGAAGTAAGCTAGTATATTTTCAAAAACTCACTGGATAAAATTTTATTTTCCATTTCAGAAAGAAAATCATCGGAATATCCACTCCAATGAAGAGTCATTTTGTTACGGCCACAACACACGAAACACTTGGATTTGTTATAGCATCTGGAGGATCTTATACACTTACAAATGTAAAGAATAATATGAGGAAATCCTGTTCGGTTGATAGGGGGATTATCAACAATTAAAGATTGACTTCTAACCTTTTTCATCTATCTACTAATTTTTTCAATTAGTATATTTTTCATTGCAAAAATTGTACACGTATCAATTTTAATTATTTATGAATTTCATGATATTCATTATTTTATGCTATTAGGTAGGTTGGGATAGAGTACATGTGTACTTGTTTGCGATATAATGCTATTTACCACACTGATTTGAGTAGGTATGAAAAGTACTATAATACCACACTCTTTCGGTTAACTACTTTATAGTACTCTTTTCATAAATATTAACTTTCAACAAACTGAGCTTAATCAAATGATATATTTTCACTTCATTAACTCTAGCTCAACTGTAAAAATCTTGCAGTATATGAAAGTTGATTGTTGTTTGTTTTATTCTTAGTTTATCTTCACATTCTATTAAATAATCTTAGTATTTTTCTACGGCGGTGCCTCTCGTGATGTTTCTTAGAATGACCGTCCAAACAGAATATCTCTGATTTCATTTTTAAAGTTTTAAGCGACTAATGCGGGCTGAACGTCAAATGAAGATATTCCAAACGAATTATTGAAGGCGGACAACCAGACAAGAAGTCAATTTCCTCAAGAAGTTTGCTTTATGTATATATACTTTACCTTTCCTAGATTTTATTAAAAAGTTGACGTTTCACCACGACATTCGTGGCTTTTTCAAAACTTTTTTGAGATTCAACAAGGCTGTTATTGCTAATAATTATCAAAAAGTTAAAAATAGTTCACAGGCAACAACATTTCAAATATATATTCTGTATTTTTGGGAGTGCAGTCGAGACCACAGCACTTAGGCCCCATTGGGCCCTTTGTGCATCCTCCCCGGGAACATCACCAGCCTAGGCTCCCAACCATCCCAGTCGTTCGAAAAAGAGGGTGATTGCACCTAGGGGGATTTCCCTCAAGGTGGCTAAAATTGGCCACCGTTCACCCAAAATGGATTCTCGGAGTGGCAAGACAGCGGGGCATTCACAGAGGACATGTTGTACCGTCTCGTCTTCCTGTTCACAGCCTCTGCAGAGAGGTGTGTCGCTTAATCCCATATTAAATAAGGGCTTCCGAAGTTGGCAGTGTCCCGTTAAAATTCCCACGACATTGCGTAGTTTTCCTCTAGGCATCGCCAGGTAAGTCATTGCTGCATCTTTATTGGGATAATTTAAAAGTTCCCTGGCAAGTCTGCAGGTGGTTGTTTCATCCCATAGGATTTTGAATTTTTGATGGGTGTTCTCTTTCATCATTTGTGACTTTGCTGTCAGCGGTAGTAGGCTGGAAGGGCCAGGACCGAATATGTTCGGGCCGGCTGCTTTTCTAGCCAATTCGTCAGCTTTTTTGTTGCCATTGCATCTCGAGTGGCCTTTAACCCAGCACACCATAATTTGGTTTGTATGGGCTGAACCCGCAAGTGCTTGATGGCATTCCCATAGTGACTGTGAAGTTATTTTATGATTCTTCAGGGCCAGTAACGATTGTCTACTATCTGTGTAGATTTTAATGGTTTTGTTCGTTATGTTCCTACGAGCAATCTCGTTCGCGGCTATGGTTATGCCCGTTAGCTCTGTCTGAACTATGTTGGCACATTTGTCCATGGTCCACTTAAGTTGAAATCGCAGGTGTCTCGAATATATTCCACAGCCTGCTCCTTTTTCTCGCTTTGATCCGTCCGTGAAAATATTGATCGTTCCTTCATCGGAGGTCTCATTTCCACTGTTTGTGTGTATTGAGTAGGGTCTATCAAAAACAAATCGCGGGGGAATGCTGTCTGCCTTAACCTGTAGCAGGGGCATCGTGTTAGTAGCCTCAAGCCACAGGCGACGTCTAGTATCCCCACATCCTACTTCTGGCTTTATACCAATAGTCTCAAGGCGTGCCATAGTTGCCAAGGCCACTTCTTGTAGATAAATATCCAAAGGTGGCAGGCATAGCATCACCTCTATTGCCCTAGTTGGTGTTGTTCGCATAGCTCCGGTCACACTTAGACACGCGTTCCTTTGCATCTGCCCAAGCCTGAGTTTTGCTGTTGCCTGTTGGCTTTTAGGCCACCAGACAACGGCTCCATAGGCTATCATCGGTCTCACGATGGCAGTGTATATCCACATGACCACCCTGGGTTTCAGTCCCCAGGTTTTCCCCATGATCCTGCGGCACTGTCCGTAGGAGATATGTGCCTTTTTTAGTCTTCTTTCCAGGTGAAGATTCCAAGTGAGTTTGGCGTCAAAGGTCACTCCCAGATATTTGACCTCTGACATGAAACTTAATTCTGTGTTTAGGAGAACAGGTGCTTTTAATGGCCCCAGTTTCCTTTTCTTTGTGAAGAGAACCATCTCCGTCTTTCTGGGGTTGATTGATAGAGAGTTCTCTTCGCACCATCTTTCGATTATTCTCAGGGCTCCCTGCATTCTGTCGCACAGAACTCCTTCAAATTTTCCACTTAGCAGTATCGTTAAGTCATCTGCGTATGCAATTGAGTAGAATTCCTCATCGCAGAGGCGGCGCAAGAGGCTGTCGAGAACTAGGTTCCATAGCAGCGGAGATAGGACACCCCCCTGCGGACAGCCTCTCGCGACCATTCCCCTGACGACGATGTTGTCTACACTGATTCTAACAGCTCTTTTTGAGAGCATGTTTGAGATCCAGCCCCTGACAGTCTGGGGAACACCTCTGTCTGCCAGTGCGGATTCAATTTTGGGGAAGGTGGTTTTGTCAAACGCACCCTCGATGTCTATGAACACCCCCAGGGTGGACTCTTTTTGTTGTCCAAATATATATATATATATATATATATATATATATATATATATATATATATATATATATATATATATATATATATATATATATATATATATATATATATATATATATATATATATATATATATATATATATATATATATATATATATATATATATATATATATATATATATATATATATATATATATATATATATATATATATATATATATATATATATATATATACATCTAGGACAATTACCTGACAAACAGAAATTCATCATATTATAATACTCCTGGTAGGGCTGACCAACGAAGTTATGACGGACATCTCGATTACTTTCACTAAACCTTCAGCGGAGAATGTTAGAATCATCTAGATGGCCACTGCAAAGGATTGAAGTGACGGACAGGCTGTTTCGGACTTTTAAGATACTCAGTATCAGTCATCAGTATCATATATCAATCGAATGCATTGACCAAATTGATATATTTCAAATAATATTTCTTTGTGTGTCACACGATGATGACCCATAAAGCCTTTCTGACGAAGGCAAGTTACCACTGAAATGAGTTTAACAATTATTAATTTCAACTGGCAATACGAAAGAAGAGTTACATTTACAAGTGATTGCCCAAACTAAATGATTCAAATCACACCGTTCTTATCGCAGTTACTCGCAAAGAAACCAATTAATCTGTGACTTAGAAAAGGAAAAAACTTGGAAGAAGAAACAAGAAATTCATGAAAATAAAGATTAAAAATGTTGTTATTGGGACACCAGAAAGATAACACCAGGATATCAAGGAAAAAACATATGTGGGAGACCTAATCTCTGAACCTACAGAAGTTATATAAATTTGGAAAGAACATATCCATGAATAACTCCATAAAGAAGAGCCTGAAGAGGAAGTGAGCAATCACGAAAGGTATCAAGATTCCGCCGAGGAGTAGAAGAACTTGCAAGGAAGGAATCAGAGAGTCATAAAGTATTTGAAAAATAACACAGTCCCTGGAAAGTACGAGATAACAGTAGAAATGATTAATGGAGGAGGCGCAAATCAGCTTAGCGAAATATAAGATATAATAAAACAGATTTGGATCACCAAAACTTACCAGAAGAGTCGACTATGGCTCTGCTAAGTCATCTTTACAAAATTCCAGAACAACAGTAGTAGTACGTTGATAAATATGATGTAGCCCGGCAAGGTTAATGAAAGCTCGATTGAATAAGTACCTACCTAAGCTAGAGTATATTAAGGGAATATTAAGCCGGCTCTAGAAGTAGTAGCACGGTTACGTACTAGGTTTTACCATTGAAGAAAATATAAATAACCTTTTTAGAGAAAAATAACAAAAAATCTTGCAGAATCGGAAACACTGAGGCAAAAAATAAATCAAGTCCGAACTAAATTTGGCTGAAAGAACCTAGACGCCGCAAGCTTGAAAAAAATCTTAAATAGTATTGCCGCTATGCGGTCACTTTACTATGCTGGTTGCTTAGGGTCGGTCCAAATTTTCAACCTTCTAGCGACCATCATAATCCTGCAACCAGACGGACAGACAAATTTTTTTATATAAGACTTCACGTTTAACTAGATAGGTGAAGTGTTCAAACGGGTGAGAAGCTAGTACGCTGAGAGCGAATAATTCTGAAGGAGAACCAATGAAGAAATAGAGATGTTCAACTGAGAACCTTAGATACCATTAATGGTAAAATAATAAAGGTTGAGATAGCTGAAACACATAGGGTTAGCGACATAAACAACGACGACAATGGTAGGTACTTATACTCTATACCTACGATCCTATAGATATCAAATTGACAAAAGAAGAAGACTGCCGAGAAAAATATGGTTTCAGAGTGTGATATTCGGCGTGAAAAGATTGAAAGCTAGGATTGAAAATAACTGCCCTGGGTCTATAATAAGGCCTGCACTGTAGAATAAAAACTATTTACTTGATTAATGAATGGTATCTGTCGAACGATTCATTCTCAATTCAAGTTGATGGACTATTTATATCATTGTTTATAAAAGGAACTATTCAAAGATTCATATTATTATACGTACGTCACTTATGATGACGCATTTTAGAGTGAAAATGATGAAATGCGTTTCCACCGGATGTTCGCCAGTCTGTTTTAACTTATGTATAATTAAATAATTCATTGAACTTCATGGAAAATTCTGCAATATATAAACCTACAGGATGTTTATTAAACATACAGCAAAGCTTGGACCTGAGAGCCCATAAATCAGTGAGAATCAAAGGAAAAATGACTTTACAGTGACCATTCTTCCCGGATTTTCCGGGAGAATCCCAGATTATATAGCCCCGCGTCCCGTATTAATATTTAATATATTTCTCAGAAAATTCCGATTCAGATAATGAATGATGTTATGTAAATATTATAATATTCGAATTTTTTTTTTGCGCGTTTCTGCGTACATGGCTATATGAATCGCATTCACTACACTACGCGTATGCTTATATTTAGTCACTAGATCAGCAAATACATAAAATACCTGTCCTCATGATAAAATTCCAAAGATGAGTGTTTCGGAAAACGAGAATTTAACTTTAAGTGTTCCTATATGATTACAACTAAAATGAAAGATCGATCGTTCCAACCTTAAATTTTTTCTAGGGTTAGAACGACTTCAAAGACAGATATTAAAATATATTCTTTCACGAACAATCATAAATCAACACCACGTAAAAAATGAAGTATTGATTCGGGAGATATCGAAATTGGGTACTGGCGAAAAATTCCCTTTGCGTAGCAAATTTCCAACTTTGGAAATCAAAAAGCAATTAAACTGCCATTTTTTTCATTACTGTTTGAACTGAGAATTTTAATATTCTTTTCTAATAAGTAGGTACTGTAATATGCATACATTGAAAAGTCAAGGTAAAACAGATTAAACCTATCAATGTGAATTGAATTGGAATATTTGAAAACTAATAAGATGATAAACCTAATAGTAGGGGAGATCAAGCGGGGATTTTGGGATTTACTCAAGCGCGGCATAACATATGGGGAAAACCTTGCACCCTGTAAAGAACCCCCACCATATATGAAACCTCAATATGGGTGCGTTTGACTAGGGCAGCCGATCTGATAAGTAAAAATGAAGGACACCCTACTGCGTAGCACTAGGAATGATAAAACCCCTCGGCGCATGTGCATGTCGTCAATATTTTTTGAATGTACCTATTATATAAATTAAATAACAATGAAAGTCGATTTTACGAATGAAATGAAGGAAAATTGCAATAAATGTATTAATAAGTCGATATTATGAATAAAATCCGTGAAAATTTAGCAAAAAAATTCATTGTTTGACTGTCGAATTTGAATATCCTATCCCGGCTCATTTTGCTGCAAATTATGAATCAAATTGATAAGATATCTCTATGGATGGGAAGCAGACACAGACGCAGAATCAAGCTTAAGCTATCAACGTCGCTTGGTTACCGTGGCACACAGAGCACTTCGAAGCATGTTTTGTAGGACTTCGTACATATCGACCTTGGCGCCTGCGCATGTCGTAATGCCTATCTAAAAAACGCTATAATTTGTTATTCTTCGTTGGGAAAAAAATTGGGAACAAAACTTCTCTGATGAAATCATATGTATTTTATCGATATCCGTTGGAATTTTTAAAATCGGACCATATCCCAACTTTTTGTAGTGAGAATTTAGCTTCACCTCGGGGTAAAAACGCTATATTTTTTTATTCTTCGTTGGGAAAAAGTGGTAATTCAAATTCCCTAAAGAAATCATATGTGTTTTATCGATATCCGTTGGAATTTTTAAAATCGGGCCAGTTACCAACTTTTTGTCGTGAGACTATAATCCCTTTAGCTTCGCCTCGGGGTAAAAAAATATCGATCGTTAGAAAAACTCGAGCGCGTCAGATTAAGGCAAGGTTAATTACATGCAGAAGAGTATGCATTCCACTAATCTGACGATTTGCGCGTGGCATAAGGAGATAGGAGACTCACAAAGTTGCAAAAAAAAAACGTCACCTGGACATTCTCGAGCACGGTAAATTTTTTTTTTTGAAGGAAATGTAACGATTTTTTTTTGCATTTTCGACTATCGGCCATGAGTTTTGGTCCCCTCCAAATCGTCAGTCTTTTGAATAGTGGCTCCTTTAGGGTTTATCTAACATCCCATTCGAATATCTGACGAGCTCTAATAAATTTTTTAAAAATTTTCAACCCCTTCGTACGGTTACCCCACCATGCAACCCGGCAGATTAACCTACCTTCGCTATCAGAGACATGTGGAGTGTGTAAACTATTAATATCTGACGCGCTCGAGTATTTCTATATAACGTTTAACCCCCACACCAGTGAAAGGGCATACATCATATAACCTTTTTTTCGTTTTAGCATCGAATCTTCACAATCCAAAAGGTCCCCACGACGCTCGAGTAAAACTCAATTTTGCCTCTCGGGCTCCCATACTATAAGGAGTATTACTTTTCAAACACACTCAGAAGTGTTTTGGATTGTCTACGACTTGTATCAGTAAAACAATTTCCTTCTACTCTCTTGAACCTTCAAACTTTTGCAGTTTAATATTTAATTATTTTAATCCTTTATGCAAACGGGAACTTAATTCCAGAGAGGGAAAGTTTTTGAATGAAAAATTTTTTTGTTTTGTTTTATTGCACTCTGTCACACTTTATTGTTGGAATTCCATATGCATTGCTGACAAATTTAATTTTTCATATTGGAATACTTTGTTTTTCAGAGTTATCGTTTTCATCTCCATTTACGTCCATAACTTGGATAACATTTCTTGTAATTTCCACATTTTCATTTTCTGAATCAACATCATTGCATGTATTTATTACTACTGTGTTGAATTCATCTGCTTGATCAACGTATATGTGGTGCCCGGCATTTTCTATAATCTGAAACAATGATCCAAATTTTCAGGAAGCAATTCAACATAAAATAAGAATTTTTTTTCCAAAACATAAGAAGTACCGGGTGTCTGATTAAGAGAGGTAACCCGCTGTATCTCAGAAACTATTCGTCGTAGAGACTGGCGGTAAAAAATGTTATGCCTAAAGTGACTAACAGAAAATCCTGTGAATTATTTTCAGCTATATATAAACAGTTGTAACTCCTGAACAAAATTTACACGAAAGAAGTTTAGGTTGAGCTGAAATTTGGTATCTGAGGATTTTTTCGAGGTATCATTAAACTATGGACAAGTTAGTGATGAGGAGGTGCATGAGCGGAAATTTTCAATCAAAACATTCAGAATATATCCACAAACCAGCTTTCTAGTGCTATCTGAAGGTGGCATGGAGCTAAAGCATCAGATTTCTGAAAGATTTTTGCACACACAAACCCACTTCAAATTGAGTTAGATGGTTGAAAATTTGTAACTTTATAAAGAAATAAAAAAAACTAACTTTTCACAGGTTGAAATAAAAATCTATTGAGTAAACGCGTTTCGTCATAACATTGACTTCATCTCGTACTAAACTATGGTATTACAAAACAATCTATTTATACGAAAATTGAATATAACAGAGGGGTTCCTAGAGAAACTAAATAACAATAAGCAATTCATTCAGAGCCATTAGTAGGTACCTACATTGAACAGATTAAGGAGAGGAGAAGGGTTTACTTCAATCTGGTCGTTAACTAAATTTCCGGAATTTTTATATTTATTGATGTATAGGGATTCCCAACAGTTGGTTTTATGGAGACTATTTTCAAATTGTAATATATTATAATTGTGATTAAAGGTATGGTTTTCTTGAATAAGATGACACGCATAATTAGAATCAGTTTTCTGCTTAATATAGCTACGTTAGTGTTCGTGTATTCGAGTTTTGAAATTTCTAATTGTACGTCCTATATAGAATTTTTCACAATCGTTACAGTCGAGTTTATAAACACCAGTACGTTCATCTCTATGAATTTTTGATTTGTTGTTTTTAATCAATTTTTCCAATGCTATTATTGGTTTTATATGAAATTTTGTTTTTGAAAAAACAATTTCAGGTTTTCGGAAGTTTTGCCCAAGTATGTTAAACTGTTAAATACTCTACTTTTCTCAGATATAAGTGGGTAAACTTCTGAAATTGCCATTTTGTATTTTTTCCTCGGAATGACGCTGTCAATTATATTGGATGAATAACCATTATTTACTGCAATTTGTTTAATTATATGCAATTCCTTCTGAAAATTAACTTTCATTTCTGAATTTTGAAAAGTCTATGAATCATACTATGATAAGCCGTTAATTTATGTGAAAAAGGGTGTAGTGATGTGTTATGAATTGTAATATCTGTATGAGATGGTCTATGAAAAATTGAAAATTCGTTTGTTGCTTTTTCTGGTAATAGTTAAATCTAAGTAATTAATAGAATTATTCATTTCAGTTTCTAGAGAAAATTTAATACGAGGGTGTATGGAATTAATATAAGTAATGAAATTATCCAATTGTCTATCTGTACCAGTGTAGCAAACAATGACGTCATCAACGTATCTATACCAATAAAGAAAGTATTTACTGCTGAAGTGGTTCATAATAGTTTTCTCTTCAAAACTCGAATACACGAACACCAACGTAGCTATATTAAGCAGAAAACTGATTCTAATTATGCGTGCCATCTTATTCAAGAAAACCATACCTTTAATCACAATTATAATGTATTACAATTTGAAAATAGTCTCCATAAAACTAACTGTTGGGAATCCCTATACATCAATAAATATAAAAATTCCGGAAATTTAGTTAACGACCAGATTGAAGTAAACCCTTCTCCTCTCCTTAATCTGTTCAATGTAGGTACCTACTAATGGCTCTGAATGAATTGCTTATTGTTATTTAGTTTCTCTAGGAACCCCTCTGTTATATTCAATTTTCGTATAAATAGATTGTTTTGTAATACCATAGTTTAGTACGAGATGAAGTCAATGTTATGACGAAACGCGTTTACTCAATAGATTTTTATTTCAACCTGTGAAAAGTTAGTTTTTTTTTTATTTCTTTATAAAGTTATGAATATGAACTTTCACCAAGTAAATGTCAATTCCATTCAATGTTTGAAAATTTGTAAGTGGATTGAGTTGATACTAGAGAAGTGTCTTTTGGCGCGGTGAAAACTATTCTCCTTCACCGCCGGCAAGTTTATGTAGATTTTTCACGTTTTCTCGTGGTTTTTCAGTTTTCGCGCACCTTTACGGCCGCTCCAAATTGACATAAGGGATTAAGAATTTGTATGAAAAAAAATTTGGGCAAAATAAGAAAATATGCATCGTTCCTGCGTGAAATCTGAAAAACTTTACAAATTCGGGTCCAAATTTTAATTATAAGCCAGTTAGGTACCTAGTTTTACTCGAAGTATACTTTTGAAACTTAGCTCTAGCATTTTGTTTTTATAAAAGTTCAACAAAATGTAAACTGCAGGCAGTGTTGCCAACCCCAACTTAGTGAAAATCTACATATGTGCTTCGCAAAAACTGTAGAAAACTGTAGATTTTAATTTGAAAACAGTAAATGTACAGTCTTTTCTTAATTTATGGTTTCAAATTTCATTTAAAGGTGGTAATCAATAGAACAAACATTGGAAATCAAACTTTTTATCAAATTATCAAATTATGATTTGAAAAATTATTGAAATTAAAACATATACAGCATTCATTATGATATGACACATGTTACAAGACTATACAATTACCTTCTATTTCGCTCTCAATCTGCAAATTTTCTTGATTTTCGATCTCTTCATTGTTTTTGAGATCGTACATAATTTTATTGAACTTTTCGTAATCAATTTCGAAACAATTTTAAATTTCAGATCTCGTATGTAGAGTGCCTTTTATCGAGCTCGTAGAAAGTTTATTTCTTATTTTTGTTTTCAAACAAGCGCTCTACCTTTTAGCAGTGCGGCAGACACAGAAGTTCTTTGGTAACAGTTCGCGAAACCCTGATATATTGTCCGTGCATATACTTGGAATGATATAATAGTTCGTAGTAGATGATGCTAGCATCTAAAATTTAAAAAACTGTAGATTTGGAGGCCAAAACTGAAAACTGGGAACATTTTGAAAAAACTGTAAATCTACAGTTAAAACTGTAGAGTTGGCTACACTGACTGCAGGTGTCAATGCGAAGACCATAGAGTAGTATCACAAAGTCTGAAATATTTTTTTCTTGGTTAGCAAATAATTCATTTACTAGTCTCTTTATGATCAACAGTTTGTTACTCATGTGATTCTAAATAGAAGAGTAGTGCTGAATAGTTATCTATTTTATAATTCAAATTCCCTCTATAATTAAACAGTTTTTGAATGACATCATAAGAATACATACACACATAAATTTGTTTCTCCCACAAAAATTTCATCATTTTGATTTTCTGATGAACCTAATGATAAAAAGTGATCTTACAATATAATGATCATTAAAAATAGAATTTTAGAACGTACAATGTAAAAAAACTATTAACTGAAACATATGTCTAATTTTCACTGGATTTTGAAAGGAAAATTAAACTAAGGTTTCTTTAACAGTGATATGAAACGAATTGGAATTTTTTATAAATTTGAAGTGAAAATGTGAACTATATTATTTGTATTGAAGAAATTGAAGGTTTTACTAACTTGAATGTCAACAAAGGTGTCAGGTCTCATTTCTTTGACTTTAGGACCAATTTGCTTATCCATCCATGTATCTGATCCGTATAAAAATGTTAATGGAACTTCCTTCTTCAAACTATTGATCCTATTTATCATTGGATTTTTAGCCCATCCAAAACCATATATCATGTTATGAAAGGCGGTTTCCCCTCTATTAATTAAATTTTTAATGAACAATTTATTGAGATAAAACTTTACTCACGTTGGGTTTTGTGCATTGCATTGATAAATGTAATTGGGCATAATACTATTGTCATCAAAAGTATCTTCAAATTTATTAATTATATCACCCCTGAGTTTCTGTATTAACCAAGGACCTGAAGCAAAGAAATTCACAATATTTTATAGACTACAGTATTTTAAACAAATATTACCAAAAGGTCCTACACCTCTTACAGTGGCTAGTGGATTCAAATTCGTGAATGGGTAAAGTAAAAAACCTAATATTTTAAAACGAAGAGATGGCTTTCTAGGACTTTCAGATTTAGCAGGGAATCCCCAAGGATCTGCTAAAATTAAATGTTTCACTTGGTCAGGGTATGATATAGCATATAAAGTCGCCAAATAAGCCCCCAAGCTATGACCCAAAAGGATGAATTTATCCAACTGCATCTGCTTTCTCCAAGCTTCTATAGAATCTACCATTTGTTGTTCAGCTTCCAAACTATCATTACTGAATTCTGGCCTAGAAGACCTTCCAAAACCTAGAAATAAACCTTTAAGTTCATAATAGAGAAGCAATTATAACACGTTTATAAAAAATTATGTTTGTTATTATCACCACTAAGTCAACTTAACATATAACAAACATATAAGCATATAGTTTTTGATTTATCCTTTAAATTATTACACATATTATACATCTATTCAATAATGTATAAAATTCAATTTAAAAAGAGACAAACCATAAGTATTGCATAGAATATAAATAACAAGATTCAAAAGTAGATATTGAAACACTTGCTTCTAGTAGTGAAGGTCTGATCAGAGAAACTTCTTTGTTCTTTAGAAGTAGACTTCTAGTGCACCTCATGAATTTATGTGTGTAACATCATAGTAATGTTGAGGAAGTCTAAGTGTTGACTACAAAGTATTTGATGTAATTAATTGATTTACGTAATTTCTTGACAGAATTGTTGGCTTTTCAGCATCATAATCATGGAAATACAAGTTCATTTTATAAGTTGAAAATGAATTATCTTTTCATCAGTTAACATGCTGATAAAGTTCTATAAAGAAAACCTTCCACAGTAAAACTCTATAAATAATACTTCTGTATTTATTGGTATTTATTCAACTTCATCACAAGCCCAAGTGTTAAGTTACAAAACTGTAGAAACACAACTCCAAATACTGTGTGATGAAAGTTGAACTTATATACATGAAGGAACTGTAAAACTTGTGAATTATAACACAAATGAAGAACCATAAAGCTAAAATATATTAAAACAATAAAGAAAATTAAAAACAACTGTAGCCTTGAAACAATTTTAATCCCCAAAAACCTTAAGTTTATAATATACAAATAAGAAGCCTTTAGAAAAGTAATTCCAGTAGTATTACGTTAAGGCCAACATAAGTATCATTGAATTAGACCTTAATTTAATTAATGTGAATAATATAAAATCATATAGAGATGGTGATTCACAAGAGGATCATGATGATAACAATCAAATAGATATATCATTGACAGTTTGTTATTCTTAGAGTTGTGTTGCTTTGAATTATAATAAAAAATGCATAAAAAGGCCAGATTAATTTACTTAAAATTCAAAGTTTGGATTTCATTGAATTCAATTGATTAAATAAAATTCTGTTCACCTCACCCACCTAGTAGATCTAAAGCATAAACTGGTCTATCCTTTGATAATGAATCTAAATTTCGAACCCAAAATCCTATTCCAGCAGCAAATCCATGTAGTAATACTAGAGGTGTTTTTTCTGAATTCACATTTAAGGATATGGTCCATATTTTATCATGTGTACCTTTATCCCGAATGATGTTAATATAGCGGGCAGTATATGCAGACCTCAACACTGAAAAATCCTGAAATTTATATTTCTGTTTTCTAGTTTTATTAATAAAATCAATTCTAATACTTGCCAGAGAGAATTTTTTGCTCAAAAATAATTAGTTTGCTTTCTGAATATTGGTTCCAATTAAAAGCCATAATACGTTTAATACTGTCTGTGATTTATTTATCAATTTATAATATTGCGCAATTAATAGTGTGGTATTGTAGTTTGAATGTAATTATATAAAATGATTACCACTAGCCAACATTAGACCTTGATTCTTTATTAGAAGTAGGTATAACAGAAAAGTGTTAATTTTGTTTTTCAAAGAGGATTATGTTCAAATTCATTATTGTTATGCTATTTTAACTCCATATTAAGTAATGCTTAATGTTTTTTCTCATTTGGAGTTTGAAATAATTCAAACCAAACTAATAAAACAAGAACACCAAAATAAATTTTCTGTCATCCGGTAGTTCCAGTTCATATATTTGGCCTACAATTAAACAAATCTAATTATTTTTGAACTACCATTTCAAAGACATCATAGATATATAACAATAGGCTCTTGCACCATATATTATTAAACTAAGTTTAATGATACACCGAGTTTAATTAGACATTTTCGCTTGCACCTTAAACCCGACATAAACCAAGTTTAGTTAAACGACGTTTTATAATAAAACGGTGCAAGAGCCTGATAGTAGCAAACAACAATAAAAATACTGCTAATCCAGAATCCACGCACGTGGCAGATTCCAACTTTTATTGAAAAGCGATGATTTGTTGGATTCTGCCAGTTTCATTCTTTTGAAATAGCGAACTATATATATGTATATATATATATATATATATATATATATATATATATATATATATATATATATATATATATATATATATATATATATATATATATATATATATATATATACGTCGATATAATATTTATATCTATTATTCTATATATATATATATATATATATATATATATATATATATATATATATATATATATGATTATGTACAATAATATAATAATATAGGAATTTATGAATAATATGCCAATTTTAATTACGCTCAAAGATACCGACTTCAAATTCAACACTTCAAATTCCATAGTTTTGACTGGGAAGTCGATTTCTATCAGATAATAGTATATTGCTATAGAAGTATAGAAAAACGAGATTTTTCTGGGGTCATACCTACAAACTGGAAATAGCTTTTCTCACGTGTATAACATGCCTGTTTTACAGGTAATTAAACTATCTTATTTAATAAAATAAATACAAAAAACTATTTAGAATATGATTCATTCGGTGAAATTGTATTTTTAACAAATATGTCAGAATAAAAAAATATAAAATTTGACATTTTCTTGGTACCTATGTTAAAAACGTAAAATGTGTTGCTAACATGGAAAGTGTTGCAAACAAGGAAAAATGTCACAAAATTGCACTTCACTTTTAAGTAAAAGAAAAAAGTAATTATTGATTGAATATAACGTACACAAATGTTCAAGAAGATTTTCTACAATTTTCTCTTAAGGTTTATTTCATAAAGTATCAGAATACAAACACACAAAATATAGCTTCGTAGAAGGAAACAATGAATTATTACAATACGAGTAATAAACACCAGACACAACCGACAAGAGAAAAATTGAATTAACATGTACGGATTTATACTGTTATATTTAAATTATGTGAATATCATCATATTTCAGAAGAAAAACATTCAGTATCCTCGATGGAAGCTGAAATGAGTGTGCCTATTACTTTTCAACCAAGAGTTTTAAACCCTAAGCACGGAAATGTTTCAATAATAAATACAAACGTTAAAATGTAACACGTCGGACAAAATGTTACTCAAAGTTCGAAGTGTAAAACCTATGTTTTAAAATTAATTACAGATCCCATAAGCGATGGGTGTACTGAATAAATAAAGTATCAAGATAGCATTTAGTGGGAATCACAGACAAGTAGTGCGAATTTGTGATAGTGCTTATTATGTCTGCCTCTTGTTGCATACGAAGAGATGAGACGAAAAATGAATTCTGAGATTGAATTCTCGCTCATCACTTGGTGAAACATCATGAAGAATAAAGTATAAACTTTAGAATAAAAACACTTGGCTTATGTTTCACAATATAAAAAATATTTAGATACTGTATTTAGCAGTAACGAAAAGTCGACATGTTTCGAGTTATGAACTTATTATCAAGACTGACTACAGCAGAGTATTACATCCTAATTTATAAAACAGACAAAAGCAAAGGTGATACCTGAAAATCAATTTGTTCGTTTACAAGGGGCAATTGACTATTATGGGCGGAACTTATTTCGAAACACCACTGTTTTCTCCGATGTTAGATTTTTCTTTATTATTGACCAAGAATGACTTCAAGTTTCTTTTATTTGTACAAATTGTTTTAACGTTATTTTTCGATAGTCTGTTACAAATATTGCTACTCAAATTAGGCACATAATTTATTGGGTATTTTTGTTCTTCATTAATAGTTTGCGTGGGGTATATTGAATGCAACAGATACTTTATTCGTTTTTTCCCAATGAGCTTGTCGATAAGACTTTCATTGTAACCGTTATTGATGGCTAATAATTTAATTGTATGAACTTCAGTTTGAAAATTTGTTTCCGATAATGGAATCGTGAACAACCTATGTATGAAAGAATGAAAAGCACTGAGTTTTATTTTAATGTGTTGGTTACTGTCACTGTGAATTAAAGTATCTGTGAAGGTTGGTTTCCTATAAATGTTGAAAGTAAGAGAATTCAAATTCCTAGCAATCTGAAAGTCTAAGAAATTCAAGGTACCGTTTTCGTTTTCTACTTCTTTTGTAAATTGAATCGAGTTGTAGAAAGTATTTATATATTTAAGGAAATTATCTAACTGCCTATCTGTACCGGTCCAAATACAAAAAATATCATCTACATAACGCCTCCATAATGAAACGTTAGTAATTAAATTATTATCAGTATTGAAAACTTTTTCTTATAAGTTATTCATGAAAATTTCACTCAACAAAGGCGATAACGGTGATCCCATGGGCAATCCGTCTTCTTGTTTGTATATTATATTATTAAATTTGAAATAACTCTGTTTCATACATAAGTTTCAGGCAGACATTGTTTCGTTGACTGCTTGAGTTGTTAAATTTGGGTTCATCTCTAGATATCGCTTAACAATATTTTTAACTTCTTGAGGTGGCGTGGAAGGAAATAAGTTGATAACGTCAAATGAAATTAATTTGACACTTAAAGGAATTTTGATATTCTTAAGATGATTAACTAACTGAATAGAATTTTTAATGCTATACTCCGGATTGAATTGAATAAACGAAAACGCTTGGCCTTCTTCAAATTCTCGAAATAAGTTCCGCCCATAATAGTCAATTACCCCTTGTAAACGAACAAATTGATTTTCAGGTATCACCTTTACTTTTGTCTGTTTTATAAATTAGGATGTAATACTCTCCTGTAGTCAGTCTTGATAATGAGTTCATAACTCGAAACATGTCGACTTTTCGTTACTGCTAAATACAGTATCTAAATATTTTTTATATTGTGGAACATAAGCCAAGTGTTTTTATTTTAAAGTTTATACTTTATTCTAAAAATGAATTCACTTATTTATATTGCTCGATCTATCCTTGGTCCCTAAGATGTTTATTTACTTCACATGGTGAAGAGTGGATATCGTCAAATTTGTAAATCGTGATAGTTTTCATTTAGAAAGAGGCTCATCATGTACATATGAAAATAAGTTGAATACCTACCAGATAGACTAGCTACAGCGCTACAGCTCAGAAGCCATTATCTTAACGAGAGGTTAGATTCAAGACTAGTCTATGAAAGGTTTTATTTCGCACTAGTAATAAGTATGCAGAATTTTAAAGCTTTTCTATAATACCCCTCTCCCTTAGTAATAACAAATTTAAAAAATTAATGGTTGTGGTTTTCTGGATGCCCCCTTTCACTTCAACAAACTCTTGCATTCACACTTGTACAGTTATACACTTGCACTTATATTTCACAATATTTTTAGATTTTTGTCAATTTTTTCAAAACTGCTTTATATAGAAAAAAGCGATCATGTTTATGACTTTTAAAACTGAGATCAACGATGCCCACATTAAACGGAAATTAGAACGTTTAGAAAACAGAAGTTGATGTAACTTTGCAAGTTAAAGAAAAAATAATGTCCTGAACTCTATTCCGTTATCCGATTTGGCGTATCTTACGACATTATAGAGTTATTTTGAGTTTGAAAAATCGTCAAAATTAAGTATAAACTACTTGAAATCAATTTTGATTTAGAATCCTAAAAAACAATTTATTCCGAAAATAAAGAAATATTTCATAGATTTTAGTTTGAACAGTTAAATATTCTTGTCCTTATCTAATCAATAAAGATTTAAGAGAAACAGAAACTTTTTATTTTGGCAAAAAAGTCCAGCTGTTTTGCTGATATTGTATTTACGTATTTAAAGATCCACTTATCTTTGACGTAGCATAATAAGTATAATCAAAAACAAATATTGTTTACTCCAGAGCTCTCGGCAAACAGTTATAAATTACTTGAAGGGATATTGGAGTAAAAACTACTTTCACTGAAGCAATATCGTGATGTCATAAAAAATTATGAGTAATGTTGTCGATTATACTGAAATTCGAGAGATTTTCGAACATTATTTTACTACATATCGACTATTATCAGTTCCAACGTCCTTGAAGAATTTATACAATGTAACAATCTAACGCTCCGGAATAATGAATAAGTGATAGAGATATGTATTTTATATCATAGCTACTTTGATATTGCAAGCATGAAACAAAATTTTAGTGATAATGAGAAAAAACGTCAAATGTAAGTGAAAAAATAAAAATAACAACTATCAACTAATTAACTCATTCCCAGAATAGAATCGAAATACATTCTTACATAGAAAAATGATTATTATTCAATGTATATTGCATATTCATAATTACATGTATATTAAAAAATTATAAATTTATGGGACTTAGACACATTAATGAAGTAGATATTTAGTTTTTTGAACTTATTACTATTTTTCTATTGATTTCGAAATACTACTGTCAACTTGAATGCTTATTGAGAAATAAATTGAAGAATATATGTGGGTTTTCGATCACGAACAAAAGAAATTATTGAATATTTGGAAAAATTTCGAAAAGCACTAGAATTAAAAATTTCATATCAACCCAAATCATTCCTATCTTTAGAAAATAAGTTGTACAGTTTTTAGTGAACTACAATGTATTTTATTTGATGAAAACAAAGAATACATATCAGTCTAAATGCAATAAATTTCAATGAAAACAAAGAAAATGAAATTTAATCATGATGGAGTTCATTAGATCAATTAACATAATTAGGTACATTTCAATCATACTGCATAATTAGTACGATATTGCATTTCAACGACAAAGTCCTCAGTTATTTTTGTTTGTAATTTTTGATGATGGTTTCTAAAAAAGGCAAATGTTAGTATACAGAATGTTCCTTAATGATATGTGAATAAAAAGTGCGATTTCACATGAAAAATTAATGATAGTTTCTTTGGTAAAATGTTAACCAAAAACGTTTCTTAACGAAAATTTAGATAGTTTGGTTTCAAGAAAAAAATTGAAATTAATTGATAGGTAGGTATTTACAAAACCGCTTGAGATATTTAAGTGATATTAAGTATGCAAATATAAATAATAAAGGTGCGTATTTCTTTATTACAAGCATAATTTTCACCTTCATAATTTTCACCTTCACGTGTTGTATGTACGAGCACTGACTTCCATATGCTGGATGGAGTGTTTTAATTGAGATTTAACCCTTCAAATCACTTGGTAATAAAAGTAAGTAGTTTATTTGCAAAGCATAATCAATTAAAAATATTTACTTGGATTTTGATATATAGATATATTTTTTCATGAAACTGAAAATAATTTTGTTTAGCGCAATAAGAATTCCGAATAGATAAACCTGTTTTTTTATTGTTGGTATTGAAAAGATTATTACCAATTACTGTTGTCATTAGAGTAGATAAACATTTAGAAATTAACTCAAAAAATGAAAACAAAATATAACAACAACAAACATAAAATAGTATCAGAGCAGCCTAAAATATGATTAGAAATATAAATATGCAAAATCATCTATCGTAATCAATCAAACCAACATCAATATTAGCTATTCACCTTGCAAGCAAGAGATAACATAGTTAGTGAGATAAAATATGTAGAGCTTTAAACAAATATTATTATGCTTCTTACGAAAGTGAATGAGGTGTTTATGATTCTTCAAGGTGGTTATGAATTCGTACAAAAATTCATGGAACGTCAACAATTTTATAGTAATCGATATCTGGAACATAACGTGATTATTATACCAAGAAAAGTAACTAAATTTTATTTAATTTTTTAAATTAAAATGCTTTGAAATTTGTTTAATTTCTTTGTCTAAGAGAATACTAATACTAATATTAGTAATTCATTTCACCAAGCACGCGCTGGTCTTTTGCGTAATTTTAATTATTTCCTTATTCAAAATTAGTTATATGAATTGATTGTAATAATTGCCCTTACGAAATTTGAATATAAAAATTGTGAAATATCGAAACAGACAAGGATTAATCCTGACCTAGAATTCGTGATATCAATAAGAGCCACGTGTTGATCTTCTTATCGAAATCTAATCTAAGCATGATTTCGATGTAATGTACTGACACTTGTACTTAAATTAAACTTTACACCTGTGCATTGTGCAGGCATGTTGCGGAGATATATTTAATACATTAGTAGTTCGTGTTCTTTTCGTTGTACGGTCGTAGTTCATATCGAGCAAACACCGTTAGAAGTCTTTTCTTATTCTTTCCTGCATTGCCAAAGAAGAACCTTAGACCACAAAATATAGTAATCACACACAATACCTAATCTCTGGCAGAAGCGACAAAACTTTAGGGCCAAATATATGAAGAATAAAGTCAGGAAAAGAATTTAAAATTAGCTTGACAATAATTAAAAATATATATTTGCCTGAAATGGCAAAAAAAATTTCAACTTTTACGATCGAGCTTGTTTCTGGTCTGGTTGTTAGTACTACTTTGTTTTATTACAAATGTGCTAGGGTTTTATACAGGCAAGGCAGATCACTCGTATTCATATGTAACCAAGTTCTCGTTGATATAGGTTGTCATGAAAATTCTATTTATATTATTTTTTTGCAGTTGGTTAAGGCCGAATTGGATTTCGTGGAATAATTACTCAGAGCCCATGCTCAGGAATCTAGAAAAAAGAATTTTCGAAAGTGAGTGTTTCTGAATTCTTGTTTATTCATGAGAATAATTTTTATTTTACATTTCTTCAAGAACCTAAACAGAATATGCGGAAATCAAATATTGCTTTCCTTCAATGAGTCCATTTTATTTCCAGTACTGAAGGTGCCTTATAGAGGTTGGTATGTTGACATAGGTCCAGTGGTAGGCCCTGCAGATAAAATATGGACAATATCGCTCAATACAGAATCAAAGAAAACCCCACTTGTATTATTGCATGGATTAGGAGCTGGTGTAGCTTTATGGTGTCTAAATCTAGATGCTTTTGCTGCTACTCGGCCAGTATATGCTTTTGATTTGTTAGGTGAGTCTTGATTTTAATGGTGATTAAAAAAATTATCTCTATGCTTTATTTGAGTTACTGCTACCATGCAAATATTCTGTGGATCACTCGCAGGTTTAATGTAGCACGTTAGAATACCAAGTAAGTTGAATAGGTGAGTGCTGTTTTATTTAAATGTTTCAAGTTAAAATATTTGGTAGTTCTTTTCTTATATAAAATGAACCTCTTTTTTAAACATTAGGATATATTGATATTTAAACTAGTATGCAAAATTGAGTTTTCTGTGTGTGTATATATTTAATATATATATATATATATATATTTCCGATATTTCGACAATGATTATTGTCATCTTCAGGGAAGCTACAAAATAAGCACAAAAGAAAATCAATAAATGCTCCATAACGGCCAACAGCAAAAATACTTACTGTGTCTTTGAGAATGATTGCAAAAGGTGTAAAGATCGAGATACAGCACTATTGATTTTCACAAAACATTATTGATCGAGAACACAGGGGTGATGATCATCAACTGACATTACAAGTTAAAAAGTTAAAATGGTCACAATAAATTAAAATGAAACATAGTTAATTTTGAGGAAATAAAAACATTATTGAGTTTAAGTTAAGTCAAAGACTAAAATAATATAATTATCTACTTCGTCATTTCATATTGACTGAAATGTCAGTTGATGATCATCACCCCTGTGTTCTCGATCAATAATGTTTTGTGAAAATCAATAGTGCTGTATCTCGATCTTTACACCTTTTGCAATCATTCTCAAAGACACAGTAAGTATTTTTGCTGTTGGCCGTTATGGAGCATTTATTGATTTTCTTTTGTGCTTATTTTGTAGCTTCCCTGAAGATGACAATAATCATTGTCGAAATATCGGAAATATAGTGTTATAAGCGTACACGTTTTGCTTGCTGCTATACCCAAATATTATTATCCTTATTGCATCCTAACTAGTCAGCAAAGACTACCCTTCTTCTATATATATATATATATATATATATATATATATATATATAAATATATATATATATATATATATATATATATATATATATATATATATATATATATATATATATAAATATATATATATATATATATATATATATATATATATATATATATATATATATATATATATATATATATATATATACAAACTAACGCAAACCATTTTTAACATGATCTTCGTCCTAATTAAATACAATAATCATCATGAAAGTAACATAAACCTCCCAAACTAAATTAAATAATGCTTAATTACACCCAAAATAACAACACAATAATAATTCTTCATTGAAATGAGGGGCTAACAATGCATATGGGAAGGATCAACTATATATAGTTTAAAATAATCTATGTTAAATCTCCCAGGTAGTCTGACAACTTATATGGCTCTAATCGTATATATATATATATATATATATATATATATATATATATATATATATATATATATATGTATGTATGTATGTATGTATGTATGTATATATATATATATATATATATATATATATATATATATATATATATATATATATATATATATATATAGCCTAATATAAAACATAATTAACCAATGTAATCACATAAAAAGTCTAAATACAACACAAAAATCAAAACAAATTTTTCTGCCTCAACAAATACCAGAAAACTATATCAAGCATAATTCTATATAGGATACAATTTTACATCTCTACTCCAACAAAGTCTTATTTACTCTTATATTCCAAGTATAAAATATTGGTCATTCAATTTATCGCCATAAATTCTATCAAGTCCATATTGAACAAACGGATAGAAGAATTGGCATTTTATTAAAACAATCCAAACCCCTTAAAAACAATGAGCTCATACTGCTTTGTGAATTTGTCCTTGGGATGTGAAAATTGAATATATAATATACTTATATATAAATGAGTTAAAATATTAAAAAAATTTTTTTTGAAGTAGAACACAGGCTTTATAATTTGAGTCATTCCTGATTTTTAGATTTGTATACTTGTGAACTTTATGCACTTTTCTTTGTGTTCCTCTTTCTTAATGATATATCAGTGATTACCAAAGAAGGTCAATTGTGGCACAAAATATTTAAAAACGTGTTTATAGTTTTAACAAAATGAGTACACATCACTAATAAATTATAATGAAATAAACAAATCTATTGTGTTGAATTCATAACATCTTGTAAATAATTGTTTTATACTTGTCAATGATAGTAATACAAAACTTATATAAATAATTACGTTCTTTATTGATGCTGCTATTATATTTTCATTTGAGAATGAACTCCTCAATAATTCAATTTGTACAAATTTATCGAAAACATTTTCTAGAATATGTTTTATGAAAAAAAAAAAAAACAACGAAACAATAAATCAATTAAAAATGACATGTGTCCATTCAATTGATATAAATATCTAATATTTTCAACATTAACCGTTTATTTGAAAAATATAAAAATCATAAATCGCAGAGCCCTATTCAATAGTAATGATTTATAATTATGTATCTTGTACAACAGGTACAGTTTGTTGCACTTAAAATTTTCATTGGCCTCTAAAAAATTATTCTGCTAATAAGTGGAAGGTTTATTTTAATAATTAAGTGTTCAAGGAATATTTTTCCCATTTCTTTCAAATTTGCTAGTAATAATTAAAGGTTATAATATCAATACTGATTTCACTCTGATTCTTATCAGGATCGATATACATATAATCAATGAACATTGAACTATGAAATAGGCTAAAATGGCGTAAAAAGAAATTAAATGAAATTGATTATAAAATTTCTTATCTGAGTATAATAAAATAAGAAAACAATGTAGGAGTTAGAATATGAAATTTTATCATCCCAATCATGGAATTAATAGGTTTTCATTTAAATCTCTGTTTATTAACTATAACAGGAAATTGCTTCAATATCAACTACAGAAGACGTGAATAATTCCATTCAATCTTATCAACTATACTGGATAAAAAATATCAAAAAGTTCATCTGATAATACAGGGAAATAAAAGATTGTTTTTACCTTCCAGAAATTTTCATCAGATGAACATGATAAGATAAATGACATAGAATTGTTTTCTTATCTAAATTAAGAAATTTATCACTTGCATTGTTCTAATTATAAATAATTTATAGTTGCAGTACTTTTTCTAGTTGTACTCTTGAGTTTGAAAACTAATGACAGCATCTATCCGAAGATGTAAATGGAATATTATGATTATAATATGTTAATTTTTTGAAAATTCATGTAGTCATGATATAATTATAAGTAACAGCCTGAAGCAAATATATTGAAAGCTTGTATTAAAAAATCTGAAACACAATTTTGTAAAGTAATTTCAATTATTAATAATGTATCTTCTAGAATCTAGATTAACCTAAAAAGAAATAAAATGTATAATAGAGCAGTAACTTTAGCATAAAAAAATTGGTCAATCTCGGAATAAGAGATAAACTGAATTTTTGTATATACTTTCATTTTGGCATTCTAAAAGTTGTCTGAAAAGTTATTCATGATCAAATGTCAAAAAGAAAACAGTTTTTCGCGATTATCTAGGTTTCTATTGCTCCAATCATGTTTACATCTATTATAAAAATGATACAGCATAAAATTTGCAATAAATTTTATTTCAGACATTTTTTCATGCGCTTAACCGTTTTCGCGATAGAGGGCGGTGAACGCGCAGCGTTCGGTCATACGTACTGTAATGCAAGATCAACCGTGAATATCTACTACCTTGAAGATAAAATACTTCATTATGTTCAAATCTTCTTTCAATAAACTAAGATATACAATAAGTATTCAACTTCAAAGTTTATCAATTGATAAATAATGCAAATTATTCAAAATTCAAGGTAGTATTCACAGATATTCACGGTAGACCTTGCATTACAGTACGTATGGGCCGTATGGCTCGCTCACCGCCCTCTATCGCGAAAACGGTTGAGCGCATGAAAAAATGTTTGAAAAAGATTTGACAGTTCCAGCAGTTTTTGAAGCTGTTAAATCTTATTCACGATCTCAGAAACGTATCGACCACTTCCCGAGAGGCATCCTCAAAGAAAAGTATGAGAGTTTCCTAATGATTGCGAAATTGGTATGCTGCCTCTCTCATGGAAATGCAAAGGTAAAGCGTGGAATTTTTGTAAACTCGGAATGCCTCTTCGAAAACATGCATGAGGACTCTATCATAGTTAAACGTCATGTATATGACACAATTCGAAATCAAGGTGGAGTAGCCACTAATGTTGTACCTAAAGCTCTTGTTCATGTCCGAGAAATGCTCGATCGCGTTAGGGAAGGCCCTGGAGGCCCGTCAGTTGAAAAAAACTGCATAATACCAGGCTGCAAGTGAAGCTAGAGAAAAGTCTACTGAGTTATAATATGTGTCATAGTATATTGAGTTATATTTTTGATTGAGATATCCGTTACGTCTTTGTATTTGAATGCCTTCATTAAGTAACGTTCTTGATTTATCTTTTGTTCTTATTCATTTATGAATGAGTAAAAGTGCTATTGCAGTTCGTATATAATAAACGCAATTTTTTTGTCTCAGTTTTTCAAGTCTCTGAAACCTGTCAATAACAAGAGCGTTTCGTGAAACAGCCTGCTGTAGGAGCGTGCCCAATTTGACTTTTTCAAATTTGATTGGCCATCACACTGCATGTTTCCTCCTAATTGTCTGATAGCACTTGCACATGACGCAAGTTCTTTCAGAAACTCTCTTGGCAAAAAGATGTAATAAAATCGTGTGTCTAAGACGTTGACCGAAAAAAACCTATGATACATAGAGTGGACGAAACCTATGACGAGAGAAAAATCGTATCGCGATACACCTGGAAAAAAAATAAAATCACCTGGAATAACTTGGAATTCTCAGGGAATTTTAGATCCTGACTTGAGTAGACACCCTGTAATAAGTGTAAACATGATTAGAGCAATAGAAACCGAGATAATCGCGAAAAACTGTTTTTTTTTGACATTTGACCGTGAGTAACTAACGACAACTTTTAGAACTCCACAATGAAGGTATATACAAAAATTCAGCTTGTTTTATTTCATTCCGAGGTTGATTGCTAAAGTAACATTTCTTAGGGATTATTCAAGGTAAATTTTTCAACACTTTTACACATGGTTGAATGCTGATGAAAAAGCTTTCATTTAAGGATTTGGAAGAAGCAGTCGTCCAACATATAGTAGTGACAGTTTAGAGGTAGAGCGACAGATGGTGAATTCTGTAGAAGAATGGCGTAAGGAGATGAAGTTGGAAAAGTTCATCTTTTTGGGACACAGCATGGGTGGATTCCTAGCAACTTCATACGCAATTACGTATCCAGATAGGGTAAAACATTTGATACTTGCAGATCCCTGGGGATTTCCGGAAAGTCCTCCAGATTATCATGATTTGCCTCTATGGGTTCGGGCGTTGTCCTATGTTTTAACGCCTTTCAACCCCTTAACTGCTATTAGAGTGGCTGGACCAGTGGGTGAGAAACAATTTATGTTATATTTCCTATGGGTTATATTCATAATAATATTTTTTTTCTTCAAACGTCATATAAGTGATAACTTTTGTGACGTTCCTCAATGACATTAAGTGTGATTTATATGACTAGGAGTATAAGTACTTATACTCCTAAGCGTATAAACACATTATAGTACTATGAATTTATTCACAATGGTATTTATTATTTATTCGTAATATTTATAGTAAAAGTACAATTATGAAGATTTGCATCATTTAAGAATCCTCCACTTCTTGCAATATCAGTACTATTCATAACAACTTTTCCAGAGTGAACGGCATTTACAAATCCATTACTTGTATCGGGTTCATTAAATGAAGATTGTTCGAGATTTTCCGCGGAGCTAGGTTGAAGAATTCTCTTAGCAATTTTGGTTTTACTTTGCACAGAGTCTTCGATGTACCCTTCGGCAACTGCATCAGATTTCCAACCCCCATGCCTTTTCAGCGTAGTGATATCCACCCCACTATCAACAAGCATTGTTGCGGAAGTTCTTCTTAAGCAATGCCCTGTATATTCTTTCCAATTTGGAATCTTCAGATACAATGCCACGTCTTTTGCTACACTACCAATTTTATGGATACCCATAACAGCTTTATAACATTTCCCATTTTGATATTTCAAAAAAAAAACGTCGTTCCCTAAAATCGGCAGGGCGCAAATTAACGTACTTTCTATATTTGCTCAGATATTCATCACCCAGGACGTTGAAGGTTCTACTCTTATTAGTTTTAGTGTTGGGAATGTTTATTAGCAGCAAAGAACCCATATCTTCAAGATCATCAACTGTCATATTCACTAGTTCATCGCAACGACATGCCCCAGATATTCCAAATATCAAAACTACCTAAAAAATTAAGTGTTGGTTAGCACAATGTGAAATAAACAAAATGTAATTTTATTACCTTCATCGCCAAATACTTTTCATCTGGGGCTTCAGACAAAAATTTGCTGAACTGTTCCCTTGACAAGACTCTCGATTTCTTTGGCTTATAACCTTCTCCTTGCTTTTTTAAAAATGCACGCAAATTGTTGTATTTTTCAATGTTCACATTATGCTTCAAATTCAACACAGACCTTATCAATAATGAGCCGACAGACTAGAACTCTTTATTTTCAGTGCCATTTCGGTAAAATATGCCAACAAAACGTTCTCAGAGTATTGCACTACTTTTTTTCCATTGCACCATTTGTTGAACTTAACAAACGCAGCTTCATATACTGCAGCAGATTTCGTCGGCAGCAAGTTTTGTATAGCTATTCTAGCTGCCTCTACCACCTCGGGAGGATCATTACACATTTCTAAACTCATTTTCTTCACCGAATTTGAAATATTTGTTTTAATGGATGTCAAACAAGTACGTATCCGTGACAACGATACGAAAAAGGCAAATATACAGTGAAATAAGTTAAAGATTCAATCTTGTTATCTTTATTAAAAAATTCGTTTCCTTTTATTGTTTTATTTCGAATGAAATTATGCACGTTTGAAGAAAAAATAGTATATGACATTCGGAAAATAAGATACTTCATGTGCTGAACAAACCTAAATTTGAATTTACTACGTTTATTATCACAAAATATTTTGAAAAATATAACACTGCGATTGCAATTTCGGTCACTAGACCATCATCGGGCAGATTTAGTTAAGAACTGAATACAGAATAATTATAGATTTGCGCTTACGGGTGGGAAAGGATTATTGCAGGTACCTAAATAGACAAGAGGAACATATTTCAGAAAGGGCTAATCGAGTGAATTACCCAAATTGGTACAATACAATGTTCTTAGAAAAGTCGTTATTGTTTGAATACACTAAATATAGGAGGAGGAAATAAAAAACCACAAAGAAAATAGCCCAATACGACCTGTAGTTTCTCACATAAATAGCCCAACGTATAAATTAGCCAAAGAACTGAATTTCACATTCAGAAAATTAACTAATTTCACTCCAAAATATACAGTAAAGAACTCTGTTGATTTAGTACAGAAACTGAAAAACTTTGTAACTCCTGCTAACTCTTTTCTTGTTAGCTTCGATGTTGATAATATGTTCTCCAATAAACCAGCAGATGAGTGTTTACCACTTGTCTTAGATATTTTGCAACAATCCACTATAGATATTATTAAAATAAATGATATCATTTTCTTATTAGATATATGTCTTAGTCAAAATTACTTCCAGTTTGATAACAAAATTTTTGAACAATCTAGTGGGCTGGCTATGGGTTCCCCCTTAAGTCCGCTTATTGCAGACATTTTCATGTCACATGAAGAAAACATAATATTCAATTCTACAAAAGCATCGCATATAAGTTTTTGGCATAGATACGTTGATGATGTTATTGCTTGTTTTAAGGGCACCGCGAGACAATTAGATCAGTTTTTGAATTATATTAATAGCATTCACCCAAATATAAAGTTCAAAATTGAAAAAGAATTAGATCGACAAATAAACTTCTTGGATTTAACTATCTTTCATAATAATAATACTTTGAATTTCGATATATATAGAAAACCAACTTTCACGGATATATGTATTCCGTCGGATTCAAATCATCCTCTTTCCCATAAACATTCAGCTTTTAATTCAATGATCCACAGAGCGTTTTCAATTCCATTATCCGTAACAAATTTAGCAAAAGAAATTTCGACTATAAAAATAATTGCGTCAAATAATGGTTTTCATACAAGTTTGATAGATAAAATGATAAACAAGAAACGTAGTCAACTAGCGTACAACAGCATATATCCTCAATTAAAAGTAGAAAAATCGGAGAAATTCATATCTTTAACATATTTTGGTCCTCTAACAGAAAAAGTTGCTAATGTCATACCTAAATGTAATATTGAAATTGCTTTCAAACCTAAGACAAAACTCTCAGGATTTTTATTCAATGCCAAAGATATCACTTCAAAATTTGAAAGTTCAGGAGTTTATAAGTTGATTTGTCCTGTATGTAAAGGAGTATATATAGGTCAGACTGGTCGATCGTTCAAGACAAGATTTAAAGAACACCAACAATCTTTTTTGAAAAATAAAACGGATTCAACGTTTTCAAATCATTGCCGTGAAAACCACCACCCATTTCCACATATAGATAATTTTCAAATCATGCACAAATTACCGAAAGGAACCAAACTTACTTACTTAGAATCATTAGAAATTTTTAAACTCAATCATAATGCAAAAGATATCTTGCTGAACGACCAGATTGACTTGATATATTCTCCTATATTTAGAGTATTCAAACAATAACGACTTTTCTAAGAACATTGTATTGTACCAATTTGGGTAATTCACTCGATTAGCCCTTCTTGAAATATGTTCCTCTTGTCTATTTAGGTACCTGCAATAATCCTTTCCCACCCGTAAGCGCAAATCTATAATTATTCTGTACTCAGTTCTTAACTCAATCTGCCCGATGATGGTCTAGTGACCGAAATTGCAATTGCAGTGTTATATTTTTCAAAATATTTTGTGATAATAAACGTAGTAAATTCAAATTTAGGTTTGTTCATCATGTTAAATTATCACGTAGTAACGACGGATTCCATCAACTATTACTTTATGTGCTTCGCATGGACAAACTTTCCACGCTCAGCACATAAAGTATCACTTATTCTCCTAATATCATAATATACTATAAGTTCAACTGAGCATTTACAGCAATAGATAACTTTCTTCCAACATTATCTATTAGTAAAGTCTTGATTTTAGTGATGATGTGATTGAATGCTGATTCTCGCAAAATTTGATATGACTAACTAGAATCAAATTCAAATATATCATATGCAGCATTGCATGAAAATTCTATCAGTTAATTCTAATAAACTATTGATCTATTATTTTTTTAAGAGATATAGAAACCTTTTTGGCCAAAATATTTTGAAATAACGAAAATGTAGTTCAAACGAAAATTATGAAAATCTAAATGAGGTATAATTTTTGTATCTGGGTTATGGGAAGTTGAATGTTCTCTGTAATCCTTTCCATCATATATTCTTTTATTTCAGGACCTTGGTTCATCAACATGATTCGACCTGATATTTCAAGAAAATATGCTGGAGTTGTGGATGAATCTTTAATACCAAACTATATTTATCAATGCAACTCCCAGACACCGAGGTAAATATATTTGTTTATATCTTTAGAATATTTTCAACTTTCAACAAGAAGTTGCACAAAGTTAACAATTTGAGATAAAAATTTATTTATTGGTAATTTTTAAAAGTATTTAAATATCACAACTTTCTGGAACGTCTAATATATTTCATAAGTTTATTGTGCTAGTTGGTTTTTAGAAGTAACAGAGCTTGGTTTTGTATTATTCAAAAACTGATATTTCAATCCGTTTGCTCAGTAAGACGTAAACAAACCTTGATCATCAGAGTATCATTTGTTGTTATAGGGATCTGAAAATAAGAATGCAGCGCCAATGTGGCCAGTCGTAGAACTATAAATATTGACATTGGAATATTTATGTTGTATTTGTTATGTGTTTATTTGTGTTTTTGAAATATAATTTTACCATAAATATAAAGACTTTTCAGGCTTCTTTAGTGAACTTTTCGTGTTACTGTGTATGTATTCTCATTGCTATTGAGGCGGTACGTGATTATCATCATTTGTTTTGTAGCCAAATTGAGAGAAATCTTAGGTTAGATCATGAGATGAATATCTTAATTCTCTGATTGACTCGTTCAATATGTACTCTAGCAGCTGCTATTTTGGCATTCAACAATGCTTCTTCTGTAGTCAACTGTTTTTTGTCTTTCAAAAATGGTGGCCTGATCAACTTTATTTTAAACTGTTGACAAATATCATCTGTCAAGAAACCTTTGTCCACCATAATAGCATCCTGTGAGCTTTCTAACTTTAAAATTAAGTCACTTTGTTGGAAAATCGTTTTATCAGATGCTCTTTCCCCATATGGTTCACTAATATAAGTAATTAAACCTCCGGGAGAAACACCTGTCATGAATTTCACTGTGTTATTAGATTTATACTGAGAGTAAAATCTGATCCTGCGGCAAAGGCACTTTGGTTTCTGTATAAAAATTTCTGTACAGTCTAAGATGATTCGAGTATTTTGAAAACTTTCAAAACATTTTGGCATGTTTTTCTGTATTTCAGAATATTCTGGGAATCTTATGACACAACTAAGAACTCTACTCATAATGGGTAGCATTTCATAAATATATTTTTGGCATAATTCTTGCGAAATGCCAAATAAAAGAGATAATGTCACATATGTAAGGTCACATTTCAATTTTGTCAATACTAAAACAATACGCTGTTTGATTGTTAATCTATGTGACCGTTGATCACTGTAAAGAGATTGTACTGCTTTTACTATTGTATCTAATAGTTTTATATTATTGAGACCAGTGAAACTGTTTAGAGGACTATCTGTAGTTATCAGATCACACAAAGTAGAGACTTTAGGTTAGGAGTATTCCTTTTTCCCTTCTACACAAACACGATATTTATCACCAGCTGGAGGAAAAGCATGGAAATTCACATTTGAACATTTCTTTTCCCAGGAAGAACCTGAGGAACTGAACAATAACGATTCGAACGACTCATAGCTTTCAAAATGATTGCAAATAATAAATATTTGTAAAAAATCACACTATGTCAAGATTTTTAGTTATTCTGATTGTCACCAGGCGGCGTAGCGCTTATTTTGATTCGCCTATAGTTGTTGCTATTTAAAATACAGAGTCTTAGGTACCTATATTATCAGACCCATACAGAATTTCTTATTACAACAGCGAGGAATTTTCAACGATAATCTCGATAGGAAAGTCACAATTGTGGTAAAGAATCAATTAATTGTGAAATAAATTTTTAGTCTGACTACTTGAAAAGCTACTGGATCATATTCGAATTGAATTATTTTTTTTGTAACACAAAACATTAAACTATTAAGCATTTAATGAACATTTTGTACAGGGTGGGCCAAATTGGACACTTTTAAAGGGAAAGTCCTGTTTTTAAACTAGATAGATGAAAACTGATGGCGGTGCCTGAGGCTCAATTTTTATGACAAACTCAATGGTGAAAACCGCATATCGATATATGTCATCGTTTCTGAGTTACAGCATGTTTTTCGAAAATGTTCATTTTCGAAAAATTGCTGTAACTTTTTTCCTGTCAAAAATTCTTTGGTTCTATGAAGCATTTTCGAAGCACTTTTTTACGTAGAATTCAATGGTTTAAGTAATTTATTTTTTCATATCATACATCAACAGTTATTGACGGAAAAATCATTTTTTAAAATGAGACACCCTGTATATTTATGCATATTACGATAGACCTTAAAATTACCATTTCAAAAATGTAGCACACTTGCCGTTTTACTAGAGTCATCTCTGAAATTCAGAGCTTTCAAGTTTATTCATGTAGACTTTGAAACGCACACTATGAACAAAGTAGGCTTTGGACGAAGCGGCAATAAAACAGGAAGCAAGTGTTCACTAGTAGCTGTCAAATTTTGATATAAGTAGTAAAGGCGCTTTTAAATTTGTGGTTTTTATTCATTTTTCAAACACATTTGCAATGAAGTATGATAATTATGAAAAATGTGATATGATAGTCTGTTTTATACTAACCGGGGAAAATGTAGATGCAGCAAACAATTTGTATTGCGTGAGGTATCCAGATAGAAGGCAATCTTTTAGAGACATTTTCGCAAGATTGCAACACAACCTAATTGATGGTGGTCAATTTGAAAAGATAAGGCCAAAATCATATGCATCAACTAGGGATAGGGAATTGAAAGAAATAGTCGTTTTACGAGCTGTTGCTAATAATGCGAAAACGTCAATGCGAAATTTAAAAATTACAACAGGCCTACTAAGAACTCACGTTAGGCGAATTTTGAAAAAGTATAAATTCAAGCCATACAGGCCCAGAAGAGTTCATGAACTCCGACCAGGAGATTTTGAACGCCGCATGGATTTTTGTCACTGGTTCCTGGAAAATTGTAACCAAGTGCTTGATTTTTCATCAAATTGTATTTTGCCAGATGAAGCTTATGTCAGCAGTGCCGGTATTTTCAACCGCTATAAATCTCATTCTTGGGCACAACAAAAACCTCCTTCTATTGTGAAGCAGAGAAGTCAAGGAAGATTTGGATTCAGTGTATGGGCAGGTGTTTTTAGGGGTAGAATTATCAGCCCCGTCATTTATAATGGCACTCTAGCTTCTCAGAGGTATTTAGAAATATTAAGGCAACATATTGAACCCCTTGTTGACGAATTGCCGATAATGGAGCTCAGGAAAATATATTTTCAGCAAGACCGGGCTTCGCCTCACAAGACAATTGCAATTGTCTGCAATTTTTTGGCTGTAAATTTTGGCAATAATTGGATAGCCAACCAAGGACCCAACCGTTGGCCGGCCAGGTCACCGGACCTAACGCCTATGGACTTTTACCTCTGGGGAAGGTTGAAAGATCTTATTTTCAAACTTTCGACATTTTGAACACTTCTTCTAAAGAAATATTTTGTTCTTTATTATTATTATTATTGTTTTAGTTTTATTTATTAGTGTAAATATAGTATAAATTGTAATCAGCTTTACTGAAACTATGAGTTTTAAGTACTGCTGTCAACAGCTTTCCTAACCATTGATAGCTACTAGTGAACACTTGCTTCCTGTTTTATCGCCGCTTCGTCCAAAGCCTACTTGTTCATAGTGTGCGTTTCGAAGAGTCTACATGAATAAACTTAAAAGCTCTGAACTTCAGAGATGACTCAAGTAAAACGTCAAGTGTGCTACATTTTTGAAATGGTAATTTTAAGTTCTATCGTAATATGCAGAAATATACTGGGTGTCTCATTAAAAAAAATTAATTTTCCGTCAATAACTGTTCATGTATGATTTGAAAAAATAAATTACTTGAACCATTGAATTCTACGTAAAAAAGTGCTTCGAGGATGTTTTCATAGAACCAAAGAATTTTTGACAGGAAAAAAGTTATAGCAACTTTTCGAAAATGAACATTTTCGAAAAACATGCTGTAACTCAGAAACGATGATAGATATCGATATGCGGTTTTCACCATTAAGTTTGTCATAAAAATTGAGCCTCAGGCACCGTCATCAGTTTTCATCTATCTAGTTTAAAAACAGGACTTTCCCTTTAAAAGTGTCCAATTTGGCCCACCCTGTACAAACATTTTTCATTTACTTTTGTTTGTTAGGTTACTGAACATCAACTAATTGGATATAGGTGAATTGATACTTGAAATATTCTCTTTATGATAACTATATAGTACTTTGTTTTCATTTAAGAATTTGTTTGTTCTACATTTTGTAGTGGGGAAAGCGGATTCCATTGTATGATGTCTGGATTTGGATGGGCCAAAAATCCTATGGTGAAACGTATCAATCAACTCAAGGAAGATGTACCTATAACCCTGCTGTATGGATCCAGGTCGTGGATAGATCATTCTGCTACTGATGTCATAAAGGCAATGAGGTACAACTCTTACTTCAAATTGAAGGTGAGATGGAAAATGTTCTGTTAAAAGATTTTCAAATTCATTATCAAGTATAACCATATATATTAAAACAATGGTTAAAAATAACAATTTACACATTTATTATAAGAAATAACGCATGACGCACGTTTCGGTGGAACTTCACCTTCTTCAGATGCTAATGGCAAACTAACTATGATTCTCTGTTATATATATATATATATATATATATATATATATATATATATATATATATATATATATAACAGAGAATCATAGTTAGTTTGCCATTAGCATCTGAAGAAGGTGAAGTTCCACCGAAACGTGCGTCTTGCGTTATTTCTTATAATAAATGTGTAAATTGTTATTTTTAACCATTGTTTTAATATGTTTATTAATTTACACCAAGTATCGGCCCAATCAATCCAAAATATAACCATATACTTAACTAGTGATGAATAACTTGTGAAAAATATCTAATTTCACCAAATGTATTAACTTTTGTTTTCCACCATTATCAGCTGTTCGAAAAGTCAGTAAGAAAGATAAACATATAATTTATAAATTATGTTAATAAATAGTTTCAAGAAGAATCTAAAAACCAATGGTATGATTTTGGTAGACTATGAATTGTTCATTCAATTTTATTGTTTTGAATAGTCTGAAATAATTGACAACAAATAAGTGTTTTCTTTACTGGTCAGAAATATATTGCTATTGTATACATAAGGTTTTGTAAGTTTTATATCTCTTAAGGTAATGGAAATCTATCAATTGACAAATTACCCTGTTAACAAACCTAAATTTGAATTTACTACGTTTATTATCACAAAATATTTTGAAAAATATAACACTGCGATTGCAATTTCGGTCACTAGACCATCATCAGGCAGATTGAGTTGAGAACTGAATACAGAATAATTATAGATTTGCGCTTACGGGTGGGAAAGGATTATTGCAGGTACCTAAATAGACAAGAGGAACATATTTCAAGAAGGGCTAATCGAGTGAATTTCACAAATTGATACAATACAATGTTCTTAGAAAAGTCATTATTGTTTAAATACACTAAATATAGGAGAAGATATCGAGTCAATCTGGTCGTTCAGCAAGATATCTTTTGCATTATTATTGAGTTTAAAAATTTCTAATGATTCTAAGTAAGTAAGTTTGGTTCCTTTCGGTAATTTGTGCATGATTTGAAAATTATCTATTTGTGGAAATGGGTGGTGGTTTTCACGGCAATGATTTGAAACCGTTGAATCCGTTTTATTTTTCAGAAAAGATTGTTGGTGTTCTTTAAATCTTGTCTTGAACGATCGACCAGTCTGACCTATATATACTCCTTTACATACAGGACAAATCAACTTATAAACTCCTGAACTTTCAAATTTTGAAGTGATATCTTTGGCATTGAATAAAAATTCTGAGAGTTTTGTCTTAGGTTTGAAAGCAATTTTAATATTACATTTAGGTATGACATCAGCAACTTTTTCTGTTAGAGGACCAAAATATGTTAAAGATGTGAATTTTTCCGATTTTTCTACTTTTAATTGGGGATATATACTGTTGTACGCTAGTTGATTACGTTTCTTGTTTATCATTTTATCTATCAAACTTGTATGAAAACCATTATTTGACGCAATTAGTTTTATAGTCGAAATTTCTTTCGCTAAATTTGTTACGGATAATGGAATTGAAAACGCTCTGTGGATCATTGAATTAAAAGCTGAATGTTTATGGGAAAGGGGATGATTTGAATCCGACGGAATACAAATATCCGTGAAAGTTGGTTTTCTATATATATCGAAACTCAAAGTATTATTATTATGAAAGATAGTTAAATCCAAGAAGTTTATTTGTCGATCCAATTCTTTTTCAATTTTGAACTTTATATTTGGGTGAATGCTATTAATATAATTCAAAAACTGATCTAATTGTCTCGCGGTGCCCTTAAAACAAGCAATTACATCATCAACGTATCTATGCCAAAAACTTATATGCGATGCTTTTGTAGAATTGAATATTATGTTCTCTATATGTGACATGAAAATGTCTGCAATAAGCGGACTTAAGGGGGAACCCATAGCCAGCCCACTAGATTGTTCAAAAATTTTGTTATCAAACTGGAAGTAATTTTGACTAAGACATATATCTAATAAGAAAATGATATCATTTATTTTAATAATATCCATAGTGGATTGTTGCAAAATATCTAAGACAAGTGGTAAACACTCATCTGCTGGTATATTGGAGAACATATTATCAACATCGAAGCTAACAAGAAAAGAGTTACAAAGTTTTTCAGCTTCTGTACTAAATCAACAGAGTTCTTTACTGTATATTTTGGAGTGAAATTAGTTAATTTTCTGAATGTGAAATTCAGATCTTTGGCTAATTTATACGTTGGGCTATTTATGTGAGAAACTACAGGTCGTATTGGGCTATTTTCTTTGTGGTTTTTTATTTATAATTATCCTGTATCTTAAACATATTAATTTTGATATTAAAATATTAATTGTTTTATAATTTCATATTTTATGCAAAATAGTTAAGTAGAATGACAGAACTGCAAAAAACACGTTATATTGGGTAACGACAACTAGAACATATCAGAGTATCTTTATCAGAATATGCCTTCACAGATGATGATAATGATCATCGTAGGAAGCTAGAAGAACCTGGAAAAAATTTAAATAATTTTATTGTAACTAGGAACTAACAAAAATAGAATGAAAAAAATAATAAATTAAATTTCAATCTACAGACGAATACAGCAAAAAAGAGAACTAGAGCCAAATACTTCGCCAAACTGACATATAAAAATCAAGGTATAAGCATACAAAATGCCACAAAAATTTATAAAAGCATCTGTCGACCCTTAATTGAATATGCACACCCAATATATGTTCACTGTAGAACTCCAGCAATGAAAAATCTCAAAGTAGCAGAGATAACAGCACTAAGGATTATTACAAGAATCAGACACCCCAACAATATTTTACACAACCCGACAAACCAAATGTTGTATTCAAGAACCAGGATTGAACCGATTGATTCTAGATTTAATGTTCTCAACAAAAAGTTTTTCAACAAACTTAAAGCGCTAGATGACATAGCTGACCTTTATCAAAATGAAGAACATTATACAACATCCAGAAGATATCCTACACAGACTCTATTTAAAATACTAGAAAATTTATAATAATTTTTTTTTTCTTTTTTATGTTTAAATTAAAATAGTATATGCTGTTATAGGCTGAAGGACCCCAGGTCGATGGCCATTAATAAACGTCTCTCTCTCTCTCTCTCTCTCTAGAATGAAAATGATTAAAAATATTAAGCCTCATATTTTTTGGAAATTGAGATCTATTAATATTGTACTATAGTCTGTCCAGTCTAAGTTGGCGTGTACGTCACAGTCATGCGCAAATAACTACGCAAGGCTGCCTACCCAAATAAATTAAATTCGAAATGGTCAAAATTAATATCTGTCGTAAGTAGTTTTTTGAAAAAGTAGTTATATGGTGATAGTGACCGCATCATCCATTTCGACAAATATTCTGTTCTTAACATATCAAATCGTATGTATCTCTCAAGAAAAATTAACATTCCGAGTAATGAAAATAAGTTGAATGTTTGTTAAGTTGTCATTTAATTGAAAAATTTGCAATGTTGTCGGACTCTCTCGACCAACGCGCCGGTAATCGGCATTTCACGTTTAGGGACGTTCCGATACATACAAGGTATCGATACCTACTCATATAAGTAATACTCAAATCAATTTTCGATACTACTCATATGAGTACCTCTAAAGTATCGATACTTACTCATATCGATACATTTTAGATTTTTCTTGATAATTATTTGGAAAAATGACAAAATCATCAAAATTCATACAATATTTTGTTAATTACAAATTTTGGGCTGAAAAAGCCGAATATGCACTTCGATCTTGTCGCTTTCGCACTTTTTTAAAAAAATTAAACTAACCTGACTTATTTTAACCTCACGCACCTAACCTCCCAGTTCAAGAAAGTATGGAATTCAAATAATAGATACATTTTATATTAAGAGAAGAGATTTTTTCCAATTTAAAATTCTTTTAACTCATGAATTCGATACTTTCTTGCACTCGGAGGTTAGGATAGTGAGGTTAGAATAAGTCAAGTAAGTTTAATTTTTTGAAAAATTTTTATGAATTTTGAGATTTTATGATTTTTCGAAATAATTACCATCTAAAATGTATCGATGTAAGTATCGATACTTTGGAAGTACTCGATTCTGAAGATAGAGATTTTATAATCCCAAACCAGTCGTGACCCCGACCGTAGACAGAGAAAACCTCTTTTTTCCCAGCCTACGAGCGGGAGCCTGCATGCGAGTGAGAGAGAGAAAGAGACTGTAATATAACTTCAGCACAGAACCCAGCGAAACAGCTTTTGATCACAAAGAAAATGCGTTCAGATTTTGTAACAAAGTAACATTCGTTTCGTTCCGTTCAATCTGAGCCTGACTGATTCGATACCAAGTACTTTCGTTTCGATACCGAGTAAGTATCGCAAGATTGATTCGATACTAAAAGTACTTGGTATCGAAACAAAAGTATCGAATACTTACTCGTATTTACTTGTATCGGAACGTCCCTATTCACGTTTGACAGTCGCCGAGTAACCTAGAAGATTTTGTAATTAAGTTATTTATTACGTCTGGCAACAGTGTTCACGATCGACGTCATATACAATTGATGACGTACACGCCAACGGTCGTTGGACAGACTATAATAAAATTTTATTAGAATGTAGTTCATAAAACTAAGGTAGAATTTTTTTTTAGGACATACCTGGAGCTGGCCATCATGTTTACGCTGATAAACCTGAACTATTCAATCAGATAGTTCTAGAATCCTGTGCATTCGCTGATGGCGAAGCGCAACAAGCCGGGTTTGAAGATGAACCGCATGGGGAGAAAGTTCAGCTAACAGATCTAACACCAAAATATAGTTTCACGTCTTTTCAAAGCGGGGATGATGACACTAAATGATAGAGAAAATTAAGTACAAACACAAAAATCGCTTATAGTTAAACGGAAAGAGGTTATTTATTATATAGAATATAAATTGTTAATTTATGTTGAATTTTATATCAAAGAGTTTTACTAAAGGTGCGAGCTACACTTTTTTTTTATGTGAAATAAGGTTCTTGTTATTTGGAGTTTTATATTCTTTATAAAACCATTTTCTTCAAACTGGTTATTTAAATATTTTTATTTAAATTAATAACTGAGAAAGTACCTTTTTAATTTCAAATTAATTGTGACTTTTCAGTATCATATTGTGATATTCATTATTTTAAGTTTATTCTCAAAAAATTATTTATAATAAAATTGAAATTTATCTGAAAATTTTTATTGTAACTTATTTCAATATGGAAATATTAATAAGGTATAAATATAGAAAATCCTATTAAAATCTAAGAGTCTTGAATAAATTTAACTTCGAATCTATTATGTTGAAGAGCCATTGTTCCATGAATTCAAACTGGCCAGCTTTATAGACACTTCTGGATCCTTCGAATTGAATGGTAACCTGAAATGAGAATTCAAAGAATTGTTGGCTGTTTTTTGCTGAACCACCATATCCTTATGACCTTTCAAACTGGTACTTATAAATACTTTAATTGACAATATCTTTACAAATGTTACAGTCTCGAATTCTGATAGTTTGGATTTAATTTTTTTTGACCATAGGGCATAAATTTTATATTGCGACTTGGGTAAAACTTCAAATATAAATTCTGGCAAATCTATCCAAAAAAGGTTATTCGCTAGGGAAAATATAAATTATTTCAAATTTTTACTTTCAAAAGAAAATTGGATGCAGGATTTTCAGACTATGGGTACTATGGAAACATTCGCTTATTTCTTCTCAACTTTTTATAGCCTTTTTAATATTGCTTTTCCGTACAAAAACCTATCATTTAAGTGCCAGTCTCACAAAGGAAATTCTTGGGTCACACAGGAACTTATAGATGAAGGTGTCAGGCTTCGAGAGATCTTCAATACCATTAGAAACTCTAATAATCAAAATCTACTCATTGACTACAAAAATAGGCTGAATCGTCACAAAAAGAATATCCAGGTGGCAAAAAAAGAATATAACTCAAATAAGCTCAGGAACTCTGAAAATATTACTAAATGTGCTTGGAATATTATAAACTCCCACACTAAAATTAAACAAAACAGTAAAAATCTTCCTGATAAAATCATTTATGAGGATACTGAGATAACTATTCAAACTGAAATAGGAAATGCTTTTAATAACTTTTTTGTAAAGTCTGTTGATGAGCTTGTTAAAAAAACTAAACCAAACACTAATATAAATATTCCATATAATGGTAATATGTACTCTATTTTTCTGGAACCAATGACAGAACCTGAGGTTTATAATGTTTTAAAATCAGTAACTAACAAGAACTCTTGTGGAGTTGATGAGGTACCATGTTCTCTTATAAAGGACTGTATAGAAGAGATTCTCACTCCACTTACCTACTTGATAAATCTGTAATTTGAACATGGATATTTTCCAGCTGAACTTAAAAAAGCCATTGTGGTTCCAATACACAAAAAACGGAACTCAAGATTTATTGAAAACTATAGACCAATTACCTTATTGTCTGTTTTTTCAAAGATATTCGAGAGGTCATTCCAAAAATGACTGATTAGTTTTCTAGAACGTAATAAAATTTTAACTGATAGACAGTTTGATGAATCGGTTAACTGAAGATGCTATAATTTCTTTTTATCTACATATTCTCGATAGCTTTAATAAATAATTGAAACCACTAGGCATATTTTTTGACTTTTCAAAAGCTTTCGATACGATAAATCATAATATTCTTTTAGAAAAACTTGCTCACTATGTAATTCGTGGTTTGGCCTATAAATGGATAAAGAGTTATTTAGCTGGAAGGTCCCAGGCAGTGAAAATAACTGGCAGTGCTGGTATTACTTTTTCAGACTGGACGTCTATAAGGGTAGGAGTACCACAGGGTAGTGTTCTTGGGCCTATTCTTTTTTTAGTGTTTATAAATGATCTACCACTGATTACAAACAGAAACTATATAATACTTTTTGCTGATGATACCTCTGCTATTATAGGTGAGCATGATTATGTATCACTGTGTTCACAGGCAAATCAATGTGTGAGGGATATAGGTGAATGGTGTAATGGGAATGGTCTTTCTCTTGATAGTACAAAAACCAACTTTCCAGTTTTTACACCGGTTAGAATTGTGCAAGATTTTAGTCTACTACTTAAGGATAAACAAACAAGCCTTATACAAAAAGATTCCACCAACTTCTTGGGAATTACAATTGATCAGCACTTATCTTGGAACAACCACATTCAAAGTGTATGCTCTAAACTAAGTAGTAGAAATTTTGCCATATTACAACTTAGGCAATATGTTGACAAGGAAACATTAAAGATGTTTTATTATTGCTCAATCTAGTCAATATTAACATACGGATTATTAGCTTGGGGAAACTCCAGTAATATAAGTGCAGTTTTTGTGTGCCAAAAAAGAATGCTCAGAACAATGTTTTCGTTGTCTTTTAGAGAATCTTGCCGTAATATTTTTATGTCTGAAATAATTCTGACGGTTGTGAATCTCTATATATTGCACTGTGCCTGCTATGTTTTTAAGAGTTTGGATCAACTTGAAAGGTAGGGTGATATAAATAAATACTCATCGAGAGCAACAGACAACCTTTACATACCAGCAGCTATGTTAACTCAAGTCCAAGAAGGGCCAGGCATAACATCTTTAAAATTTTTTAACCATTAGCACTTCAACTTAAAGGATATCCAAAATATCAAACTTTTTAAGATGAAACTAAAGAATGTGCTGGCTGTGAATCCATTTTATTCTCTTGCTGAGTTTTTTGGTTGTACTTTTTAAGATTTTTTATAATTATGTAAGATAGTATGTAGTTTCTGTTTATATGTTATAGTATACTTGAGTTTTTTTAATTTACTATTATTGACAATTCCAATACATGTATTTTTATGTCTATGGAAATAAACAATTTGAATTTGAATTATTACATAGCAAAGTCAAAACCAACCAACCAACATGTAATCTCATTTCTAAGTAATTTGAGAGAAGGTGTCATTTTATAAAATCCAATGTTTGTGAAAAACTGAAACTCCTAAGAGAATTACAAACAATAATTCAATAGCACTTGCTTCCCTTTACTTTCTGTTAAACCTTTTTATTTCATTCAAGAAATTATTCCCACCAAATGCCACATCCGCAAGCCAAAATGAATGTCATCAAACATAGCAAAACTTTTTGAGAAATTAATTTATAATAGAATATAATATTTTATGAAGGCAAGTAGTCTAATATCAGAAAAAAATTACATTATAGATTCATTTCAAGACTAGCTAAAATCAAACCGATATGTATAACTTTTCTTCATTTGGTTAAAGCGTTTGACACTGTCAATCTTTTATTAGATTAGCTATATCACTATGGGTTGAAAAGTAAAATACATGAACTTTCAACTAGTTATCTTGAGAACAGAAAACAAAAGGTCTGTATAAACAATTTTACAAGTGAGTATGTGAAATTTATTGATAGGGTGCTCTATTTTAGCCCCTTTATTTTTTATTTTGTATGTTAATGACATTGACGGAATGCAAAGGAATACAATTATATATATATATATATATATATATATATATATATATATATATATATATATATATATATATATATATATATATATATATATATAGGTATATATATATATATATATATATAATTATACTTCTATAATTAAGTGAACTAGGACATTTATTTGAAACTAATCAAACAAACCTCCTAGCGGAGCTGGTTATAAGAGTTCACGAAGCATCGAAATATCCACATCTACCTTAGACGGTAATTGTTAGAAATGTTAATTTATTTATCACAATCGATGGAAATTGATAGACAGACTGTTTCGCCCTCATTGGAACTCATCAGTATCATCCATCCACCGAAAGTGATAACCAAACCAACATTTCAAACGGTCATGCATTTTTATATGCCATGTAGTTACTAGAAGAAAAATGTATGACCGTTTGAAATGTTGGTTTGGTTATCACTTTCGGTGGATGGATGATACTGATGAGCCCCAATAAGGGCGAAACAGTCTGTCTATCAATTTCCATCGATTGTGATAAACAAATTAACATTTCTAACAATTACCGTCTAGGGTAGATGTGGATATATCGATGCTTCGTGAACTCGTATAACCAGCTCCGCTAGGAGGTTTGTTTGATTAGTTTCAAATAAATGTCCTTAATTTTATAACCACGGGCGTGTTTTCCGTTTAACACGAATAATTCTTCCTTATATAGTATATAATATATATATATATATATATATATATATATATATATATATATATATATATATATATATATATATATATATATATATATATATATTTTTATATATATATATATATATATATATATATATATATATATATATATATATATATATATATATATATATAGTTTTACTGTTCTATAAATATATTGGCACTTTCTCAGTTGTTACATTATGCAGATCCTTATTTATATTTTCCTAAACATATTTTTTTTTAATGCTTTCCAACTGGAAGGCCAGTAGTATATAATTTGACATTTAAAAGTTGTAAGGCATCAAGAATATTTTTCCACATCCAGACCACCAAAGTACATTCTTGAATAAGTTGATGATAAGTGATCTATCAAAAAAACTCTTTGTGAGACGAGAGGGTTTTCTTACTAATAAAAAGCTTTATTTCCACTAAAATATAAGCGAGCTAGTTAGCCGAGTACATAGTCTCGGACTCCCTTGGTCTGCCATAAGTTTTTCTCAGAGGTTTCTTCATGGCATAGGTAAGTTTATTCTATAATGTGAAAAAAGGAATTCTTCCCCATAACTCAATAATATATATATATATATATATGTATATATATATATATATATATATATATATATATATATATAAATATATATATATATAAATATATATATATATATATATAAATATATATATATATATATATATATATATATATATTACTTACACTGAAGACACCTGGCTTGAAACATTGGATAAAATAATGAGCGTCTTGATAAGGTTGCTACATGTTAAGGGTTAAAAAGATTATCGCCGAATATTGGGAAAATGGTGTATATCACTTTTAATAATATGAAATATAAGATGACTTGAACTAAGAAGAGTTCAGTGTTTTGACTACTTTGGTGTATTTTTTGACTATAACTTGGTGTGGTGGAATGCGTAGTTGGAGTATGTTATCAAAAAAAATCATAATTTATATTTGAAGATCTTACACACTATACGTTTTTTCATATTGTTTTTGGTTATATGGGAAAATCTTTTGCAAATTATTATTAAAGATAAATATTTTTGGATCAATTATCTTTTAAGTTCTAATAAGGTGGTACCAGAGATCGAGATTTCTTTCTGTGGTATTACGAGAAATGGAAATGGAATGGAAGATTGTATTTTCAAGACGAAAAACTAGTGATCCTACAAGATGAGTGGCCAAGTTTTGGGATCAATTAGGGTAAATAATTCAAATTTGATAAAATCTTCACACATATTTTCAATAAATTCAGTTTTTGTAATCCAAAAATATTACAGTTTTCCAAAGTAAAACTATTTTATTCAAGTTCAACATTGATTAATTCATCATCAAATTCAACACATTTAAACACCATTTCAGAATTTCGCTCATATAATATAAAACCAAGCTCTTTATCGTAGATTTTTACAGTTGAAAATGTCATAAACAATTCAATGAATTATTTTTAATTCAAATTATTGTTGATTAGGTTCTATGATTCCTATTATGTCTCAAAATAGGCAAGTTGCATTGAAATATTGTGGTTTGGGGTTTAAACTCTAGATATATTCGTTCAAAATTTATACTTGATATTTTTGACACCCTTGCCATTATTGGGACAATAGTAAAGTGACCACATTTTCATTCACACAAAGCTGGACAAAGGGTATGAAATGAAAATTATAATTTAGCTATGAAAGCAGAACAATAATTTAAAAAAAATATTTGTTGTATACATTCATATACTTGTCTATACAGAAACATGTATTTATTATGGCTAACTATAAAAATATTTGTAAAGACAATGATTCGAACATTATGATGATTTTCAAATTTTTTTGACTTTGAAAGAATTATTTAGTAAAATGTAGTGAAATTTCTAACATGAGTTGGTCAAATTATATTTTATCCTTAGTATAGATTTTAAAGTTTTGATATTCAACGGCGTTTTTTCAGTTGTCCATATTTAATTGATATTAACTAGAAAACACGTTACGTTACTGTATTTGTTCCTGGAAGGGAACTCTACAATTTTTCAAAATATTTTGATAAGCAATATTATTCTGTTTAAAATGAAAGAATAACTGCATCAATTTTTTTCTGTTTCCACAGTTGCAGACAACCATCATTTAATTTTTTTAAAATGTTTCACAGTACATTTAAAATAAGAAATGCGGATATTTTTTAAAAATCGGGACATTTTCAAAAATCGGCGGGACGCGGGACTATCCTACAAAAAGCGGGACTGTCCCGCCAAATTCGGGACGTGTGGTCACTTAGACAATAGACACAGTGTAATGATTACCTACTCTCAAAGTAATACTCACGTCCACTAAACAAAATTTTGGCTTGACCCTAGGAACTTCAATTGTGAAGAAAATCGTTGCAGTAGCTTGAGGTATAGGATATTCCTTTGTAGGTATCGACCACATTGCCTGAAACAAAGGTACGCTCTAAAATATTCAGTTACCATCCCAGGTTGTTGCAATGACAACAATAAAAAATTAACATTTCGTCTTGAAATTTTAAATTTTAGTGAATTATGAAAAACAATAGTATATTATTTCATAAGGAGGAGAAGTGTCACTTTTCATGGCGAGCTTGAGCTTACCCGCCTCACTGCGTTCGGCGGGTAATTGAAAGCGAGCCATGAAAAGTCACTTCTACTCCGAATGAAATATGTTATTTTATTTTCAAACGTTTTGAAATTCATAAAAATCTGAATATCCATTTTTGGATTGATTCACATTTTATGCACATAATTCTATTCACTTACGATCGTTATGAATTATGGAACATTTGCCTAGTTACGGTTGCCACGCAAAATTGATTCTGACAGATATAAAGTAAAATAATTGATAGTTATAATTCGCAACCTGGTGAGAAGTGGTTGAAAGTGAAAATGACGGTTGTATTGGAGAATATTTTGTTCATGGTTACCAATTCATCTTTTGCATAGTAACACTTTTCCTGCCGCCGGCCGGAAAAGTGTCGCATAGCAACACTTCTCCTTGGCGGAGAAATAGAACTTTTCGATGATCCTGTCAAACGAGAATACACAAAGGTGATCAATATAATATTAGCATATTTTACATTGAAATAAATACAGGTGTGAAAAATCTATAAGTTCGTCACACGTTAAAGGGAAAGTAGATGATTTCAGGTTGTAAGCAAATACTTATTGTTTATTTATTATTATTATCGCAGTTGTCAAACATTTGATATGGTTGGTGCGAGCTATAGGTAAATACTATTACAAACACTCCAACATTCATGATTAATTCGGATCTGAGTGAAATGAAATAGCATATAGATTTTTTTAAATATTACCGAATTTCATGAAAATGTGGTAACCATGGAATTCGTACGGAATATACTTGTAGTTATCCACTAATTTTTAAGACTAAATTTGGGTATTTGTAGCTACTTTTGTGTTTTAACATTCTGTTATTGACGTCGTATTTTCCCGAAAATGATATAGACTATTACACTGTATTGTCAACAGCGAAGTGCGGGGGTGGTTTATAAATCCGATTTATACTTCCTTATACCTATACCTATACCTATATATATATATAGGCCGTAGTTGCGGGTTACTTTGGCTTCTTATCTCTTATATCTTAAGAAATTCCTTAAATGTATGGACTGTGATAGACTTTTAAGTGTTATAGCATTTTTATTCGACAAACAGGGATGGAAGCTAGTTATTAGTATTTAGACATTAAGCAAAAAGTTCGTAAAAATGTAATTTTTATATTTTTAAAATTTGAGCCAAAGTTGTTCTTCGAAGAGTGATACTTTGACACGCAAGTTTTTTTGGTACCAAACCTATACTTAAGTAGGTATTGGGGCAAAGTAAGGCATTTGAAATAATTCAAAACAAAGCAATTGATCGTACAATGTCTTTAATTTAACAAAAACTTCAAGAATAAAGTTCTCTTATGCCCTACTTAGAAACTAGATTTGTACTTTAAGGAACATTCTGTTATTTTCTTCAGAAGTTAGCAATCTAATTCAGGTATTGAGAACCAACCCTTTTTTTCAAATTTGGGAGCATTTATCTTAGAGATAATATTTTCCCATTTCAAGAGCTGCTCGTCCGTATAGGCTGGCCACCGCCAAAACAGTTTTCGTCTTTTCATGAAACTCAGGAGAGCCCCCTCTTCACTTACATCAGAAGTGACCTGGCCAAGATATATTCGTGTGTTCCACTTGACCAGAACAAAGTCTCCTTTGGATATATTTTTAGCCTGAATCTTATCGTGAGAATCCACATCTTTATCTATAGCAATGGAAGTCTTCATCGATAATTCTTCAAACTGAATCACAGTCATATCAGGCCGTTCTTTGTTGGCATTTGTCGTTTGGGAATTTGTAGCGTCCTGTTCAAGAAACTTTTCTAGCAGATTTGAAGACGAGTCTGGATATTCCTTAGCGTAACTTTTTGCAGCCAGCTCTTCAGATAAGATAACAGGTGAGATTAGGTTTTTTTCAGCACATAATGTCGGCGTGTTGGCCTCATCTTGGAACGCAGGTAAGTTGCTCTCTTTTTCATATTTTAATTTGGGGTTTTCAATGATGCTTACTGAATTTGAAATTGGAAAATCTTCATCTTCATCACCCCAAGACATCACTTGGTCTTCAGTAGAAGATGCAAGACTCATATCCAAATCACTGACACTTGTTGAGGATGTTGATTCGTTTCGTTTTTGACGTTTTTTCGTAACTTCTCTCTTCATTTTTCTAATTTTAGGTTGTTGCTGGCCAGATGGACCTGAGTCTGCTAGATCTGCAGCACAGATAGATTTTCCGGGGGCTACACTATTTTTTTTCTTTTTAGCAGTCTTCGTTTTCGGACAAATATTGGACCGATTGTGCATTATCTTTTGCATGAATGAATCTCCGATAAGTTCTGTATCAACAATTCGATCCTGCCTTGGCAGTCGGCTTAAAGGCTGTTCTTTATCAATAGGAAATATCCCTGATTTCCTAAATCCCGCAATTAAGTTTTCTTTTGTTTCAGTCAATGAGTCAATAGCACGTTTCAATAGATTAGGAAATTGGTCTTTTGGTGTGGTAGGAAGCAACCTTCCAGACTGACTTTTTTCCAGTCCTACAGGACTTGTCGCCACTTGCATTTTAGTGGCCGGAAGTAAGCAACATCTAATGGTTGCAAAATATGCGTTGAATTAAGGGGCAGACAAATGAAAGCTAAATGTTATGTTTTTCACATTCTGACAAGACGTTAGGATTCATGTGCGACGACAGGTTGTCGCCAAATAACCACCTTCCGTCCTTCTTTCTTCTTTAGAATAGGAATGAGATGGGTGACAAACCAGTCCTCAAAGGTAACTGAGTCAATCCATCCGCTTTTGGTCCTGTTGTATTTAGCATTTTTTGGGCCATTATTAGTCCGTGTTGACCAGAGGTGTTCCGACTTATAAATTATATAAGGCGGAACCTCTTCACCAGCAGCATTACCACAAAACATCACCGTAAAGCTGACTTTGGCTCAAGAGCTAAAGTAACCCGAATATATGAGTCAAAGAACCCCCACAGTTAGTTCATAATAAATCAGTAACTAAACTTGCAATAAAACAAAATTTTCTATTATTAAAGTACTTCTAAACACATTTTCGACCCAAGCAAATCTAATATTGAAGTTAACTTACCTTAAAAACTCCGATACACAATAAAGTTTGCAGATGTCAAATAAGTACTTGATGACAGCAGGTAAGGTCAACATATAAATGACGTTTTAAGACCGCGAGAAATATATTGTTAGTAATGAAAAATAGGCGCCAGAAACGACATCTAACAATTACGAGTCGAACTAAATCGTTAACTGTCGTTGCTACTGACAGGCGGGAAATTGAATATTTGTTTTGTTTTGAGCCATAGTTACCCCCTAGAGCTAAAGTAACCCGCATCTACGGTATATATATATATATATATATATATATATAAATATATATATATATATATATATATATATATATATATATATGTATATATATATATATATATATATATATATATAATCTTTTGATAATTATTAGCAATAACAGGCTTGTTGAATCTCAAAAAACTCGATTTTATTAAAAAGTTGACGTTTCGCCACGACATTCGTGGCTTTATCAAAATATCAAGATAAGAAATAGTTCACAGGCAACAACAATTCGAATGAATATATATATATATATATATATATATATATATATATATATATATATATATATATATATATATATATATATATATATATATAATCTTCTGATAATTATTAGCAATAACAGGCTTGTTGAATCTTAAAAGCTCGATTTCATTAAAAAGTTGACGTTTCGCCACGACATTCGTGGCTTTATCAAAACTTTTGAAAAAATTGAAATTTCTTTGACATTTATTGATTTGAAAAAATTTGAATAGAAATAGACTACTCTGTTTCACTAAAATTTTTCTTCTGTGGCCGTTCTTTGTTATTTATTACGTGCTATTCAGTCCAATATTAACATTCAAATCTGTTATTATTAGATGGTAAGGGAAACCACAGAAACCTTTACCCACGTAATGTTCGAAATAGGTTTAAATTATTTTGATTTTGAAGAGTCAAAGACAACAATCAAATATTTTAAACATATTTTGTACATTACGTGAGTGAAGGTTTCTGTGGTTCCCTTCCCATCTAATATCAACAGACCTGTCTGTTTATATTGGACTAAATAGCACGTAATTAATAACTGAAGACAGCCACAGCCGCAATGAGAAATTTTTGAAAAAAAGATAAATAGTACCCTATTCTTTGACTCTTCAAAATCAAAATAATTTGAACCTATTTCGAACATTACGTGGGTAAAGGTTTCTGTGGTTTCCCTTACCATCTAATAATAATAGATTTGAATGTTAATATTGGACTGAATAGCACGTAATAAATAACAAAGAACGGCCACAGCCGAAAAGTTTTAGTGAAACAGAGTAGTCTGTTTCTATTCAAATTTTTTCAAATCAATAAATGTCAAAGAAATTTCAATTTTTTCAAAAGTTTTCATAAAGCCACGAATGTCGTGGCGAAACGTCAACTTTTTAATAAAATCGAGTTTTTTAAGATTCAACAAGCCTGTTATTGCTAATAATTATCAGAAGATTAGAAATAGTTCACAGGCAACAACAATTCGAATAAATATATATATATATATATATATATATATATATATATATATATATATATATATATATATATATATATATATATATATATATATATATATGAATGAATAGATATGAATTTTTTTAGAAAACATCACACATTTTGTAACAATAATGGTTTGTTTTAGATATTTTCGGTTTCCATAGAAACGCATTCGTTAACTAGTTTCATCTGACATTTCGAACATTTGAAACATTTGGCTTGGGAATTTTGTAGCTACTTTTTAATTCGCGATGCCTTTGTCATACGAAGATTCAGCTAGAGCAGTTGCTCTTCATGATGTTGGTTATTCCTACAGAGAAGTGGCAAATATGATGGGTTTTGCAAAATCTAGCGTGGAAAGAGCCGTGTAAAGGTTTCGAGAGACATGTAGAGTAATTCTGCAATTTAAACTCCGATATATCTAGTTTTCTGCAGAGTAGGATTCTTTCCTAACATTTTGTTTGTTTATTCTTATCGATATCTTTATCGGTGGAGGAGATATGAATTTTTCAAGAAAATATAAAGATATCGATAAGAATAAACAAATCGTTAATTTAAATTGAAACATGAAAGAAGATGTGTTAAAAGTTAGTACCTCGTGTTACCCCCTCTAGCTCTTATAACAGCTGCTAAACGTCGATTCATTCCTATAATTAGACTTTGGATATCCTCTGGTGGAATATTATTCCAGATCGTCTCGGAGCTGTTGGAAAGTGAGTAATTATCCTCATGTTTCTTGATGATGTCCCATACATGTTCTGTCGGATTCATATCGGGACTACGAGCGGGCCAGTCCATATTTATTGCAACGTCTTAAAATATTGGGCCGTTATTCTTGCAGTATGTGGACGGGCATTGTCATGCATGAAAACGAATTGGTTACCAATCAATTGTGAAAAACAGCAACATGTTGAACACTAATTAACGAATGCGGAGTAAGTTTCTATGGAAACCGAAAGAATCCAAAACAAACCATCATTGTTGCAAAATGTGTAATGTTTTCTTAAAAAATTCATATCTCTTCAACTGAGAACAATATCGAGACAAATTAAATAGCAAAATGTTAGAATGAATCAGAATCTGCGGAAAAGCCTATACACTGAAGTTTAGATTGCAGAATTACTCTACAGGGTGTTACGAACTTCAGGGAAAAATATTCTTTAGCTATTTTCCTTTATATTTCTACATGTAGGTACACTTTTTCCTTCAAAATTGAATAACATTACTCAAACTCGAAACATCTATCTATATTTTGAAAAAAAAAAAAATTTGAATCGGACTATGGAGAAAAAAGTTATCATACTTTAAATTTTATCAAAATTTTTGCTGTCCCGAATTTTAAGTCGGTGAGTGTATAAATATATATATATATATATATATATATATATATATATATATATATATATATATATCTCAACTAAACATAGGCAGAGTAGGTACATACCAACCAAAAAAAGTTATCTTTTGAGAATCTTTCAAAAATCACTGAACATTTATTGAGCGGAACTCTAGAGTTTTCTAAAATTTATCAATTTGGTATGAAACTTCTTTGCTCAGTTCCACTATATGCGTTCATGTAGATGTAAAATGTAACACCGTCAAAACATTACATGTTAGAGAAAGGAAATTCAATTTTTCATGAATGAATTGAGAAAACTTAAAAAGGTCGTTTTCAATTCCAAAAGTCCGTTAATTTCATGAATTTAAGTGAATTAACAAAGATTCATAAAATAACATCGAACTGTATAATAAAATCTGTTAATTTGGCCAATGTTCAACATCTACCGCATGTTTGTTTGACCCGAGAATTAATTTGTGGTTTTTTGTAGACAAATTGTTTACCTCTTTGACTAAGATTGCGATTTATAACTAGGTTCGCGTATATATAATTTGTTAACGTTATTTGTAGGTACCTGAAACATATTATAATCTGAAATCATGTCGCTGTGACTTGCAATATAGTAAACAGTATATTTCCAGTCCTCAACGAAGTGCCAGTGCTTCATAAACTCCATAATTTTTTTTTTGGCGCCTCGTATAGTAAATTCCTTGATAGTTGGCCATCCAGAAAATTCCTCCGTTGACGAATCCGTGGGACCAGAGCCAATTGAATCTTGAATACTCTCGGTGGGTTTGCAAAGGCACGGTATATCCATTACTAAGCTGTCGTCTTCTCCGCAGATCGCCGCTTCATAAAGTTTCTCGCAAACCTCTGTTTTTAGATTTCATTAATAGGCCAAGCTACACAGATTTTTTCATATAAAAAGTGTTAGAAGAAAACCAGCTGCGCCGTTGTTTGGAGAACAGTTTCATATGTACTGAACAATATCGCAGCTGGTTTTCACTACTTTTAACACAGAATGGCCTATAAACAAAATTAATACTACTATATTTTAAGTGGTTGTAATAGTGATGACTATGAATCGTGATATCTAGGTCTGTTTTGCAGGGCTTATAGAGTTGAACAAGGTGAGGTTTCTTTTGGGCTGATAGGCTTTAGTCATCTGAACCTCTCCCAGAAGGTTCCAAGAGCAAACTCGGTTCAGTTTACATTGGTACCATCAAGTGGAGCATTAAAACATTCGTCGAAGAAGAGGAAAGCAACTGAAAGCGAATTCAACCCGCGTATCAGCCATAGCCTTCCTCCGGTGCCGTACCCGGTTTCGGGCGTAGGCAATCTCTCTACAACTATATTCGTGCTGTGCGTGATAGTGATACACGAATAGAAGGGACCTACAGTTTTACGACGGTTCCGAACGACTTTACAGAGAGGCTTTACTAGGCAAAATACTTCTCGGTGGTTTGCCATTGCCTTCCGATAGGTGGCTCCGCATTAATTCGTTGGTTCGGCCGGGATTCGATACGTCGACCTTCTGTTCAGTAATCCAACGCATTGACCAATGAGCTACGGATGAGCCATAGCCTTAGTTTTTTTTTTTTTTTTAACTCGAGGGACCTACAGTTTAACGCCGGTTCCGAACGGCCAATGGGCTTGTAAACTATGTACATTACCCAACAAATTTCAATCTTAAATAACCACTAAATTCCGGACATACACAACACCCAAGAGCGAGGTGGGACTCGAACCCACAATCCTCGGTTTACAAACGGTATAAGGCGGTTCAAGTTCTTGTCACTACAATAGTAAAGACTATCGTAAAAACATCGAAATGTACAAAAAACGCATGAGCAGCAGAGCTCCGTCATTAAGTATGTATTTCACGCCTGAAGTGCATCGCGTCGAAATGCGATTCGAACGCAGTAAATTATGGTTTGACAAACTATGATTTCATTGCAAACCGAAATAAAAATAAGAAAATATTAATTTTTTTGAGAGAAAAAAAAATCGTGATGTGCTTCGCGTACTGAACAATCGTGCTTTGAGAGCAAACTATAATGAAAAGTTAAAAATAATTTATTCAAAAATAATAAGCAAAAAAATCACGAAGTGCTTCGTGAATTGCAACGCGGTTGAGGAAAACAGTTCTAACCTACAAATGATCGTATTTCAGCATAAAATTTCAACCCTGAAACTCAATCTATAGAAGCTGTGGAGTTCAGCAAATTTTCAAAATCTACGAAAAAACGAGTCATATCTACTTAAAAATGGCAGCGGTTGGAAAAATGTACCTACCCAAATTTTCATAGTTCAGTTCTGCCTCGAAAAAAATCCAAAATACCAAATTTCAACTCATTTGGTTTGATGGGAGCCGCTGGAGATGCCAATATGCCCGGGCCGGAATGGCAAAGTTCTAATTTTAAAATTATTACCATTGTTTATAGGTCTAAGGTTCTTCAAAATCAACGTGTCATCATTTTGTCTCTTCCAGTTTAGCCCATAGGTAATGATTACAACTTCATGACATGCTATATATTTTTCTTAATTTTCAAATCTACATTGAATTACCCCAATGACGTATCATGAGTCATATTTCAGTTGTAAAAGGTAGCAAAAAAATAACAAGTTTAATTTCTAATAATTGAAGTAGACTGACAAAATTGTTTTTATTTAGGAGAAAGTCATGACAATTACTTATTTCGGTTGGGTCAAAATTTAGATGTCACTTACACATTTTAGTGTGGAAGACATTATATTAAAAATAATTATTATCGGCCAAAATAATTTCCATTTGTTATGAAATAATACGCATTTATTAATGAAGAATAGTAAGTTATGATTCTAAGTTATGTGGAATGTTCATCCAGTTGAATCTCGTTTGGAATATAATGTTGCTAATTTCGAAAAAATCTTATAAAAATCTTGTTTTTTAAGCTATTGCATAGCTTTTATCGCGGGCTTTGAGCGCGGCGACCGAATCAAGAAATTCCGTAACCAAAATAAAACCTAACACCCCCCACTTCGCCTACCATGTAGCTCGGCCGAGCGTTCGCTTAACGTATATGTATGGTACGGCTGTACGAAGCTCGCACGGATCGAGACGAGCTGCTCCGAAATCGGACGAATACGTAAGCAGCTATTTGTGACAAAGTATATAGGTGTATAACTTACTGTAGGTATAAGAACTATGACTATAGGTATCTATCTATCACATCTTTTTAATGCCACACTCACAGCATGTGCGCCCCGTAAGTATGCATGTAGGTATATATGTATACATGGGTGTACCTATGTACAACAGTGAATAGCTATATCTATATTACTAATATTATGACTCCGAATATTGATATAAATATTGCACACGTTAGCGATGTTAATGTTAGGCGCTCATTTGTTGGAGATATTTGTGCGTGCTTATGCAAACTCAGAAATGGCCTACACATAGTCATGGTAGCAATTTACATTTCTCTGAATCCAAAATTGGAACATGTATACCTACATCAAAAAATATTCGAAAATCGTTATCTAGAAGGTCGAAAACGGATAAAAAAAACTATTTCTGTTACCCACGAATTCTCTAGTGAGAGCAGAGAAGTAGACCAAAACCGATCAGCCCAAAATATAATAATAGATATAAAGAAATTTATAATCTTTCAAGTTTTAGTAACCTCCTTCATCGATTATTCCACTTTTACAAATTGAACGGACGTAAATTGTACTCATTTTTACAACGACTAAATCTACTCACCAACAGACATATCAATCACTTCCCCTACCAACACTTCCGCGAAATCTTCAAAATCGGTGTATTTAATACATTTTATTTTGTCGGAAATCGAAACTTCAGATTCTTGTTCGTCGTCGAATTCTTCGTCCAAACTTTCGTTCGATTGGTTCTGTTCTTTTTCGTATTGCATATCGAAGGGCTGCATAAGTTTGTCAGTATCTACAGATATTTTCTTCTGTGATAGCCATGACCCCCGTCGGCTACTTTCCGATGACGATGGAAAATCGTCCTTTAAACCCAGCGTTAACATGTAAGTGAGTTGGTCAATGTCTTCTAAAGAAACATTTTTCTGCTTTATTTGTGACCCCATAATTTTGATTTGAAATTTATTTCTATCCATAGTTAAGGTATACACGCGACTGCGAAACAATCAAAATTGAGGTAAGACGTCAACAAAATATGTTGTTCTGTCAAGGTGACGTAAATGACATTTACGTGCTTGTTCCATAGGTACCTATCATCAGAATTTCCAGCTTTTTTAAGGGACTCTTACACGATCAATATTATTTGCAAGGCAAGTTGACGCCGCCCTCAACGTGACAAGTAGAATTATCACCGGATGCCTGAAGCCCACACCTCTGGAAAAGATCCACTATCTAACTGGAATCGCTCCTCCTGCTGTCCGCAGAGAGGCAGCAGCATTTAAATCAGCAGAATCGGAACGCCACCCCCTCTACGGCGTATAACCGGCCCATCAGAGATTAAAATCGAGGCGAAGTTTCCTGAGGTCGACGGAAAATTATGGAGAGGCTAAGACCAGAGTGGACCTTTGGAGGAAGACCGCAAATCAACATTGGACGGAGCCGGAAGAAGAATTGGCACCAGGCTGCGATTAAAGTTGGGAAATCTGGAAGGCACTAAACAGACTGCGTACGGGCATTGCAAGATCGAGAGATACTCTTAATAAATGGGGTTACCCTGTAGAATCTAACCTCTACGAATGCGGAGTACACAAACCACGCTACAAATGTACACCAGTCCACTGTGTACAGCCGAATGCACTCCAGAGGACCTCATGGCAGCAAAACCAAATGCAATCGACGACGCCCGTTTTTGGGAAAGAAAGGACTAGCTCTAGTCTTAAATCATATTATGTATTTTCTATTTTTATATTTGTTGTACTGTAGTCTTTACATGGTTTTTTTATATCTACAAATTTATGCTTGTATTTGTAAGTAAGTATTTTATGTGTGAATGAAATAAATACTATAATGGGTACCTTGATGATGGTTCTGCCACGAACAAATTAATAAATTGACAATACCAGTATTGTCAATACAGTTGTTCACTTCTTGAAGGTACCACCGTCAATATCACCGTACCCTATACGGTCAATATTATTGTCAATGATAATAGTATCAATAAATGTACTCAGTGAATTTGTTTCCACCATTCGGATAAGTGAAATTGTCATTACTATAACAATGAAGGAAAATTTTAACTAGGTACCTATTAATGTAGTTTGCAATGTTTATTGTTTTTCGTAATCCCATACTGTTATTTTGATTTAACGGTATTTAGTGTCAACAGCCTACGGCCGTTAAAATTTTTTAACGGCCGGCGGCCGTTAAGAAATCACTTGTTCAAATATTTATTTCAAAACTTCATTCCGCTTACAATAACAACATTGAAATCTTGGTCACAGCGAGTTGGGAGAATAAACCTCTGATTTTCATTTCGCATAGGCTAATAATACATCTTCATCAACCACCTTTACATTCTTGCTTTTACGCCACGTTTCAAAATTTTCATATTCTTTTTGATATCGCTCTTGAGTTATTTTCGGTAGTTAATCAACACTCACTGCACTGCACATGATTCTCCCAATATTTCTAAAGGAATTTGATTAAGTTCCTCAATTTCATCCATGGTCGTCGTTAAAGCGAACTTGAGAACACAAAAAACTGACGTTGTTTATAAAATTGTCAAACTGTTCCATGACAACAGAGTGCACGACGTTGGGATTTTTCTTTAGAATTGCGAGGTACGGGGTTTTTTCTTTCTTCGGGATCAAAATATAATCTTTTATTAGACGTCAATATTATTGACGTCCGCTCCTAGACCATCCATAACATTGACAATATCCCCTCCACTTTTAAATATTGACGCCCCGGGATCAGAAAATCTGGATTTCATCAATATTTCTAAGTTGACCCCTTCCTTCCCCACAAGGGTGAAGGAAATTGAAGAGTTTTTAGCATAAGTGGACTTCCCCATAAAAACAATAATCATAAGAAAAATTTTTCTGCAAGATGTTTCCTTTTCGAGATTTTCAACATGATTCAAGTTAAAAAATTCACCCGATATATTCTATTCAAAATCTTTTTCATAAAATATACAATGAATTTGAAGATTTACAATATATTTTTAGCAGGGGAGAACGAAATATTATGCAATTACTACTTACTTTTAAGCTTAGCTCTAGCTAGTAATTTTGGCGTTTTAGATGTCGAAAAAAAATCTGTGTGCCGTTTCCGTCAATTTTATTTGCAATTCATTGTTTTTCGAATCCAGCACTTCACGATCAACATTCAAACTTCTCCATAAGATATTAACTTCGTCTTGTATATTTTGTTTGTTTTTTTATCACTTTATTCTTCATATAGTTTGCGGCAAGAAATACCTATATATATAATAATTACTTTAATCATCACAAAAAATAATTATAACTACGAGAGACACTTCCATCACTCAGCGTAAGTCAAGTGTCCAATGAAGGATATGAACAATTGAATATAGCCGAAATCATGGCGGCGGCATATTTCAAAGGCGAAACAACAAGTACAATAAGGGTGAACTCGCGCAGCCGTCATGTGCCAACAAGTAATAAAAACAAATATAAACATTAATATAATATTATTTAAATTGCTAATTTTTAAAAGTTTTTCGTTAAAGTTTTAATACTTTAGATTTATACATGTTATGCCACCAAGCTTATGATCCCCCTTGCCACACATTGTTGACACCCTCCGTCCCCCTTAACGTGTGACGCTATTTATGGATGGCCCTAAATGGCAGCTACAACAGTCAATTTAAATCAACTTTCAATCTAGTAGTAGATAACTGGTTGGATCTCATTATTTTACCTTAAACAAATGGAAATCAGAACTCTTATCACTCCAACTGGCAATGAAGCTTACTGAATGCTTCCAAGATTCTTTGATAATCCACTTGGACATGATCTGTTCGGTTATCTGGACTCCCAAATCTAAGGTGAATTCTCCCAATGGCGGCAAATTACGAAAAACACTGATCTTTCCAAGAGGCCCAGATAATTCATCTTTGATGACTGGAGCTATATGTCCTTGGATATCAATTTCTCGGTCGTTCGTTTCCAAAATTGTTTTCAAATTTTCACAAACACCTACAAGTGTACATATTTTAAAAGAAATTGGGGGTTTGAAAAAAATTATGATAAATGGAAAGATCATATATACGTTTTATATTCTCTTTGTAGAATAGGCTAGTAACCCGAAACATATTTCGAGTATAAATATATCTTTTTAAGTGGAATCAAGCCAAGTGTTTTCTATTTTATTTGAATTTTTTACTTTTAATATAACGAAATTAATGTTTTGAAGTTTTGTGAAAAATTGAACTATCTAGTTATTCCAGAAGAGTACAGAAGTGAATAACTACATAATGTAAAGTTTTAGTTGAAGTATGATTTTATTTGAATTTTCTTTGAAAACCTCGTTTAGCAAATATCACTAATAGTCCAAGATCCCAGAGCCGCCAGACGTCACTTATTTTCTCAGCAATAATATGTATGGGATGAAGTAGTGTTCTTATTATTACTTTCAGTGTATAGATACCGGCTACCTTGTGCCGACGGCCAATTTCCAGGTATTCAGGTGCTGAAGAGGAAGAAACTCAACTGACTTTTCTCATTTTCTCAGTCTTGATTTTTATATATGATACTCAGGGAACTATTTCAATACCCCATACAAGCAGCTAGACCGATCGTATGGGCCAAACATCCCGTCAGACACAAATAAAGTGTTTCTATGAGTATGACAGTATGAGCGAAATGTAATGACAGTATGAGCGAAATGTTATGACAGTATGAGCAAAATGTTATGACAGTAAGTATAGAAGAGAGATCGACGCGCATAGATAATCACTATCGTTTTTAAATGAGCAAATCATGACATTTCGCTCATACTGTCATAGTCATAAGGACACTTTATTTGTGTCTGGCGGGATGTTTCGCCCATACGATCAGTCTGGCTGCTTGCATAAGGTATTGGAATAGTTCCCTGGGTATCATATATAAAAATCAAGACTGAGAAAATAAGAAAAGTGAGTTGATTTTGTTTCCATCTTTAGCACCTGATACCTGTAAATCGGCCGTCGGCACAAGGTAGCAGGGTATCCATACACTGAAAGTACATACGAGCACTACTCCCATCCCACAAATATTATTGCTGAGAAAATAAGTAACAATCAAATCATGAAAAACATACTAGTCGACCATGGTCAATTTCATACATTACATAAAGTGAACAAGGAAAATTCTTTAATAATTTATAAAATTATCAAACAACTTTCCAAGGAAGCTGGTTATACGTATTCAGCAACGCAAAATCTGCATTCACAATCGAACGGTGAATTATAGAAATTGTCAAGTCACCCCGACTCAAAATCTGCATACAGCTGTTTCGATCTTATTAGATCTCATCAGTGCATCTTATTTGACTCGGAGTGAATTAACAAATCTCTAATTGTTCCCCAATACAAATCGTGGTCAGTAACACTGGTCGGATAACAATCCAGAGCGCCATCCCACCAAAGATATTGGGAAACAACAATTCACCGGAACAATTAGAGATTTGTTAATTCACTCCGAGTCAAATAAGCTGCACTGATGAGATCTAATAAGATCGAAACAGCTGTATGCAGATTTTGAGTCGGGGTGACTTGACAATTTCTATAATTCACCGTTCGATTGTGAATGCAGATTTTGCGTTGCTGAATACGTATAACCAGCTTCCTTGGAAAGTTGTTTGATAATTTTTTAAATTATTAAAGAATTTTCCTTGTTCACTTTATGTAATGTATGAAATTGACCATGGTCGACTAGTATGTTTTTCATGATTTGATTGTTGTATTTTGCGTATTAAGCGACTAGAATATTCGGAGCGCGCTCTCGTGGGTATTTCCAAAGGTTTTAAATCACTATGTTAGTGTGCCTTGGAATCATATACACCACTGTTGTAGAGTAGATATCTTCATATCAGGAGGTACGTGTTCGAGCGACGAATTTCTGCATTTTCAGTCTAAGCGGTGAATTGTTGTTTCCCAATATCTTTGGTGGGATGGCGCTCTGGATTGTTATCCGACCAGTGTTACTGACCACGATTTGTATTGGGGAACAATTAGAGATTTGTTAATTCACTCCGAGTCAAATAAGCTGCACTGATGAGATCTAATAAGATCGAAACAGCTGTATGCAGATTTTGAGTCGGGGTGACTTGACAATTTCTATAATTCACCGTTCGATTGTGAATAGTAATGAGCGATATCGTGAATTTCAAATCAGGTTGTGAAACGTGACTGTGACTTTTAAATATCAGTGATTTTAAAGCGTGACGTGATCACGGAGACGAATTGTAAATTTTCTGATAAATACAAGCATTTAATTTGAAATATCGTAAATATTTAAAGAAAGGTAATTAGAATGTTGCATGAGTTAAAGTGTTTATTCAACTATAAACAGCTTAAAAAACAAAAGAATTATAACTGTAATGAAAATTATAATCAAATTTTCAAGAAAATATAACAAAACATGAAGCATAAGAAAATAAATAAAAAACTATTTGTTGGATCCTGAAGGATAATTTCACTTTGCACAAATTACAGGATGCATTGTTTTCATCGACCTGAGTGAAGAATGTCCAAAGCTCCCTAGTTTTACGCATATTCATCTTAAAAATTATTTTCACACACTTCACGGGGAAATAATAGTCAAATATTAAGTATAGGATCTATAATATCAAATATAGTAACGATATTAAGAACGAAGTAACAACTTACGACTTAAGATATTCAATTCATATCAAATATCAGTAGCAATATCAGGCACGAAGTCGCGTATCACCCTGAAATATCGCCAAGCAGATATCACATCTTTGAACTGTGACATCAATTCACGCTTTTTATCACATCTTTGAACTGTGATATCAATTCACGCTTTTTATCACATCTTTGAACTGTGATATCAAATCACGCTTTTTATCACGGGAAGGGAACTGTGACTACCTGTGACTTTTTGATATCAGTGATTTAATCACAGTTCGTGAAATATCGCTCAACACTAATTGTGAATGCAGATTTTGCGTTGCTGAATACGTATAACCAGCTTCCTTGGAAAGTTGTTTGATAATTTTTTAAATTATTTAAGAATTTTCCTTGTTCAATTTATGTAATGTATAAAATAAGTAACGGGATCTTGCTCTATAAGAATTATATGACAATGTTATAATTGTATTTACCGAAAATTTTGAAGATTTTTCACAGATGTTTCAAACAAATTCTTTTCGTTCCGTTGGTAACACTAAATTTAAAAAAAAAAATTGTATTTTTAAATGTTGTTTTTGTACGCCAGCCATTAAAAGTGACGTTTTTAATGCCTTCTTTGAGTTTTAAAAGTGTACGTTTATTATGTATAGTGTTAAAAATATTTTTAACACGCGGTGTTAAAAGAAAAATCCTCATAAACGAACATTCGTAAAGACAGTTTCACTGAAGTTTCCTTCTATGTTCTTCAATCTACACCAGGCGAGAAAATTAGTATATGCAATTTCGTACTGCTGGCGCGACTTTTTTGGCAGCATTTCTAGTGTGGCTCTTTTTGCAGCCTCTACAATGTCTTTTATTTGAAAAATAATTTTGATCGACTGACAATTTTTGAACTGTTTTTGTCACTTTAGGCCAAGCTACATAGATTTAGAGTGAGCATTTTGTGCAAAAAGTGTTAGAAGAAAACCAGCTACGCCATTGTTTGTAAAATAGTTGCACATGATATAGTGATATGTTTTTCACTCGACTTTATTATTTATATCTTTGTTATTGACAATTATATGCAAAAAATCGCGACTCGATCAGACCCTTAGTCTAAGGGAAAATTGGAAAAAAACGACCAAAATGCAGTTTTTTTCAAAAATTCATAACTCGGTTATTTTTTGGGTTGAAGCGTAGATCCTCCGGTTGGTATTATTTATTAATATAAACTTTATTTGTGCGAAGAGCAGAAACTGTCCGATGCATAGTTTTTGATCTGTGGCCATTTGAATATTTTACTATGCCATTTTCCAGCAGACCTGAATGCGACAGGTATGGTCTGATATCAATTTACAAAAAAGATTTGAAAGTAGAATTCTCATAGTTCAAAACGTTTATCTTGGTTTTTCATGAAAATGCTGAGAAATATGTTAAAAATAAAGCTGAACGTGATGAAAAACGGCCGAGAAATAACCGTCATGTTCAAAATGCCGACGCTTTCTAATGTCGTGCTTATCCTTGCCTGCTGCACTACCCCCTCTCTTGAACTATTCTCACGCGCTCGGCCGTTTTTCGTCATGTTCAGCTTTATTTTTAAGATATTTCTCAGCGTTTTCGTGTAAAATCAAGAAAAATGTTTTGAACTATGAGAATTTAACTTTCAAAATCTTTTTTGTAAATTGAAATCAGACCATACCTGTCGCATTCAGGTCTGCTGGAAAATTGCATAGTAAAATATTCAAATGGCCACAGATCAAAAACTATGCATCGGACAGTTCCTGTTCTTCGCACAAATAAAGTTTATATTGATCAATAATACCAGCCGGAGGATCTATGCTTCAACTCAAAAAATAACCGAGTTATGAATTTTTGAAAAAACTGCATTTTGGCCGGTTTTTTCCAATTTTCTCTCAAAGTAAGGGTATGATCGAGTCGTCCGACCTCTCATTTTTTTCGTCTTTTCATTTTCTACAATAAGTCTAATGACACCATCACGGTTACTCTGATAGTTTCAATTTTATAAGCAAAAAACTAAAAAAACGCGATTTTTTGCATAAAATTGTTAATAACAAAGATATAAATAATAAAGTCGAGTGAAAAACATATCACTATATCATGTGGAACTATTTTACAAACAATGGCGGAGCTGGTTTTCTTCTAACACTTTTTACACAAAATGCTCATTCTAAATCTCTGTAGCTTGGCCTAATTATTCTTATTATGTCTAGTATGCCTAGTTACCTTCTGATATTAATTATATAGTAAAAATACAACTGAGTATTTTGTGCATATTTCAAGTGCCTACCTGTTGCCATCATTGATATCGAGCAAAAAAGGCCAAACAAATCGCGTTTGTTGAATGGGAGCCCCCCTTAAATATTCATTTTATTTTGTTTTCAGTATTTTTTTTATAGCGGCAACACTTTTTACATGAAAAAATCTCTGTAGCTTGGCCTACTTACTAATTAAGATGGTTACCACAACCCACAACATACGCGATGCTTGTTAAAATATCAAAAATAATTACTTAGTTGTCAAGAGATGTCAAAAGTATGCGATTTCGACTTTAATTTTGCTACCAAAATTAGAAAGGAGTACAAAAAATAGATATTTGTGTTAAAAGTGACTTTATTTTGTTTGTGGAGATGCTACACTCGCTGCGCTTCGTTTCGCAAACTTCTCCACTCACAAAATAAAGTAGGTATCACTTTTAACACTAATATCATGAATAGCTATTTTAATAAGCAACACTTGGCCACGAATTTATCATAAACTTACCGACTGATACGTTGATAATTTCATTCACAAACAGTTGCGCAATTGTATCAATATCATTATAACTCAAACACTCAAGTTTTTGACACAAATTTGCAGAATCTGAAGTAGTTTCTTCCTTATTTGGTATAATTTGATCCTCAAGGTCTTCACGAATTTCTGGAATAAATATTGGGTGGCTTACTGACTCCGTTGGCGAATCATCATCATCAACTTCTCTCAATCCCATCATAAGTATATTCTCTTGACTGAGTTGTTCGGTAATATTTTTTTCGAATATCGGCATTGATATTCGATAAAGACTATTACGCAGTGTACACTCTGAATTCATTTTACTCACGATTTTTCTTGATCTTTTTTTAAATTTATTTCGTATTCACGATTGACTTGAAGTAAAATTTGATGACGTTATCAAATTTATAGAATTGAAGTAAGCATACTGATATTATTCAGTACTACGTCCATAAATCTAATTGGTTGGAGGAACTTATGAGCTAATCTTCCATTTGTGGAAGTAAGCTAGGATTTCGTTTGTAGTAAAAATCCGGACACCCTACTGCGTAGCACTAGGAATGATAAAACCCATCAGCGCATGTGCATGTCGTAATGCCTGATAAGTATATCCCGGACAAATTTTTGTAAAAATCGGTTTAGGTTTAAGATTTATAGATAGCACCACATATCTATGGACAAAAAAATCTAAAAAACGCTATAATTTTTTTATTCTTCGCGGGGAAAAATTTTTGAAAACACTTTTCTTATGAAATGATATGTGTTTTATCGATATCCGTTGGAATGTTTGAAATCGGACCAGCTACTAACTTTTTGTCGTGATACTATAACCCCCTAGCTTCGCCGCGAGGTAAAAACTGCTGCAAATTGTATCATTACTTTCAGATCACGGTTACTGCAGGAATTAACTTTTGTAAAATAGGCAAGCCGTATTATCAACGGTGTTAGATATAAATATAGATAACTATCACTTATAATGCTAAAAAGATTGACAAACTCCTTCCAGATGAATTAAAATCTATAACTTCCTTTCCAATTTTCGGAAACGAACAAAATCTAATTTTCTTGATAGACCTTATTACTCCTTAGAGGAGTACTATTCTGAGCATTAATAGGCGTGACGAAAGATTTTGAAATACTCTTCCGTAATGTGGGTAAACATTTACTATTTACGAAAAAACCTTTATTTCGGGAATAAACTTAAATTTAACGAAGTTTAAAGCCATTTTTCTAATATTTTTTAAATAGTGCGCGAAAACAGCTCGCAGTTGTCATGGCGTCGGTCTGACGTCACGCTTAGGTAAACATGTCATTGTGTCTATGCGTAGCGAAGAGAGTAAACAAAACATCAAATTAATTCCTGTGATAAAAATGAATTCCAAAAATTATGAGTGGTGTGCAGTACCGCATTGTAAAAACACATGAATAAGAACACCCAACAAAGTATTTGTACATGTTCCAAACAATATATATATATTTTGCTTTGGGCAAATCTTGCACTTTACTGTACAAATTTTTCTTTTCCGTTTCAGTTGCAATTATCGGATTGCATCATCCCCATATGATGGTCTTGAAGACCTGAAATAATTGAAATTAATAAGAACAAATAGGCACATACACATTGACTTGGCGATTTATCGGATTTTAGATGTTTACTATGAGGAAAAATACTAATAGTACTAGTAGGTGTTTATTAATTACAGAAATTTAGTCGTTTTATCGGGTCTTAACAAAATAGTAACATATAAGCTGTGAGGGAGCTAACCTCAAAAATAAACAATGACAAGTTTATCGTAAAAATAACCTATGAAAGTAAAATGAACTCGCATTTTGATTATATCTACATTGATTGTATCTAGGGTACAGATAAATACAAAATTTACTTACAAGGAAGTTCTCACATTTCTAAACTCAGACGAGCAAAATTCTTCATTTGTTGCGAGGAAATCGCCCAATATTAATACATCAATCCTGGGCAAATTAGAGTTATTTGCCTTGCCAAAGCTTGGTTCCATTGTTATAGTAGAGTGGAGTCGATAAACCACACGTAAAATAATAAAAAATCATTCCAAATGCGTAATAAGTAGTATTCACAACAAAACACAGTGAATGAGAGTATTCACAGCGGAGTTTACCTAAGCGTGACGTCATGCGCTGTGATTGGTGTTTCAGATAAAATGGCCCATTGCAGTATTTTAATGTTTTATTTTATTGAAAATCTTAATAATCTGAAGTTTTTAAATAAAACTAAAGCAGTGTTTTAAATTTTTTTTAATATGAATTTTTCCCTAAAACCATTAAATCGACGATTTTTTGATACTGTCGTCATGCCTATTGATCGATATGACCAAATTGATAGCACATACATAAGCTTCGAATAAAAAAAAATTTAAAAATTTTTTACTTACCTACTCACGGTTCCATTTTTGATAATTTAAAATTTGTATATATTTTGTATGAAAATGTGGTTTGATGTGTTTTCATTTCTAAGTTTTCCATTGTTTAGTTCCTAGATTTTTTCGCTTGATGTTTTTTGTTTCTATAATTTACATTGTTTAGTTTTACGCATTTTCGATAAATTGTGACAAAAAAGCTTTTTTTGATTTGATTTGAATAAGAAGACTCGGCAACTCGATTTTTTCAACAATTTTTAACTTTTACCCTCTCTCCTTTTTATCCCCTCTCTCACCCTTCATAATTTTTGATTAAATTATCATAGTATATAAGTAAGTTTATAAAATTGAAGTATGTATACCTACCTGAAAACCCCAAAAAATACTCGATTCTTACAATAATTTTCAATTTGTACTTATTTTTTTAACCCAACCATTCTTTAAAATGTCATATTTCTAAAATGGAAATCTGTATTTCAAAAAAACCATAAAACGACATAATACTAGATTTTTAACGAAAAATTACATTTTTTGCTGATTGAAACTCTATTTCACCTTCTTATACTATATTAGCTAATTGTATCATTTCAACTATTTTTTCATTTCTGATACGGTTGTTCCAAACTAAAATGTGCCAGATCATTTTTTTTTTGGGCTTCAAGGCTGTCGTAACTTGAAAAAACTATTAGAAACGCAAAATAACTATATTTTAAAGATAAAACGCAAACTTAAGGGATTTATATATTATATCGCCTCTTTATGATATTTTTTACCTGCTTTTTTCATATTTGTATATGGAAATGGTCTATTTACAGATGTCAGCTGATATCTTTTGTTTTATTGAAATATCATTTATTATATTATTTTTCAATTGTGTTTACTAGAACTTTTCTAGGTTTACGAAATAAGATTATATTCTCTTGTACCTACTTCAGAGCATTGATATGTTCTATGTCATTTATTGTGTTGGAAATGCAGCAGAAAAGTAAAACTGAGTAGGTAAGACATAATTTAATAGGTACAGATCAATACACATCTTCAAGCGATTATTCCAAAACATAGAATGGTAGCCAAAGTAGTACAAGTTCTATGACAGAAACACGCACATTTATCCGTATCAGGATTCCACAATGTTCTAGTAACAATTGGAAGGTTATGTTGCCCTCTTTCCGCTACGGTGATAAAACAAACATATTTATACCTGTAAAAAAATCAATTGAATCTGGAAATAGTTTCAAAGGTTTCCATGTTCTCGGGTATGGAATTTTCAATTCGAATTTGCAGAAATATCTCGCACAACGTATGAATAATCACCTAGGATCGAATTTCATTTCTTTCACTTGTCTTCTAACGCAACTGACAACTTTCTGGGACAAACTATTGCTCAAAATATCATTATACGTATTACCAAGTAGTTCCAGAACGTTATTTTTGAGTATCTTCCTAACTTTTTCATTACAAAATTGAGGATGAGGAATATGTGGGGTTGTGTCTTTTTTTTTTGGAGAACTTTCTTTTCCACAACCCCCACCACTTTTTGGGTCACTCCCTTTGCCATTCCCTCCACTTCCTCCACCATTACCACCAGTTCCACCACCACTACCACCTGTTCCACTCCCACTACCACCTTTTCCACTACCACCGGTGCTTCCGCTACCACTGCCACCGCCCTTTCCACCTCCACCTTCGCCTTTTCCACCACTACCTTTACAATTACCTCGGGCACACCCATCCTCAAATTCGAATTGTTTAAAGTTTCCAGATGGTACTAGAAATAAAATAATTGAAATTATTATATATATATATATATATATATATATATATATATATATATATATATATATATATATATATATATATATATACTCAGGTGCAAAAAAAAAACGCAACAAGTTAATATTTGGTAATATTTGAGAACTCGTAGTTTTTTTATTTATAGTTCAATTTTGAAAATTTTTTCAGAAAACTATAGATGAAATTATAAGCTTTCACTTGCTCATTCAGTCTTTTGTTGAAAACTGGCTTATGAGTTATTATACAGGGTTAATGAGAAGTGTTTTTTCGAACCCTAATTTTAAAACATCCTGTGGAATAATTTCATGACCAAATTCTTTCAAAATACCAGTTTTTCTCAAGAACCATTCCATTTCAACAATTTGTTTTTTGTATTTAAGTGTACTACTTTATTTTTAAGAGAGAAAAGGTCTCCAAACAACAGTTTTCTCAATTTTAAGAAATGTTAAATTTTGACGAGATGGCTTTGCTCATTATGCCATAATCTCAGTTTGACAGCTCAATTTATGAATCCAGCAATGAGAAAGCAACAATATATCAGTTATAATAATAAGCAAGTATTACAAAATTTGTTTATCCAAATTAATTAAATTCAAATTAGAAATCAAACTTCAAAACAAACCAATTCAACTGTATCCTGAATAACTTGAAGAAACATACTTTTTGCAACAAATTCAGATTAATATTTTGTATTACCACCTCTAGCTCTTATTACTGCCTGCATATGTCGGTTCATACTTTCAATAAGGTGACGAATAGTATCTTGAGGAGTATTTTGCCATTTCTCCTGAATTACTGAACGAAGCTCGTTTATCGTAGCAGGAGCTACTTCGCGATCTCGGACTTGCCTACCAAGCATGTCCCACACATGCTCTATGGGGTTGAGATCAGGCGAATATGCTGGCCAGTTTATTTTGTTAACACGTACTTCCACGAGGTATTGTGTGACACAAATTGCTGTATGTGGCCAAGTAGAAATTACATTTCATAACGTAAACCGTTGATGACAAGTTCATTTCGTTCTTTAAAATGAACTAGTGCACTTAAAGGCACGAACCAAAAAACAAAATGTTGCAAAGGAATGATTCTTAAGAAAAACTGGTATTTCGAAAGAATTTGACCACGAAATCACACCACAGGATATTTTAAAATTGGGGCTTAAGAACAAACTTCTACTTAACTTCGAATATTGTCCAATAAGCCAGCATTTAGCAAAATACTGAATGAGCAAGTTGAAATAGATAATTTTATCTACAGTTTGGTGAAAAAATTTTGAAAATCTAACTAAAAATGAAAAAACTATGAGACCTCATATTTTGCCAAATATTAACTTGTTGCGTTTTTTTTGCACCTGAGTATATATATGTATATATATATATATATATATATATATATATATATATATATATATATATATATATATATATATATATATATATATATATATCTAGCCAGAAACATACATGTAGTTTTTGCTTGAAACGTTCGTTCAATATAAACTAATTTCTTATTTAATATTTTTTTTAAATTGTACATTTTATGTGTTTTTTTTTATATCAGCTGACAGTTGAATATATTTAAGAATTAAGTGGCAAGGGGAAGCGTTGACCTTGACGTACTTGATTGAGACGTCAACGCAACATAGTGGCAACATAAGTGTCCGACATATTTTAATATAGTAAAGCCCACAGTGAATCACAGTACTTACGAAATCCCTCGGTAGATAATGGATATATTAAGTTTTTATAACTTTATAATATCTTTTACGATACATGATAATTAACAGAGAATTAAACCATCCAAGATAAGAAACCTGTTCAACATAAAACTAAATTGAGTATTAAAGATTTAAATATTTTGATGAAGTCAGAGTTTTGCTATTCGCTAGCCTAAAATATTTTTCTGTTCTCACCTCCATCGCACCCATAACTTTTACCGTTACTGCACCCTTCAATTTCACCAGAACCAATACACCTTCCTGTACTGAAATTAAATAGAAGTCATATAAATTAAAATTGTTACTAATCTAGCTCTACTATTGAAGAAATAGTAAAAATGCAGAGTATTCGAAGAACTAAGTTCTTCTGTACTTATATGAAATATGATCCTACTTAAAATTCTCTTGTGGGAACATTCTCAAGAGCATTGTATATCCTATTTATTATTGTCAGTAATTTGTCCACAAGTTTATATTCTCCAAATTCGTCATCACAATGTAGTTATTGACGTTTATTTAACTTTGAATTTTATTCACTGAAAAATAATATACTGACATATAATAGGATTATGCTCAAATTAAAGTTAATTTTTTCTCCTCTATGTTTTTTGAGATCTAAAGGCTCTTTTCTACCTGCATGAGAATTCATTCATTTGAAAATAGTTGTTCTCTAATAATGAGACTCTTACTAAAAGTATCAGTAAAAGTTGATTGAAAGAAAACATAAGTTCTTCTGGGAAGGGTTAACTATGCCTGCGGTTCAGTAAAAGTGGATTCAGATATAATGATTTTTGCTTATTTTGGACTGAAACAGCCGAATATGAACTTAGATTTTGTTTTTCGATTAACTTTATCTATATATATATATATATATATATATATATATATATATATATATATATATATATATATATATATATATATATATATATATATATATATATATATATATATATATATACATATGTGTATATATTTATATGATACTGATTTGCCTGCCCCTTATTTTTACTCATTTTTTGTTTATTTCCAATAACAGGTGTTGGTGTTACGAGATATTGAAAAGTTTACGTTACGTTCAAAAGTTTCAAACGTCACTAATTTTTAGAAGAAACGTCCTATTATTAATAAAATCATATATATATATATATATATATATATATATATATCTATATATATATATATATATATATATATATATATATATATATATATATATATATATATATATATATATATATATATATATATATATATATATATATATATATATATATATATATATATATCTATACACAGAGCCGGATTTACGAATTTGCCGCCCATGGGCCCAAAGTATTGCTCCGCCCCCACCTCCCAAACGCAACAATTTGCCACACCTAAAATAATACTATTTGAACATCAATTTCTTAAAAATAAATTCGAATAACATCTTAATAATGTCATAGCTTTATATAACCTCACTATGATCTAGGAATAATGCTAATTAGTACTTTCTTATGTGGAATATTTGCAGAGAATCTATTATATATATATATATATATATATATATATATATATATATATATATATATATATATATATATATATATATATATATATATATATATATACAGGGTGTCCCACCGGGAAAGAACGCGATCTGTATATGGAAAACTACAAATAGGAAACTTTTGAAAATTTGACAGTATACTAATGTTGATAGGGGCAGCTCGACTAAAATATTTTCAAGATGGTGGCACTTCCGGTTATACCGGAAGTAGATACCAACTTGCTTATTTTAAATTGGATACCCTATATATTAATACATTTTTAGATTCTACGCAAGATTCTAGGCAGATTTTATGTATTATGTCCTATACCTAAGTCTAAGCGTTTTTGACATATTCAGGTTTTTATGTCAAAAATGACGATTGCAAGCCCTAATATAATTATCAATTGTTCCTATAAGGATTCCCGTATTACTTACTTTGGGGTGGATTCCTTATTGAAAAAGACTTGCTTTAATAGATTTTGTATAGTATTTGGATAACTAATCATACAGGGTGTTCGAAAAAAAAGATCTAAAATGGGATTGAGAAAACTGACAAAAATCAATTTTTTCAAATGGAAACCCCCATTTTTCTTATTTTGTAATATTTAGCATCAAAAATTAAGGTAACTTTGTAGAAGGTTATCTATACCTAAAATTTCAAACATTGGTGTCCATATTAATTTCGTGTTGAATTTCTTCATTCTATAAAAAAGTATTTAATGTATGAAATAAGGTAACAAATTTTCATTTATTGCGGAATCTGCAAAAAAATAAGAATTATACTGATATTTCTGAAGGTAGCTTATAATTTTTATCTTTATTCATAGTACAATCCGAAACATAGTGCTACTCCAAAAACGTGACTTGTTTCGTGGGAAAATAATGCGAATCTATCTCTTTCTGCGTCCCACAAAAATCGACAGGCAACCATAACATCTTGATTATGCTTTTCTCCAATGGTTACAATACACACCAACTTGTACCTAGAAGAAATTGTGAATTTTATAGTATAAAAATTCCGTAAATTAAATGATAAATTCTTGTCTTTTATTGAATAGGTTTTCTTTATGATTTTTATTAAACATTCTGAAACTGGACAATATACAATACCTTCATTTTAAAACTATAAAGGTCAAATAATATAAAAAGAACAAAAATTGAACACTGGTACTGAATGTGATTCAGAAAGAAAATTTCATGTACAATCTGATTCATTCAAATAGACGTAATATATATAAGCCAGTTACTTAAACTTAATTTTTTTAATTTTTTTAATTTAAAAAAAGTCCTTAGCCAAAATATTTTAACTAGAATAGTAATATTTATAAATGATTAAGAGATAACTGAAAAATCATATATAATATATAACAACAGAAACTTCAATATTATAGATACACACAATCAACAATTTAGAAACCTTAAGGAAATACAAGAGGATACATTACGCCAAGGGACCTGCTCAGACGATTTTATTCTTCATACACAGACAAGAAATGATTCACGGAAAGAGTAGGTATACAGGGCCGTATCCAGGGGGCGGAGCTCCCTCTGGAATTATATACTTATTCAAGCCCCCTCTAGAAAAGATACCAGATATTTGCTCATATTTATTTTTTTAAAATATTTTTTGAATGTTTTTATTTCTATTTGTTTTATTTATTAATAGCTTTTTATGAGAGATTTTTTATTTATTACTACTATATTTTATTAGAATAAATTTTTTCATTTTTCCAAAATGTTTTTCAATTAATATTCGTTTTCAAGTATAAGTTTCTAGGTAAAAATACAGAAAAAGCTGTATATTCCTTTATTTTTTCCACGTATATTTATTTTAGTACTAAGCCCTCTCAAGAATTTGTTTAGCCCCCTCTAGAAAGCAGTGCTGGCTACGGCCCTGTAGGTATAACAAGAGGAGATACAAGAATTGTAACGCAGTATCAAAAATTCAAATTTTTTTGAATTTGATGGGAATTTGGATGTCCTTTTTCTTAGTATAGAGTTTTTATATTTGTGGAATAAACCCGTATGTGCACATTTAATAGAGCTGATAGTATCTTCACAAGTAGATTCAGCTGCATTGTCGACTAGTCCTAGTTCACCTTGATGTGATTTAACCCACGTAAAATTCACATGGAATTTTGATTCAGTTCAAGATATTGTGAACCTAATTAGATAATATCAAAGAGGCATTCGTATCCACATAATATTCATCTCTCACCTATCAAATTCAAATTCTTTTACTCTTGCTCGAATTGCAAGAGTCGCTTGCTTAGCCTTAAGGGGACATTTTACTTCATCATACGGTCCTTCCATGGCTTCTAATAGAATTTCTTCTAGTATTTTTTGCACTTTTTCCTGGTTAAACGGTTTGTCAGAATCCAATTTGTAGGTGTTCATGTAACGCACAAACTGAAAAATTATGTATATGGATGATGACGTTAGTCTTTAATAGTTATGCAGAAATTTAACTATTATATATTTTATATACTTAGTGGGTGTCCCAACAAAAATTTGCACCCCTCGAAATATCCGAAATTTGGCCTGGAAAAAGTTCTTAAACAGTGTGATTCCCTTTATCGCCGATGGGTACGCGGTTTCTTAGAGGTCCAATCGAATGTGCTTCTAGATCGCCGGATTCAGCTCCTTTAGATTACTTTCTGTGTGGCCACCTGAAGTTCAAGGTTAATACTATATCCCTTGCATCTTCGAGACAACATCATCGCAAAGTGCGGTTTGATAACGACATAACGGAAATTATACAGAACGCTAGACAAGATATTGAAAATAAATTATACCTACTATTTTCTCGTAACCACTTTTGTTGCCTCTTACAACAACCTCGACAGGTATCTCAGAAACTCATCATGAAAAAAGCTTTAAAATTATGTCGCCCGACCCCTGTTTCCATTCAAATTTTTTGAAGGGGTGTCTTTGGACTCTAGAGGGATGCAGAAATAACATTGAAACTGCGATGAAACCACCTTCAATCAAAATTTGTTTCGAACATTTCTGGGAGTGCAAATTATGGTTGGGACTCCTTTATATATATATATATATATATATATATATATATATATATATATATATATATATATATATATATATATATATATATGTTCAGAAAGATTTCCGCGGTCGGAAGTATTTGAAAAACTTGGTTCACGGAATGAACCGCGTAGAAGATTTGAAAAATCTCGACGTTTCGGCTCCTTTTGCGAAGCCATCTTCAGGAGAATTAGAAGGGAAATAATTCAGACTCGTGGCCTCAATCTGCCTACTCCACGAATCGAATTAGAAGGAATCGGAAACAATACGATTGCGTGGTCTCAACCTGCCTACTCCACTAACCGTACTGCTTCCTGTCAACTCTGAAGTCTCAATCTGCCTACTCTTCAGAGTCAACTGACGGGCCGATCGTCGCGTGGCCGTATTTATAGGGGAAGGGGGCGGGTACTCACGCTCATCAGTGCGGGATGCACTCTGATTGGGTGTGACATGGCGACCACTGAGAAGTGGTTTCCATGCTGATGGGAGTCTGTGACTGTCATCTCTGGTGTTCAAACAATTTGGACGTTTTTCTATTTCTACAGCTTCACGGTAAATTCGGGATTTGAAAGATCGGACGGGAGCAATAGTTCTTGTATTGGGGAAATCGATAATGTGGCCTGTTTGGGTGTGATGTTGGGAAAGGGCGTTGGCGATATCTGAGTGTCTTACCGAAAGTGAATGTTCTTTGGCACGGACCTGAATTCGTCGGTTCGTTTGTCCTATATAAGAACGAGGACAATTGGAATAGGGAATCTCATAAACACCGTGATTTTCGTTAGGAATTTTATCCTTGACGGATCTGATCAGATGGGAGAGTTTTTGTTGAGTAGTGAATATTGTTTTGATGTTTGTGTTTTTGAGAGATCTTGCGATCTTATCTGTTACTCCTTTGATGTAAGGAAGAAATAATTTAGGTGTAGATTCTTGTTCAGTGGGATTGGAAGGTGGTAGAGGTGGGGTGATGTTTGTGTGCTTGCGTATGCTCTTGTTGATTTGATATGTGTTGTAAATGTAAAGGTATGTAAAGGTAAAATGTCCAATCTCCTTGACACCCCCGACTATAAGCGTATCACTCATGACCCGACAACATACCTGGAGAAAACCACAAGATCTCGTATCAACCAATCGAATCTCCCACCTGAAATAAAAAAGTCTCTAATCCCAAGGGAAAAATCTTCAAGAACCCTTCGAATTTATGGTCTACCCAAAGTTCACAAACCTAATATTCCACTTCGACCCATTGTCAGCTCTTACAATTGTCCAACACATCCTCTTGCGAAATATCTCGCCAAAACCCTTCAACCTCTTGCCGAACAAACCCAGTCATACGTCAAAAACTCTTTTCACTTCATAGAACTCCTCCAAAATATTGATATTACCCCAAATGATCTCCTTGTTAGTTTTGATATTTTCTCCTTATTTACAAATATCCCCATTGAAGAAACACTTTCCATCCTAGACACGAAACATCAAATATCCCCAGACAACCTATCCCTGATCAAACACTGCATGGCCAACACTTACTTCATCTTTCAAGGCAATTTCTTCAGACAAATCAAGGGAGCCCCAATGGGATCCCCTCTCTCCCCCGTCATAGCCAACATTTTCATGGAACATTTCGAAACCCAAGCTCTCTCGTCATTCGACCTTAAACCATCATGCTGGCTACGTTATGTAGACGATGTCTTTGCGATCTGGCCCCATGGCGGAGACTCGTTGCTCCACTTCTTGAATCATTTGAATGGCATACATCCAAGTATCCAATTCACAATGGAAGTGGAAAACGATGGGTCTCTGCCATTCCTCGTTGTCATGATCAAAAAACTATCCCAAGGCTTCTCCTATTCAGTTTATCGTAAACCCACCCATACAAACCGTTATCTGAACGCCCAGTCTCACCACCATCCTTCTCAACTTAACTCTGTAGTTAATACCCTAATCTACCGTTCCATTCGACTATCTGACGACGAACACCGTGAATCAGAACTCAATACTCTAAAACATATATTATTACGGAACGGTTACAACACATATCAAATCAACAAGAGCATACGCAAACACACAAACATCACCCCACCTCTACCACCTTCCAATCCCACTGAACAAGAATCTACACCTAAATTATTTCTTCCTTACATCAAAGGAGTAACAGATAAGATCGCAAGATCTCTCAAAAACACAAACATCAAAACAATATTCACTACTCAACAAAAACTCTCCCATCTGATCAGATCCGTCAAGGATAAAATTCCTAACGAAAATCACGGTGTTTATGAGATTCCCTGTTCCAATTGTCCTCGTTCTTATATAGGACAAACGAACCGACGAATTCAGGTCCGTGCCAAAGAACATTCACTTTCGGTAAGACACTCAGATATCGCCAACGCCCTTTCCCAACATCACACCCAAACAGGCCACATTATCGATTTCCCCAATACAAGAACTATTGCTCCCGTCCGATCTTTCAAATCCCGAATTTACCGTGAAGCTGTAGAAATAGAAAAACGTCCAAATTGTTTGAACACCAGAGATGACAGTCACAGACTCCCATCAGCATGGAAACCACTTCTCAGTGGTCGCCATGTCACACCCAATCAGAGTGCATCCCGCACTGATGAGCGTGAGTACCCGCCCCCTTCCCCTATAAATACGGCCACGCGACGATCGGCCCGTCAGTTGACTCTGAAGAGTAGGCAGATTGAGACTTCAGAGTTGACAGGAAGCAGTACGGTTAGTGGAGTAGGCAGGTTGAGACCACGCAATCGTATTGTTTCCGATTCCTTCTAATTCGATTCGTGGAGTAGGCAGATTGAGGCCACGAGTCTGAATTATTTCCCTTCTAATTCTCCTGAAGATGGCTTCGCAAAAGGAGCCGAAACGTCGAGATTTTTCAAATCTTTTACGCGGTTCATTCCGTGAACCAAGTTTTTCATATATATATATATATATATATATATATATATATATATATATATATATATATATATATATATGTATATATATATAATAATATTTATTCGTTTCAAAAATTATCACAACATAGTAATGATAAAAAGAAACAAGCCAGGTATCTTTAATCGAGCACAAATGAAAAAATTCATCCAAATCATATGGCTCGCTTTCTAAAATGAACTTATAAATTCTTCGTTTAAAGAGGCTTGTGCTGTCAATGCCATGAAACCTTTTTGGTAGTGCATTAAATAGTTTTAGACACATGTATAGACTTCCGTGCATTGTTAGGGATAGAGAAAATCTAGGTAGTATATATGGAAACACTCTCCTTGTAGTATTATTGTTCTGAAATCTACCAAAAATGCTTTTGTTTTTGTGGAAGAAGAGTAAGGAGCACAATACATACAACCTAGGGCTGTTGATATTTTTTAAAATATCGGATTTTCGATATATCGATATTTTTAAATATATCAATATCGGAGTTCGTTATATCGAAAAAAAATATCGATATTTCGATATATCGATATATCTGCTTTATTTTTGAAAAAATCGTAAGTCAACTCAGAAATGATCACACACAGTTTATAGTCAATATATTTATTAAACGAATTATATTATAAATTTATATGTTTTAGGAAGTTATAGTTCTTCGTAATTATTTTTTGAGTTTAAATAAAACAATTATGTATACCAATATTTTCCAGTAAGCGTTCTTAAAAATAATCTTTGTTTTATGTGTTCAGCTGTTTGGCTACTACGATTATTAGGCACTAAAAGATTGATTGTAGAAGCAACTCGTTCAGGTGCTACAGATGTAGCAGAAGAAATTAAATATTTAATAGTTATTTCTGATAGCACGGGAGTAAAATGCTTACTATCAATCCAGAATTTCAGTGCATTTGATGACCTTGAAATATTTGGCTGATCTAAATACTGCTTTCATTCAACAGGTATTGTACCAAAACTTCTGCCAGAAAATACATTTGCATTAGCCATATTTTTCAAGAGCATATCTTCATGTCGATCCCATCGAAAAAAAAATTAAAAATAAAAATTTATTTTGAAAAAATATCGACCATCGATATCTACATTTCAATATCGAACTATCGATATATCGTCCAAAAAAATATTAGTAATAAATATCGATATTTCGAAATAATAATAACGATATTTCGATATATCGATATTTTATCAACAGTCCTAATATTACAACCCAGTTAAAGTTAAGATGTTGAAACTTTTGAAATATCCTCTGCACGATTGTCTGAACCTCAAGTTGAGTATCGATCGTAATGCCAGTTTTTGAGTCAGAAAGAGACACCGGGTGAGGGAGCTGCTGCCCCAGAATATTATGTCATAGGTTAATGAGGACTGAAAGTTAGCGAAGTAAATAATTCGTAAAATATAGGTTGCAACATGATGCTTTAAGGCGGTTATAGAAAAGAGTACAGAGCAGAGCCTTTTGTTCAGATATTCTATGTGAGTGTGCCACTTGAGATGGGAATCAATGTGAACCCCCAGGAATTCTACTGATTTCTGAATTTGCACCTCAGTATTCTGTAACCATATGCTATCAGGATAGGCAAGACGAGAAACATCAGTATGAAAAAAAGCTACTTCCGTCTTATTAAGATTCAACTGTAGGGAATTGTTATCGCACCACGTACCAGCCAACGTAATATATATATATATATATATATATATATATATATATATATATATATATATATATATATATATATATATATATATATATATATATATATATATATATATATATTCAAATTAAGCATACAGAAAAAAATTGAGAGGAAAGAATAAAATCTGATTTTTCTAAAGAAATACTGATACTAATCAGTTATTTAGCAATATATTTTGTAATTTCAAACCGCAATATGGAAAAATTTGAAACACAATTATTACTAAATCCATCTAAATTGAGGGCTATTCTGGTACAGTGAACTCAGCAACATCATTGAAAACTTGCCTTTTTTTAATTCAATGAATTAAATGTACTTCATACATTCGAGAGGTTAATTATTGTCATTTTGAGGATAAAAAATGAATGTAACTCATCTAGAATTACATGAGAATTTCAAAAATAGCAGAAAAAATGGGGGTTGCTATTTAAAATTTCAGGGGTAGGTGCGCTGGGACTGGAGGGGTTGAATATAATTCAACGACAAATACCCCAAAAGTTTTCATCTCACTTGATACTGAAATTGAGTGCTGCTCATTTTCAAATTTTGATAAACACCAGCTCAGGTGATGTCAAGAAAATATAAATATGAAAAAATACAATTTAAACCTTTTAATTTAAAAAAAAAAATCATTTGAGCCCTTAACGAATTTAACAGTTTTCCAAAAAACACTATATAATTGTGGATAACTTGGAGTTTCTCTATATTGGAATCGTTAAATTCTTTGCCACAATTTCTAATTCAGCTACGAATCGAAGAGGATCAAAATAAACAGTCTGCGATATTGTATCGAAAATTTAGTAAATTTAGAGTAGGTACCTAATTTCAATATTAACATAATGCAGGATTTGAATGTTGTCACATTTGATCATTTGATCAATTTATATTTACGTTGATAAAATAAGTTTCTCCCTCTAGTAATAATGAAACAAATCACCAAATGTTACACATGTTCATCAATTACTTAACTATTGCGTTCGGAGATGCACATTCCACTTGATTTTTCGCGATTATCTTTATTTGTTACCGCAGTGGTTATTGAAAAAATTCATTGATGCTTCAAATAGTAGGTTTATATCTTACCTCGCAATCGTTTTTTATTTCAGAACTCATGTTGTACTATAAATTCAACTGGACGTAAAGCATTATAGAAATGTCGGACTATTGATTTTCTGGAGATTGGTACGAATATCTCCTGATGATTTGTATTTAAGATTGAAACGTCTGTCGAGCAGATGACTAAAGCAGATTTTTTGGTGTTCTATTTTAGAAGACATATTCAAACAGGAAAGTTTCTGTATACCGCATATTGCGTATTCCGGTGAACAAGAAACAAATTGAGGGTTACGCCCTTTTCCCTTTTAGGTGACGATATATATATATATATATATATATATATATATATATATATATATATATATATATATATATATATATATATATATATATATATATATATATATATATATATAAATATACAGGGTGTCCCACCGGGAAAGAACGCGATCTGTATATGGAAAACTACACATAGGAACATTTTTTCAAAATTTGACAGTATACTAATGTCGATAGGGGAAACTCGACTAAAATATTTTCAAGGTGTTGACATTTCCGGTTATACCGGAAGTAGGATACCAACTTGTTTATTTTAACATATTTAGGTTTTTATGTCAAAAATGACGATTGCAAGCCCTAATATAAATATCAATTATTCCTATAAGGAAGCCCTTATTACTAACCTTAGATTGGACTCCTTGTTGAGAAAGCCCTACTCTAATAGAATTTGTATATTATTTGGAAAACTTGCCATACAGGCTGTTCAAAATATAAAATCTGAAATGAGATTGGGAGAACTGTCAAAAATCAATTTTTTCAAATGGAAACCTCCAATTTTTCTATTTTGTAGTATTTAGCATCAAAAATTAAGATAACTTTGTATAAGGTTATCTATGGCTACAATTTTTAGTTTTCGAAATATTGCCAATTTAATATTTTTATATGACGATTATGCCACGACCAGGTTACTCTTAGTTGGCTATGACGTTGGCATCATGAAACAATCAAACTCCAAATAAATTTTTGATCACATCATTTGAAAATTATTAATAAGCATGCATGCGCTTAAATTATACGTACGAAGATTATATAAATTTATTTATTATTTATGGATATTAGTATACTGTCAAATTTTCAAAATGTGTGGTTTTCCATATACAGATCGGGTTCTTTCCCGGTGGGACACCCTGTATATATATATATATATATATATATATATATATATATATATATACAAATATATATATATATATATATATATATATATATATATATATATATATATATATATATATATATTTAAATATATTATATATATTTATATATATATATATATATATAATATATATATATATATATATATATATATATATATATATATAAATATATATATATATATATATATATATATATATATATATATTTAAATATATATATATATATATATATATATATATATATATACTATGTGTCTACGTAAGCTACATATGAGAAACTTTTCTATTACTAGTTTCAACAAAAAATATTCTTTATAAAAAGTTTTACATGTTCTAAAACCCAAAATTCAGCTATCAGAAATTAAATTGTATCAGTGGTATACGAAGTTTGTCAAAAAAAATTGTTTTTGATCAAGAGTAAAGTACCTTCATGTTTTACTATATCGAAAATATTTGTGTGGAAAAGATGTTAAGGATTGAAAATAACAGAAAGTTTAAATGTATACAGTAATGCTCCTTGATTAATTATGCATTACTGTTAAAACTTAAACTTTCAGGGTTATCAGGTTGTAAATAAACCATATTGAATATTTGAAAATTATTTTTAATCCTTAATATTTTTTCTCTATAAAAATTTTCGATATGGTCATTTTCTTCATATATTTACCTTTCCTCTCTCACTACCGTAGTAATCGGATACCACATCAGATTTTCTAATAGATATGATACTTCCCAATACCATCTTGGCCCTGCTATTCAAAGATTCCGACCCCTAAAATAATAGTTTTCTCAGAATATCATTGAAATTGAAGCAAAACTAAACTCACTGGTTTCAGGGAACTCTGTCGATGGCTTGAATGGAACAATAAACAGAAAATTTTAAATGTCTTTTATCTATGCAGGTACTATAAACTTACTGTGAAGTTTCAGATTTCTGGAAGTCGGGGCTTCTCCTTCTTGCGGTCAATTCTATCGTATCTTTGACTTTCTCAGATGCAACTTCTGCAACACAAATGCAGATTAACTTCACATATTTCAATTCCTCAATAAAATAGGATAATATTACTGAAAATGAACTTGTTGAGAAATATATAAAAATATAGTTTTTTTCTGAATTGAATTATACTCGATCAGTAGGTACTACAAGTACTTCCATACCAGCAGTTTATATTAAAAACTCGTTTAACTTCAATGAACTATTTTGGAACATATGATTTAGTCACATACACCCTACATATCATTTTAGATTCTCTTCTTCGATATCATTTGATACAGAATAATTTTGAGAAAACTTCCAACAGTTTGGCATTTGTGAATGAATCCTTTCAAATCTTAAATCCGGTGCTACTTTTCGAATATCGCTGTGAAAGTGTTGGTATATTTATCCATTCTTCTTCAAGTGTCTTACCCGGTTTCGGGCGTAGGCGACCTCACTGCAACTATTTGTGTTTTGCGTGATACAGTGATACATGAATAGAAGGGACCTACAGTTTTAGGACGGTTCCGAACGTCTTTATCGAGAGGCTTTACAAAGCAGAATACTACTCGGTGGTTTGCCATTGCCTTCCGAGAGGTGGCTCCGCATTAATTCGTTGGTTCGGCCGGGATTTGATCCGTCGTCCTTCTGTTAGTAGTCCAACGCACTGACCACAGAGCTATGGAGCCACTGTTTATTCGTTAGGTAATTTAATATAATATGCCTAAATTTTATCTTTTTCCAGGATAATGTGTTTGGTTGATGTATTAGATAATAGAAAGATGTATTATTTGATTTTTTTGAAAACATTTATGGTCCAAAATGATATATATTCATACTTTTGGGGTGGATATGAGTGTCTTCAGCAGGTGGTGGCTGAGAAGGCGGGGGTGTCGCTGCAGGTGGTGGATGCGAAGGTGGGGGCGTTGCTTCAGGTGGTGCTTGCGACTGAGGTGGTGCCGCAGCAACTTTAGGCACCGAAGTTTCATTTAGTGATGAAGCTTTTTCTACTGATGGTGATTCTATTTTTTTGGGTTCTTCAGATTCTGCAGTTTCATTGGATACGTCATCCGTCTGCGCGTCCTGCGTCGGAGGGGGAACGGGAAGATCTTCAGCCATGAGAAATTATTAGACGAATTCAGCTTTGAAGAATTTAATTGGCACGTACGACTTTCTAGATATAAAATGACATTCCAATCACAGAAAATGAAACACATTAATTTTTTTGACAGTTATTTTTGAAAATTAAGAATTTTATACTTAAAATGTGAATTGTGGAAAATTTTATATATATATATATATATATATATATATATATATATATATATATATATATATATATATATATTTTATATATATATATATATATAATTATATATATATACTATATATATATATATATATATATATATATATATATATATATATATTCATTATAGTTTCATTTGATGTTTTAGAAAGTCCATCATAATATATCTATAGTAGGTACAAGTATATAAATTAACTTTAACGTTCTAATGGATACATGTTGGCCTTTAAAAGACTATCATCAATCACATAATTAATAATACTTATACGTATTGTGTGTATCAAATGCAAAGAATAAGATGTATATCTTCAAACCTGTCACAAATGGCTTGGTGCTCCTAGAACAAAAAATGGTTTTCAAGCCAACATCTAGTCTACATATGCTTAGTTATGACCGTGGCTATAGAGAAAACAACTCTTTATTATATTTGCCATTTTAATAGCTCAAGTTAATGATTTGCATAGTCGCCAATCGACGGTCAAATTGGTAATTGAGCATTCAATTTTTATTTCAAAATATTCGAAAATTTCTATGAAGATATTCTACATGGAAAATGTGAATAATATTAATACATTTGGTTGTGCATTTTGTAATATTTCGATTTTGTCTCGATAGTACATATGTACCTACAGTAGTTTGTTTCAGTAGGACCGAAGAATCAAATTACCGGTGATGTACTGTTGTCAGTCCCAGTAGTGAGAGCTGGAACCCTTCATAATTCAATAAATCCCAATAGCTTGTTTCCTAATATAAATTAAACGTTTCATGTCATCTGTATTTGCTGGTGTAGGACTCATATAACTATAACCAAAGAGCTCATACAGAAACTGAATGGTTATGGGTTCATTCCGAAATAAGCAATAAACTCACGATTCTTTTGGGAGTGTTCGATAGAGATCTGTATTTGGTTTTATTGTAATAACAATATGTATTTCAAATATTAAAAAAATTCGCTATGTAATCAAAACTTGTAACTCTTCAATTTGCCCAGGCCAAACAGCTGAGAACTACTTTCACCATGTACTGTAAGCTTAATTTGGAACATAACAGCTGTCATTCTGTCAGAATTCAGCAGGGTTGCCAACCATAGAATTAATTTCCTCGTACATGGAAGCTGAAAATCTCGTACCTCGGGTTTCGAACCTCGTACATTCATTAAGCATCTAAAAATGTATTGAATCCAAAAATGAGTCACATTAAACTATTGAATCTTTTGAATAATTGAACTAACTTTTGCGAGTTTCCTGCTAAATGAAATATCACTTTGAATTAAAATAGTTATTTAATAAACTAGTTTATTAATGACAGCGATTAATGGTTGAGATATTTTAACGCGTGAGCGGAGCGAGCGCGTTAATAGTTCGAGACCACTAATCGCTACATTAATAAACGAGTTTATTACAAGATTTTTCCGTCGACCTCATCATGAATTGAGAATAAATTCTTGATTGAAATAAATTTTTATTTTGCATGACAGATACACTTGACACAATATAAATTTCTATGTTCATTTCGATATATTTATATTTATGCTCCCGATGGAACAATTTGAGAAATTCATAGATGGAATATTAGACATGTGACATTCTGAATAGTTAACATTACCTACAATATCCGATAAGGAATATGTGGAACTGGTGGAAGCTGAAGTGTTATTTACTTTCGAACGATTATTGCATAAAATTTTTTCCGCAGTTTCTACTTTATTTTGTATAGAGTTAAATTTTTCGATTTGAATTATGAATTCCTTTTCTCTGTGGAATAACAGTACAGACACAGAATAATTCAACTATTCCGAGCTGAATACTTCTGTGTTTCGTTGCCCATGACAAGCATACATTAAAATAGGAGAAATTGCACATTAAAATGGGTCATAAATGATCAATTTCGTGTACGTTAAAGTAAGCTTTTATTTAGGGGTCGACGAAAAAAAAATATTTAATTGATTATTTAAAATAAAACATAAATTCTTGAGAACATTTTTAAGTAAGTAGCTAGTACTTATTCAATTTGACATTTTCGCTTGAACCAAAATTTATACGGTGTTTAAGCCGTCTTAATCCCCGCATAAACCAAGTTTAATTAAACGACGTTTTATAATAAAATGGTGCAAGAGCCTTTAAATAACTTCTGCAACAACACTTCACAAGTTCACAGTGTTCACACATAAAAGAACCGAACACAGATTATAAGATAATTGCCTGTGGCCTGTTTGTGACACAGAGGACTAATGCGACAGTTACAAACTGATCATACCTAATCATAGAATATTTTTTTAAGGTTTGGTTACCTACGATTTAAGCTGAATAATGTTTCCTGCAATGAAAATCATTTCATAAATTTCCCTATAACAAAATCTCGTACATAATTGTACGAGGATGATAGTGTCCTCGTACCTCGTACGGAAGACCTAAAATCTCGTATTTGTACGAAGAACCTCGTACGGTTGGCAACACTGGAATTCAGAAATAACCCTAAAAACTATGAAATGATATGTAACAAATTTTCAAAACTTCAAATATTAATATTAATATATGAGTGAATATGATTACTACATTGATATAATGATATTGATCATTGTGACTTTATTCATATATTAAGATTATTTAGTATATATAACCATGTCAATAATTGCTTTGGTTGTTCGAAATCTAAGGTACCTATAGTTGCTTTTCATGTACCTATATTATTTATATAAGAGCTTTCTTCATTGTAGCTATATTTCATAGGCTATATAAAACCGAAATTTTATAGGTTCAAAACTTCTTTGTTCAATATTACCAAAGCGAAGTTACACATCCCATCTGGACAGCCTAATGCCTCTAAATATACAATTTTAAAAAAATGTACTACTATAGGTTTAGGATTAGGTAGTGGATGCATTGTTGGAATTATACTGAGAAATAATACTGTATTTTGCGCAAAACAAACAAGGTTAGCAGGCTACAAGGAAGCGTCAGTGATAAATGTGCCATTTCATTGGAAGAAATTATGGAAATATCTCAGGCCTTATATTTGGTACTTTTGGGCCGCAGTAGTTGTGAGTGACTTCCATTTGAGTATAAGACATTTATGTTTTATTTGATTTATCTTGATTACTTCTGTGTCAATGCCTTTGAATGAATGAATGCCATAGATATGTATGACAATACTTGCAAGTAAAAAGTGATCCCAAATTTAAATTACGGGAATTGAAATATTGTGTGAGAAAAATATTGCAAGTAAATTTTTAAGTATCTTGTTAACTATAAATGAGAAATAAATAGTGATATTGTTACTCATTTATAGTTCAAATGTATTATCAAAAAGTAATACTTAGATATCTCCATCTAATATTGTCTTGTTAACTCCAGATAAAATCAAAGATTTTAACTTTATTATGACTTGAATAAAAATATTCAAAGGGTTGAACTTCTGTATTAACATTTTTAAAATATAACTTTCTCAAAATATTTTAATTTTTCATATATGCTATATTCATTTCTTTCATGTGTTTGCTATTTTCAAAATTAAAAAGATTGATTCACACCATTAAACCAAATCTCTTTAAAATGTATTTTTTCTTTGTATTTTCAGGGTGCCCTTATTGTTGCGGTTCTAAATATTCAAATTCCAATTGTTATAGGAAAAGTTATAAATATTGTTGCTAAATTTGGAGAAACAAAAAATAGTGAAATATTTTTTGATCAAATGAAGCTTCCTAGTGTGAAAATAGTACTGATGTATGGTGTTCAAGTTTGTATATTTAATTTTCAGCATGTTGACTGCTTATCTGAGTAACAATTTTATTTAAGGCATTCTCAACATTTTTCTACATACATATGCTTTCTCATTTAGGAGAAAAAATGGCATATGATATGAAAACTGACCTTTTCAAAGCTATTCTGAAGCAAGACATTGAATTCTTTGATAATCACCGAACTGGTGAAATAATAAACAGGTAGATTATACAATGAATATAATATAGTGCAAAAGATATATATATATATATATATATATATATATATATATATATATTTATATATATATATATATATATATATATATATATATATATATATATATATATATATATATATATATTGAGCTAGATAATTACAATATATGTAATATCATTATACAGCCAGATGCTGCCTACTCAATCCCTTTCTCCAATCCTCTCTGTCCTGGGTCATATCTTCGTTCAGGTTTCGTTTTTCCATTGCTTTCCTAATGCCTTCATTCCAGGAACGTCTTGGTCGTCCGCGTTTCTTTTTTCCTGTAGGTTGCCAGCGAAATATTCTTTGTGGCCATCGATTTTCCGGCATTCTCATTAAATGTCCAAACCAGCATAAACCACGCATTTCAATCCTATCAACAACTGTTTGTTCTGCTTTCATCTGTCGTCTGATTTCTTCATTGGGTATGTGTTGAAGCTTAGATATCCTGGCACTACGCCTCAGGTAATCCATTTCTACTGCTTGTAATCGCTGCTTCATTTCAGCGCTTATCACCCAGATCTCGCTTCCATAACAGAGAACTGATTCTACCATTGATTGGCCTAGTCTTTTCTTTGTCTTTTTGAATATGTTTTTATCCCACCATAGCGAGTTGAGACAACCTATCACTCTTCTGCTATTTTTAATTCTGTGTTTTATTTCTCCTTCTCCTAGTCCTTTCCGATCTACAATGGCTCCAAGATATTTAAATTCTTCAACTTCTTTTACAAGTGTATCGTCATTTAGGAGAATTTGAAATTGCGTCTCACTATTAACTACCAGATACTCTGTTTTCTGTAGGCTTATTTGCAGTCCCCATTTCTGGTATTCGGTGTAGAGCCTCTTCAGCATAAATTCCAAATCGAATGAATCTTGCGCCATAAGTACTTGATCGTCCGCAAAATTAAGTGTAAAGAGATAGTTGTCGTTCACTGGTATACCCATTCCTGTGCACTTTCTTTTCCATTCCCTCAATACTAGTTCTACGTAGAGATTAAATAATATTGGTGATAGACTACATCCTTGGCGGAGTCCTTTGGTTATTGATATGGATGTTGATAGTTGTCTTCCTCTTTTTATATAGGATGTATTGTTGTTATAAAGTTCTTTTATAATAGCTATCAAATGGGTATTCATGTTTAGTTCAGTCAGGGCTTCCCAGAGCTTACTTTGTGGTATAGAATCATATGCTTTTTCGAGGTCACTGAAGGCGAGATGTATTTCCTCTCCCGTTGAAATCTTTTTTTCTAATATTTGTTGTAGTGTAAAGAGATTGTCAATACAAGAGCGACCCGGTACAAAGCCACTCTGATCTTCACTTCTACTGTTGCCAACATCTGCTCTTACCTTTCCTTGGAGTATCTTTCCAAATAACCTACTATTACTACCCGTAACACTAATGCCTCTGTAGCAACCAGGATCCTTCCTATTTCCCTTTTTAAAAATCGATGTTATATAGGCTTTTTTCCATTCCTGGGGGATCTGTATTGTTCTAACACAATTATTCATTAACTTCGTAATTCGGCTTATCATTTCTTTCCCTCCATATTTTACTAGCTCTATAGCTATATTACCTGGTCCTGGTGATCTTGAATTTTTCATATACATAATATGTTTTTTAGTGTCTTTTTCTGTTATTAGTAGGTAGTTGTCATCCCTTTCCTCTATCGTATGTTGTATCTCTTTGTATTCGCTGCGATTTTCTGTCAGTAACTTTCCATAGTACTCTTCCCATTCTTTCATACTTATTAATTGATCGCCTTGTTGTGTATTATTTGTCTTCATCCCTTTGACTGTTTTCCAGACTTCTGTAGACCGGGATCCTCCTATCATGCCTTCAATCTGAATACATTTCTGTTCCCAATACTGGTTCTTTATTTCTTTAATTCTTCTTCTTAGTTCTTTATTCTTTTACTTATATTCCTCTCTTCTTTCGCGTGTTTGTTTAGTTAACCACCTGTTATATAATTTTTTCTTTTCTGTTATCAGTCTTTCTATATCTTCCGTCATCCAATTATTATTAATATGTTTATATTTCTAGTACTTTCAGATATGTAGTTTCTAATCAGGATAATCATACAAGTAATAATGCCCTTACTGTTTATTAGGTATCATTATATTCAATGAAAGTTGGTGTTTCCTGAAACTACTATAGAAACTTTCGCTTGTTAAATAGACTGACATATCTGAAATATGATTATTTGTGTTGAAAATGTTATTTTATAATAACATTTCTTGAACACTGCCGAATATCTTGAATATTGAATATGAAGAGAAAAATATTTCTTTTCCTTGCGACTCTCAACCAGTTCTTCAAATATTTGATTTATTTTTGGTCCCTTTCTTTTAGGTTAACTGCTGATATTCAGGATTTCAAAAGTAGTTTCAAACAAACAGTTTCAGGCGGATTGAGAGCTGTAGCTCAGATAGTAGGATGTTCAGCATCATTGATTTTGATTTCTCCACAAATGACACTTGTTACTTTGTTGTGTATTCCTACAGTTGTAGCTGTGGGTACAATATTTGGAGCACTATTGAGAACTGTCTCTATAAGGGCACAAGTTCAGGTAATTGCAGTTTCATAATTAATTTCTGAAACATCAAAACATTTATATTGTATAATTTTTTACAAGTTTCAGTGAATAATCCTTACGGTCGTTTGTTGTTTTGCTTCCATTCTCTAATGGTTTTTAATGGTCAATATATTTTCAAATTAATTGCAAACTATTCTAATCACACAATTTTCATTAGAACTACACAATATTCGTTTGTACTCCTTGATTGGGATCAGCATTGTTAACTTTTATGGAATTTGCAAGTTAAATTTCAACTCTTACAGACATTTCCGAAGAAAATGCAAAGTACTAATGAACAAAAAAAACCTGGACAGTATTGAATGAACTAAACAACATTGAAGCCCAAAATAGGAACAAAATACATAAAATTCGAGGTTCAAATGGGCTAATCGTTACAAATGATTATGACATAGCACAGGAAATGAATAAGCACTTCTCAACAATAGGATCAAGACTCGCACAAAATATTCCAGGTTCTGAAGAATTCGAGGAAGAGGCATCTATTCAAAGTATATTTTTAGAACCCACCGACATATATGAAATCAAAAAAATTACTAATGAATTAAACAATAATAGTAGTCCAGGAGTTGATAATATAACGAAAAAAGATATATTGGTCAATATAGACCAAATTGGTAACATAATGGTTGAACTTATCAATAAGGTTTTACAGGATGGAGTGTTTCCGACGGAACTTAAGATGGCAAGGATGATTCCTGTTTATAAGAAGGGAAATAAAGAAGACTTGAATAATTATCGGCCAATATCAATCTTGACAACGTTTTCAAAAATCGTAGAAAAAGTTATCAAAAAAAGAATGATAAACTTCATAAATAAAAGCTATGGTTTCGATGAAGGACAGTATGGGTTCCAAAGAAATTCCAGCACACTTGGTGCAACAGTTGACTTTTTGGAATATATACAAAAAGAAATGGATAATAATAAATTTGTGATAGTTGTCTACATAGATTTACAAAAAGCTTTTGATACTGTAGATATAACAAGAATGCTTTCTAAGCTGGAATGTATGGGCTTTCGAGGACAGAGCCTGAAGTTTTTCAAAACATACTTGACAAAGAGGAAACATTTCACTGTTGTAAATGAAATAAAAAGCGAAACAGCAGAAGTTAACATAGGGGTTCCCCAAGGATCTGTTTTGGGACCCCTATTATACCTTTTATACGTACATTCAATGAAGTACCTTAATATCACCTCCAAATACATTATGTTTGCAGATTATACAGTGCTTGTGCTGACCGCCTCGAATATGAAGGAACTGGAAACTGTGATAAATACCGATTTAAATATATATTTTAACTGGCTGTGCTCTAATAAACTAAGTGTGAACTGTGATAAAACTACATATATGATAATCAAACAAAAAAATAAAAAAGCATGTAATATAGAAGTTTATCTCAATAAAGTTAAACTTAAAGAGGTAGAAGAATATAAGTATTTAGGATTGACTATCACCAACAAATTAAATTGGAATTCACACGTATCCATTATTAGAAACAAAATTTCTCCTATGATAGGAGCTATCAAACGATGTGCCTTTCAACTTAACAATCAGACCAGGAAAATGCTATACAACTCTTTCATTGAACCATACTTTAGATATCTTCTGCCATGTTGGGGTTCTTCCCCCAAATATATAATGGAGAAAATTCAGAGAATTCAAAATAGAGCAGTCAAAGCAACTTATTGCATGGACTATTTTACACCTACAACAATGGTCTACAAAGTCACCGAGTTACTTGACATGAAAAAATTATTGATAATGGAGCAATCTAAACTTGTATTCAATATACAGAGAAACCAAATGAAAACACGGGTTACATTAACATATAGTCATGAGATACATTGCCATGGTACCAGAAAGTGTGCAGGTATTCGACAGAAACTGCCGAGAAGCAATAAATACAAAGAGTCTCCCATATACAGCAGTGTAGCAGCATTCAACTCTCTTCCAGTACATGTGATAAATAAAAAAAACTTTAGCTATAACCTTAAAAAACATTTAATATCAACAATAATTTAAGGGGTGAATGCATATGTGTTTATTTTAACTTAACTTGTACAAAGAAATTAGATTTTGTTTTATGTGGAATAGGTTAAGGAACGAAGCAAGAATTTGTTTTGTTTTTGTATTTTTATTTTTTATTGTTTGTAAATTATTTATTAGGTCCTGTCACCAGAGATCTCACTGCTTTTGGGACCAAAAATAAACGTTATTATTATTTATTATTTAAAAAAAAAAACAAGTGTTCACTATTCATTTATATTCCCAGCTCTAACAATGACAGGTCACTTAATTTGATATAGTAAGTATTTGAAGACACACTTTATTTTTTCTGAAAATATTTTAAGATATTTTACTGTGGTTATTTTTTGAATTCAAATTGGAAGTAATTTTCGGATATGAATATTTCAAAATCATTACTAGCCAATTCTGATGTTCCAAAATTATTCCTAACCAGCTTTGTTAATATATAACTACATACTAACATTTTTTGCATTGAAGTTGAGAATTAAAAATAATTTCTTTCAATGAGCTTTGTTGATACATATTATGCTTTTGATTTCAAAAAGATCAATACATTTTTCTTAGGGCGAAAAAACCACTGCAGTTGCAGATGAGGCTATTGCAAATATAAGAACAGTGAGAGCTTTTGCTATGGAACAGGATGAAGAACAATTGTTCAAAGGTGAGGCTACCTTGGCAAAAAATTTGAATATACATTTAGGATTTGGAATTGGATGGTTTCAGGCTGGAACTAATTTGTTTCTCAATAGGTGAGAAAAGTAATGTTAATCTTTTTTAAACATTTGTTATACTCAGGTTTTTTTGAGTAAGTGATATAGTGGATTTATTTGTAATAAACGATTATTTTTTTCAAGAAACCAGTCTTTGCAAATTATCTTTAAGAAATCATCTAATATGTTTGAAAATTCTTACAAATATAAATATAACAATGACATTGTTATGCAATATTCATCAAAAAAATAATAGGTGATACTTGGTGGATCAATAACGGAAGTGATTTTTTAGTATGGTATTGACAACTATATATATGGGTGGATATTTATTATCAACAAATCAATTATCTCCTGGAGAATTGATGGCTTACTTGATGGCTACCCAAACTATCCAGAGATCCTTGGCACAGATTTCTTTACTATTTGGTTCTGTTATCAGAGGAATGGCATCAGGAACAAGGATATTCGAAGTAAGTATCAGAATTTTTTTTTATTATTATTAAGTTTTAGATGTCTCGACATCAATTGCTATTGACACGTCTTGGTACAGTTCTTAGATTAACACACACACACACACACACACACACATATATATATATATATATATATATATATATATATATATATATATATATATATATATATATTTATTGTTGAAAATAAAGATAAATATTATTATTATTATATATATATATATATATATATATATATATATATATATATTTATATATATATATATATATATATATATAATATATATATATATATATATATATATATATATATATATATATATATATATATATATATATATATATATATATATAATAATAATAATATTTATCTTTATTTTCAACAATCCTTGCGACACCCTCCCAATCTGGAGGCGTGTAGCACTAAATGAAAAAAGCCTATATAAATAGTCTATTTTATCTATTAGGTATATATTCAATGGACGCTATATTAGGTGGTAGGTGTTGGAATCTTTAAAAAATTCTATTAGGGTCAAGATGGTATCTGAGGTAAGTGGTCCTAGGATGTCTTCAATGGTGTGTCCAAGGCCCAGTTTTCTTCTTATTGCTTCATACTTGATGCAATCGATGAAAATGTGCTTGATGGTTATGGCAACGTGGCAAGTATCGCATGTGGGTGGCTCGTCTTGTGTCATCAGATGTTTGTGTGTGAGGATAGAACGACCAATTCTGAGCCTTTGGAGTATTACCTCGGTTATGTGAGTTACAGTAAGGACAGGCTTGAGCCTGTCAATTTCTGACAATAATGCTCGAGTCCCTACACTGCTGGAACAAAATGTAGTTTAGTGAAATAGATCGTTGCTTTTACTGCATTTTTCCTCTTCATCTTTAGGTGCACTGTCCTCCTCGGACGTTGGCAATCATCAGCGCTATCTGAACCTTGTCTACAGCTGTCAAATTCTATTGTCCAGTGATATACTGTTTACTCAAAATAATGCGTTGATTTCAAGTTCAAGAGTGTACTTGATTTACTTATGAATATTAATTGTAACTATTTCTTCAATAAGGATATTTTGTAGAAAGTGCAAATAAGTTAGAAAAACTTTAACTGGTGGTGTGAAAAATTGAGCTTTTAATTTTTGGATGATTATAAGTGTTACATACTAAATTTCAAGTATAGATTAAATGAAGAATTTTTTTCAAAAGCTGTTGATTGCAGTGCATGGAGGTAAAGCCATCCATTCCTCTTCATGGTGGGGTAATAATTCCTGATGATAAATTGAAAGGCAACATCGAGTTTAAAAGCGTTTACTTTGCTTACCCTTCTAGACCTGAACAGGTATATTTTACCTAAACATGTTTCATTGAAATCTAATTTTATACAATTGTAGACAGTATTGAACAACTTTGATTTATCTATACCTGCTGGAAAAACCTTGGCCATCGTGGGCGCTTCTGGAAATGGTAAATCTACAGTGGTTGCTCTTTTAGAAAGGTAACAATAAATATGTACCATAATGAAACAAAAAATCCTTTATTAGAAGAGCTTTGTTACTAAGGTCGTACTTCACCCTCATTTTTGTTGTTTTTTACATACCAATTCTTAATTCCCTAAGTCAGAGGGGCTGAAGAGATGCACAAAGCTTGAAATTCATACATTACAATTGCGGCGTTAATAAAATAGATTTGAAACCCCAAACAAAAATTTCCTGATATCACCAAAGTGGGTGTTCAAGTATTACGTAACGCAATTTGGTGGGTGTGGGGGGGTCTTGTAAAACGTTACGATGCGTTACATGAGCGGGAGGGGGGTTCGAACAACGCGTTACGAATACCTCGACTTTATTCTTCGTCATTTATATTTTGTTTCCGTTGTCAGTTTTCATTAAGTGTTTTAAACACGTAATACACAGGAGCACATGGCTATAGTCAGTGTTGTAGAAGTGACGTCATACTGTAATGTCCTCAAAAGAGATTTGCATTATCAGCTGTTTTTGAACTATAAAGGCTCTCATGCTTATTTGCTGCGCAACAGTGCCAAAAAATGCCAACAAAATTTAGAAAACGGCTAAAGAATAAATAAAAATGGTATAGCGCTCACGTCCGTGACTGGCAATATTTTTTGCAAGTAATTAAATGCGCGTATGAATCCTGCTGTTTCGTCTTGAGGAGTGCATTGAAATCATCCTTTCTGGATAATACTTTCTTGCCGCCACCGTGCCCATGCCAAATCCTTCAGACCCCATCGACCGATTCGTACCAAAACCAATCCCATCCAAGATGACATAAGAAACTATCTACCTACCAACTTTCAAACCTATTGCAAAATTGAGCCATTTATCGCGAAAACAAGAATGATTTCCTTCCTTTGAGGGAGTTCAACTTCCCAAACCACCAAAAGCAGTATAATCCAAAATATCATTCGAAACTACCTACTCACGAGGTTTAAATCCTATTGCTCTAAAATAGCGCCATTTAGCATGCAAACAAGATTTCTTTCCTTTCCCAGAGGTCAACCCTCCAACCAATTCGTACCTACCAAAAGAAATCCTTTTCGGAATATCACACGAAATTACCTACTTGCAAACTTTCAACTCTATTGCTCCAACATTGCGCCATTTATCATGTATAAAAGATTTATTTCCTCCCCAGGGGGCCAACCCCCTAACCAATTCCCACCAAAAGTAATCCCACCCAAGATATCATACGAAACTATCTACTTACACACTTTGCACTCTGTTGCTCCAAAATTGCGCCCTTTATCGAGTAAACAAGATTTATTTCCTGCCCGAGGTCAATACCCCCCCCCCAACTTATTCGTACCAAAAGCAATCACACCCAATATATCATATGAAACTATTCACTTACATACTGTCCACCCTATTGCTCTAAAATTGCGTCCTTCATCGTGTAAACAAGATTTATTATTTATTATTATTTAACCCCCCAACCAACTCGTACTAAAAGCCATCCCATTCTAGATACCATACGATACTATCTACTCACAAACTTTCAACCCTATTGCTCCAAAATTGGATAGAGAAAGCGAGACATTTGAAATTGAGTTTTTGGTGCCAAGCATCATGAAAAGTCATGAAACGAAAAACTATCTTGGTCCTAGGTCCAACTTTACTAATCGCACCCATTTCAATAAGCAGGTTTTCAGAGTGAAAATGCATGAGAAAAATAATGGTGGATGAAGTTAGCTAAAAATGTATGTAACAGGGCCAAGTCAAAAATCTTCAAAAATTGCGTTACGTAATACTTGAACGGCCCCAAATTCACCTTCCAACTGAATTTGGAGTGGTTGCAGAGGTGCGCAATGCTTGAAAATCCTCAAAAACGCTTGAAATTCCAATACATAAATTGCGTCGTTGAAAAAACTAACCAGTAATATCAACTTAATCCACATATACATTTTCATCTCTCTCGCTCAATTTGGGGGCGGTTTGGGTCTGCAAAAAGCCTTCAAAAAACCGTCCTTTAGCTCCATGCGTTTTTCCAGGTGTTTATAGTATCCACCCATTTATAAAATAAATGTACTTGTTTCAAATCGCTAATAGTTTAACCTACATATGAATATTAAAAAAAATTTGAACTACAATTTTTGAATAGTTGATTGCCCAAAATCAATTGTTTCGACATTTGAATTATTAATTTTTGGTAATTTTATGACAGATTGAATAAATTTTTGATTTGTATAATAACCGAAGATTAACATATTATTCAACACATTATTTATACTTATGCATAGACTTAGATATGATTCATCTAATATGAAATTAATAAAACTGATAATTGTTTTTCTTTAGGATAATAATTATTCACTAGGAAAATTCAACATGCTGTCTGTAATTTCAAAAACAAACTGATTATAAAACTTATGAGTTTTTGCATATAAAATCAGATTCTTTTGAATATTTGGTCTTAAAATTGTTGACCAATGTGATCTTCATGAATTCAAAATTTCAAATGCTCAATAACATATTGGTTGTTTCCGTTGTGAACTCAATATGTAGAAAATATCTGTTTGAAAAAGTTTTGTCAAGATAAAAATTGAAGTCGAGTGTTTCTTATCTTGACTACTCAAAAATGTTTCACTAATGCTTTTTGCATTTGAGGTTTTTCTCGTGAATGATTACTTTATGGTCATTCTTTGAATTGATTGCCTACTTACATTTTATATAGATTTTATGACGTCAATGAAGGTACTATCTTACTGGATGGTCAAGATCTACGTTCGCTTGATCCATCTTGGTTGAGAAAAAGAGCACTTGGATTAATAAGTCAAGAACCAATATTATTTGGAACGTCAATAATTGAGAATATTAGGTATGGAAAGCCAGATGCGACAGACAGGGAGGTAAAGTATTATTTTGTAATATATTTATATGGAGTTAAATCCATCCAACATTGTTTTTGCTTCAATCAAATCATGAAAAACATGTAGTATGTTTTTCATGATTTGATTGTTGTATTTTGCGTATTAAGCGACTAGAATATTCGGAGCGCGCTCTCGTGAGTATATCCAAAGGTTTTAAATCAATATGTTAGTGTGCCTTGGAATCATATACACCACTGATGTAGAGTAGATATCTTCATATCAGGAGGTACGTGTTTAAGCGACGAATTTCTGCATTTTCAGTCTAAGCGGTGAATTGTTGTTTCCCAATATCTTTGGTGGGATGGCGCTCTGGATTTTTATCCAGCCAGTGTTACTGACCACGATTTGTATTGGGGAACAATTAGAAATTTGTTAATTCACTCCGAGTCAAATAAGCTGCACTGATGAGATCTAATAAGATCGAAACAGCTGTATGCAGATTTTGAGTCGGGGTGACTTGACAATTTCTATAATTCACCGTTCGATTGTGAATGCAGATTTTGCGTTGCTGAATACGTATAACCAGCTTCCTTGGAAAGTTGTTTGATAATTTTTTAAATTATTAAAGAATTTTCCTTGTTCACTTTATGTATTGTTTTTGCTTGACAAATAGTTTCCAATATAGAACAAAATGAAATTAGATATGGAAATTAAGCGCTATCGAGAAAAAAGCAGATGTTAGCTTAATTAAAATCGTAATATATATGATATTTACCGATATATGTCTTTTAACGTTATGCCCGTTATGGAGTCAAATTATTGAGCATTTATTTTAGAGTTCAAAGTAAATGCTTCTAATTTATAATTCTTAGAGGAGTATGAAAATTATTTTAAAGCGATTAAATTATTTTCTTTTTTTGGATAAACCTACATACAATTTTTTCGCATGCGTGATGTGTGAAATATGTAAGTTTTCTTGTTATTTCGCAAATGCTGAAATATAACAAAACGTTTTAGGTAATGGAGGCAGCTCGTCTAGCCAATGCCCATGAGTTTATTACTAGTTTTCCAAAAGGTTATGCAACTTTAGTTGGGGAAAGAGGTGTTACGTTATCTGGAGGACAAAAGCAAAGAATTGCTATTGCAAGAGCACTTCTTAAAAACCCTCCAGTATTGTTATTAGATGAAGCAACAAGGTTTGAGTTTGAAAAATTTAATTTTTTTAAATAATTGCAGTCGCTACTATCTAAAGTTTTGTGTATGCAGTACTGGAAGTGTACTGTTAGATCTTAGTTGTCAATATCAATTATTATTTATTGAACTAGTCCATCTTATGACTGGTCATAATGTATGCAGTTTGGTGAAGTTATTCTAAAGTCAACAAAATAAATCTGGTGTCGTCATTTTGTGTGTAACATTAATGCAATACTTTCAGCGCATTGGATACCGAGTCAGAAAAGATTGTGCAATCAGCTTTAGATAAGGCCCAGGAGGGAAGAACTGTGATTGTAATTGCTCATAGATTGTCAACCATTCAGAATGCAGATATAATCGTAGTACTCCATCATGGAAGAATTGTCGAGGTAAATAAAAGTTGAAAAAATCTAATACTATAGGGAAAACATAATAAGCGATACGCCCCCTACCGGTGTCGAATATTACTAGAGCATGGGAGATAGATTGCTTTGTTTACATCTGTTTACGTGTATTTTATATGAGAAGTTGTTGAGTTTTAATTATATTTTGGATCGTTTACAAACGTTCAGAAGAGATGAATCACTATTGTTGTGTATTCTATTGTTCATATTGGGCAAAAAAGAACCGAATATAGCTTACATACCTTTCCGAAAGCTGGACAATTCAAAGTTGCATTCCAAACAAAGTTGGGAAACAAGGAAATGATGGAAAGAAGAAAGGTGTGGATTCATAACTTGAAGATTGAAAAAAAAATGTCTGAACTTAAGAGAGTTGTTCTTTACAGTTTACTGAGAATAATTATTTTCCCTGCAGTAAGTTTGTGGATTTTTCCATATAGAATTATACCAACTAATGATGTGCAATTTTCAGCTAACCGAAAACGTAGAGTTTTTGAAGTCCAATGCTATTCCAACGAAAAATCTTCCACTTTTATCGGAATCAACCTGGGCCATCATCCAGAGATTCTAGATTATTGTATTTTCTTTCATGTAACAACCAGAGATACTATTAAAATAATAATAACAAATGATGTTTAATTGCACAACCAAAATAACAGTTTATCATAACATCAAGAATATGAAATAAATCTGGACTCTATAGCTAGATAAAAACTAATATATTCAATTATATAATCAGGAAAACAGAGATTCTATCAAAAAAACCAGACTCTCAGAAGTCCACCGTACTTTTAGGATAGCTGTTATACGTCAGGAAAATTCAAAAAATATAATAACTTATTACGTTCAATCCATTCAAGCAGAGTATTCATATTAATTCTTCTTTTATTTCATGTTGTTTCTTTCAGTTTAGCTGGTAAGTACTTAGTTTTGTCCATTATACTCAAAAATTCTTCAGTTCGTAATGAGAGTAGACATGTCAGAGATGTTTTCTTGAAACTTTTGAAAGTTTTTTCATTTTTTGAATAAATAGGTGTTCTATCATACAGCCTTTTCATGAGGTATTCATAGTTCCTTCAACCAATTAATTTATTCGTCCTCTACTTTATTTTATTATTGATTTTCATGTTCAATGATAAAAAGTCAGTGTAAATTTCAACTTGATGTAGGTAGGTTATCTACTGTTGAACAGAGATAAAATTGTCCTCAATCCAAACACAATATATCACAGGAAAATACAAAGTCCAAAAAAAACACAAATTACGACGATAAACGTTCAAAAACTCAAAACGAAATGAACGTAAATACCATTACAACCAATGTAAACAAACAGTTAATCTCCCATGCTCTAGTACCGATATTAGCCGTTCCGGCGCTACGATCTTAATTTCGGACGCCTATATATTGCAGTACGTTTCTGTTATTTAAGGAATGTTCTCAGGACATTCATGAGAAGATAAACTATCAACTCTTTCTTTGCATCAAGCAATAGGACAATTATTTCATGCTCTTTCTGTAAAATGTTATAAATTAGCTTAGTTTCTTGAAATTTGGAATTTTAATTGAATCACTCGGCAACAACTTGATATTAATTTAGAAAGACGTTGCAATTATCTATCGTATTTAATTATCTAACAAATTCAAGATTTTTAAATTGAAACTGTTTCCATAAACATTTTTTGTTGAATCAATTTTGATTGGTTATATTGTAGCTTCAGTACATGTAGTGATCGTCTTTAGGTATATAGTGTAGGAAAAAGAAATTATATGGGTTTCGAATTTTTAGATTGGCAATCATGAATCCTTGAAGAAAATGAAAGGATATTATTGGTCTCTGAGTTATCAACAACAGGAACCTCCAGCGGGATAAGAAATTGTTGAAAATGATTCTACAGGGTGAAATTAGTATAATTTTTCAAATATATGAACTATAGTGTATAATTACATTCATAAAATAAAAACATCAGTTTTAAAACATTCTTTGTTCCTGTTTGTAACAATGCTTGAGTAACAAATGAAAATTAAGCTTGAACTTAAGGCACTGGTAGAGGAAACATGATTTGTGTCCATTGTTCTATAGTGTATTCTCTTGCTTTTTTCCAAAGAACGAAGGGAAAATCAGAAATCAAAAAATTATCACGACCTATATTCCAATAATTCTTATTCAGATTTGTCCAACATTTTGTAGATAAGTTTCCATTTATTTCTGCTTCTTTCAACCCTAGTTTTAAATATTGTTTATATTTGGTTTTTCTTTTTAATTTGTAATAATATCCAAGATAGAGATAACATTTTGGCAAAAAGAAATTCCAATTTTTTGACATAGCCAAGCTTTCTTTCACAAGTTTTTTGATTATCCGAAATTCTGCCTCTAGCACTATATTTTTTGTATTTTTCGAACTGATGCTTCTTGCAACTTGAAGCAGGTTAAGCTCTAAGAACCTCAATTTGAATTTTACATGGTTATAATCATTTTTAAATATCTGTGGAACGTCACAGTAAAATTTCCACTTTTCCACTTGATTCCAGTTACATAGCCTGGAAAAATATGTTAGTAAGCAAAGAATCAAATATCTCTTTGCAATGGTATTACTTCCGACAGAATTTTCACATTCCAGATACATTTTCTCAGCAAATCTTTCAATGACATCAATTTTTTCCAAGTAAAAACTTGTATCTAGTAGAAGATCACAACAGAAAATGAAATAGAATGACTCTCCGGCATGTAGTGTGTTTTTCATCATTTTTCTAGTAACTACCACAGCGTATGCAGCGTCCTCTATCCTTTTGGCGGAAACCAATAAATCAGCCAAGATTGGAACAGTCTCCATTTGAAATATTTCTGCATGTAAGCCGTAATTCAAATGATATAACCTGTATCCTATTCTTATAGCATTTGTTATATTATCTGTTTTTGCTTTAATAACGAAGAGCGTACTCATTAGTTTTGCCATTGCAAAAAATTCAATAGGGTTATTTATCGAGTATAATTGCATCAAAATGGACACAACACATTTTTCTATTTGCTCGCATGTGTGAGTATCGCCATGTATGCTACAAATATCTAGAGCGCTATTGTATACTTCGCAAAGTAACGATATATTCTTATTTCCCCGTTTTAGAAGGGAAATTGTTCTTTCGGCTACTGATAATGCAAGTTTCCACTGATTCTCTGCAGCTAGTATTCGCATGAGAATTGCCAAAGTTTGGCCTATGTACTCCTCGCATCCTACGCCATTGGAGGAATAGTCGTCCAATACAGATTTTTCATTTCTCCTCAACAACTTGAAGCATAATTTGTATTCCATTGATATTATAGGAATGTCTTGCTGCCTAAAACACAACAGAATGTAGTTTTTCGCCGCCTTATAATTGTCCAAATAATAGTAAGCTTCAGCTATTGCAGTAACGATTCTTGAAAAAATGAATTTGGAAAATTCATTTGAAATTCGATGTTTTTCAAGATCGCCGAATATACACAGTTGAGATGCTTCTTTCAGTAGAACTATAGCGTCTTCTAATTCTCCAATCAAAATAAGTATCGATCCATACTGATACATGAAAAAAATTTGTTTCGCTAAATGATCAGCTCTTTGACTATGATGGACGAGATCACTGTAGATCCTAGTAAAAATTTCCAGGCAAAAACAAGTTGCTGAATTCCAAAATTTCTCTATTGATATCGCCTTGGGGACAACATTCTTATTATCTATTTGTTTTTCGCTATGCGAGTCTGTTATTTCTCTCTTAATAACTTCTTTTATTTGTTTTAAATCGATCGGAGGCGTTATTTCTGATTTTTTCGACTCTAGTAGCACAATCATTTCTTTATACTTCTTCACTTTGATTATTGAGGAGGATCTATGCTGCGAGCATTGTGGACACAAGACTGTTTCATATTCCAACAATTCTGTTATCTTCAAATGAAGGTCTTTTCGTTGGTTCACAGAAAGAAGTTCGTAGGCGATTTTCCTAAGAATTCTGTTTCGAAAATGAAGTATTTTACAGAATGCGTATTTGGGAAAATCCTGGCATAAAACTTTTTCTTCGTGTTTCATATAACAGACGCAAGATAAGTCATTTTGCAATATCTTTGCGTTGTTGATGAAATATTTAGATCCGCATTCGAAAATCTCCTCGTCAAACAGACATTTGATAGCGTACGTGAATACACTGTTATTTCTAAGTTCCAAAATAACAGCTAGCAATGATCTTGTGAAGATATCTCCTATCACCGAAGCAGTTTTTATGATTATCTGTTGGTAAGGTGGAAACGATTGAAAAAAATTCAGTGCTATGGCATTTGGTGTTATAGATTTCAAATCTTTCTTATGGGCATTTCCCATTAAGGCTATTCTCACATAACCGTTAGTTTTTATATTTTTCATGCTCCAATTCGGTAAAATAATATTTTCTCCTAGGTGCTCGTTGTAATGTAGGCATCTTATCTGCAAGTCTCCCTTGTTGAGAAGTTCTAATAAGCATGTCTGTATCCATCCTGGACGTCCATCGCACACTTTCTTTATCAATCCTACAATTCTCTTTGTTACTCCGTGCACGTTTAAAAAATGGCATACTAGCTTCGGTATGAATTTTTCCCCTAACGGTTTCAAGTGTAATATTTTAAAATTACCGTTCACCGAAAATTTCCACAAGATCTCGAGTTTGTCTTCGTCGAACTGCCCCGCACTGACAATTCGTATGACGTTCAATTTCAGCACGTCTTCCAGAATTTGAAGACTCTTAAGATCTATGAATTGAACGTTGTCGATTATTATAACGGTGAATTCCGCGTCCCTTGTGCATATTTCGAAGAAGTTCTCGAAAATTTTCATACTCTGTCGAATGTCTTCCGAACTAAAGGAATTTTTCAGTTGCAGTGTGTCTCCTAAATTCCACAGTTGTTTTATATTTGGGTCGGATGTGGACTTACTGGTTTTCGAAGCGTGGAAATCTAGTAACTGTCTGTATATAGCCGAAACGCAGAAGTACGGTTTGGATTTTCCTCCGCATAAATTCACATAAGCGATTGGTAGATGTTTATTTTCACATTTCGACATTATTTTACGGAGTATTGTGGACTTACCACTCTTATTCAGTCCTTTAACAACAACAGCATTGAAGGTATCTACCTTTTTCTGGTTGAAAATCATGTTTTCAATATATTCCAATTTATCGTTTCTTCCTATCACAGTAATATCTTCTTTTATTTGCGGGTCGAATTTTTTATGACCATCAACAAACTCAAATACCATTTTCCCGTCGTTAGACTCGTTCAGATTTTGAAGTAGGAAGTGATTGGATGGCAGTTTTGAATTTTCATAAGTTTTTTCGTCGCAAAAGATTTTAAAATATACCGATGGTGGTTCTTTATCTGTTTTATCTCCAATGACGAAATAATTTCTTCTTAGAGGATGACCGAAAACTGCCGTATGTACCAACTGATTAGAAATGTTGATGTTTACGTTTCGAAGGTCTTTCAATAGTTTTAGTTCTTGAATCATTTCTTGGGATGCAATTAGCGCTTGTTGGCTATAGTTGACGTCTATGTTTCCGTGAAGACCAAACGCAATATTGAAAATTACGGTTTTCTTTTGATAAATCTGTTTTGTAACAATACAACCAAACTTTTTCAGGGCGATATTTTGAATTGTGCAGTACACTTCGTTTATTAAGTCGAACCAATTGTCTTCACCATAGTATATTGTTCCTACGTAAATTGTTTGAATAGTTGCCTCATGTATTTCAGTCAGATATTCCAGAGGTTGATTTTCTTTAACTTTATCAGTGACATGTTTGACTATAAATAATTCAATATCTTTTGTGATTAGCGGTCTGCTCATCATTAATTTCAATGTCTTTCTTGGTGTAACTATTTTCAGAAGATTATTTACATGGGAGCTATATTTTGCTGGCAGGCATTGTATTTTTATTTCATCAAGCAAAACATTTCTGAATTTGAGGTGTTCTGAACATAGACGCTGAACTTCTTCACTGTCTAATTTATATTTCGCTTCTTGCTCTTTTTCATTAAATTGGAAAATACGTTTGACAACCTGCAATTGAATAAATAATATATCATAAAATTCTTATGTAACTTCTTGAAAAGTTTCAGTTGTAATTTTGAGATATCAGTATTCTATCGATTTTTCAAACTTTTAATGCAGTGGCGTAGGTGAGGGGGTGGGCGCTGGTGGCCTTTGCACTAGGCGCAAGGATTTGGGGGGTGGAAAAACGACAATGATTGTTTAGTAAGTTCGTTTGTCTCGAACGATCGACCAAGTCTAGCCTAGATCGTTCAGTAGTAAGCACTATAATTTTCATAACTAATGAAACGAAATATGAAAATTATATAAAATATTCTGAATAATTGTCACGAAACTTCGTCCTCGTATATATATGTTCAAATTGTTTGGACATACGAAGTAACAAACAAATCTTTGAAATTTTTGTGAACTATTTATCATAAAATAAAACTTCGCGTGTCGAAAAAATGGTGTGAGGCTAGGCGGGGGGGGATAACTCTTTTTCCCGGAATGATCAAGCTACGCCACTGGTTTTTTCAACTAGGTGTAGGAAATGAGACCGCACGGAAATAGAAGCGATCAACGATTACGTATACTTCGGACAAATAATAAAAATAAACAAGGAAAATCAAACAGCAGAGATAAAAAGAAGGGTCAGATTGGCCTGGGCAGGCTTTAGGAAACTAAAATGGGTCCTGAAATACAAGAAAATCCAACAATAGTTGAAAACAAGAATATTCGATCAATGCATGCTCCCTATTCTTACATACGCATGCCAATCGTGGACCTTGACTAAAGCAAACATGGATAAAATAGTGAAGACACAAAGAGTCATGGAAATGTCAATGTTAGGAGTAAAATTGAAAGATAAAAAACAAAACAACTGGAAAAAACCGAAACGTTAAAATAAAGACGCAGGACAACATATAGCAAGGCTAAAATGGAGCTTAGCAGGTCATAACGCCATACAAAAAGACAACAGATGGAATACCGCTATACAACAATGGAGACCATGGATAGGGAAAAGAACAAGAGGAAGACCCCAGATGAGATGGGTTGACGACATCAAAAAGATAGGAGGAACACACTGGAAACGAGAAGCACAAAACAGAAAATACTGGGGGAAGCCTATGTTTAAAACTGGATGAATTAAAGGGCAAAGAAGAAGAGAGGAAATGATATCAAATCCGAAGTTTAAAGTAAATTTCTGAATAGAATAAAAGTGGAGGAAAGAAACCAGCACATCGCCAGAACTATGTCATACACAGATAAATATTAATACTTCTAACAAATTTAATTCCATCTGTTTCCTTCACGGAGCCACGTAACTGATTATAAATTGAAAATGCCTTCGAAGTAGGATTACTGAGCTCATATTCAGTTCTTATATTGGTCAGGTATATGTTATACAGAAAGAATAATCAATTGAGGGAATATAAAATCTTTCATTTACCTGAATTAACCCGTTGGTGGTAAACTTAACATCATATTTATTTTCGTAAAGATGTCCCCAGGCATTAATAGTTAATAAAATATTTTTGGAGTTACAAGCACTTATTGCTAGTTGACAATCTTGTATTACAGCACCTTCAACCACCCAACTCTTTGAACCTTTATCTCCGATAATTCTTAGTGATATATTCCCACAGGATATGATCTGCTTAATTTTAAAATCTAACTCCAATTCCGCATTGAAATTATTAATTATTGTCTGGATGTTCATAGCACAAAGTACAACATCGTCTATTAGTGTGTATAATCGTATATCTAGTTTAGATTTCCAAGTTACTACTACTTGAGTGGGAGTAAAATCTTGAATATCTCCTTCATAGTAATGTATAATTTCGATAATTGCACCCAAATATGCGTTTGTTGTGGCATCTTCTTTAACAAGCTCAACTTGAGCCATTTTTCTGTCGATTTCTGTTAGTTCGTGGATATCTATAAAAAGCACCACTCCAGTGAATTCGACAGTTTCGCGTGCTTTCACAGCGATTATTCTCAAAATTTCATCGGGTAAGAACGTAAACAGAATGTCTAACCGTTTCCTAGACTGTATAACGTCTATTTGTCTTGATATTTGGTGATGTTTACTCAGAAGTTTAACTTCCATAATATGCAGGTATCTTTTAATCAGTTTGACTTAAACGTTTGACAGCTGAATTCCATAATCCAATCAGATTAATGGCAGTTGAAGGACTTTCAATATTGATAGAGATTTCGGGCTAAATCGAAGGCAAACTGATAAGAGAGATGAGACATGGGTAGAAGTGTCCTTTTTTAACACGCTTATTAGTTATTTATGTACCAAGTGCGTTATATAAATCCTTACGCCCGATGTGCGTAAGGATCTAGTAACGCACGTGGTGCATACAAGATTTTATTTTTCACGAAAAAATTATTTTATTATAATGAAAAAGCGATTATTAAATCGGTTCATTGATCCTATCCATTTTCCTTCTCATAGTAGGCATGTCATTTGTTGATATTTTGACGTTTGTGAATATTTTTGTCATTAGGATTTATACTGCCCGCCCTAGCCAAACCCTGCCCACCCGAGTGGGCCCGCCCAGTTGTGACGGCCTAAAGATTGGAACTGTCATTTAATTAAGGGTAAAAAGATACTATTTATTTTCATCATTATCATGAAGTAACAACGGATTCCACAACTAATCTAATCAAACTTTTAATTGAAAACTATAAATGATTTGTTAATATTAATTGTACCTACCCTTCTAGGAATATTATTCGTCATAGGTGGGAACTAGTAGGTAAGTGATAAAGCAAAAGTCATTGTCGCAGAATCTGTGTTATACTACTATTTTATTTATATTTATCTATAATAATATTTAGGACATATGTACAAGATTTTAGAGATCTCTTAAATAACTATTCCACACTGAGGAAATATATTTACATTTAAACAAATTGAATTTTGGTGCGAATTGAGAAATTTATGATGTCAGTTTTAAATGAACGAATTTCATCATATGTTCACGTGATGATACTCTTAACATTCCAATTTGCATGAATCACATCTTATCATTCACTTTCAATGAGGAGAAATATTATTTACAGAAGGAAATGTATAGTGAGAATGCACGAGTATGAAAAACGACCCTATAATTTATTTTTTTAAATGGATGTTTGGAACTTATAAGTATATTACTTTACATTTAGAAATATATCATTTAAGTACATGTAAATTGGTTACCTCTAGTTCAAAATTATCAAGATATAATTGTTTGAATATTTACAAATCAATTACTCCATGAATTGAAAAAAGTTAATTGGAAATTTCAAAATTCAAAATAATTTTTCTATATGGTGTATAAATAATTTGACAGAAGTTGGAATCAGTGTTCATACAATTGTATGAATTAAAAATATTTTTGAACAAATAGACATTCATGTTATATAAATCAATCATATATATCAGGCGCGGATCCAGGCCCGACTTTGGGGTGGGGGGGAACTTTGATATATTCAAAAGCCAAAGGGTACTGGTATTTTTGGCAATGGTAAATCGAGTAGCTCCAAATCAAAACAATTAGGTGGGGGGGGGGCAGTTCTTAGAACCCAGGGTCCCAAGATGGAAAGGTAGCAAATGACCCCAACAATATCCCAAAAAATTTTGTGCTTCATGTGCCGGACACCCTAGATATATATATACAGGGTGACCCAGAGCTACGTAATCGTTCCATAATTTTTTTTCATTGAAGATATCGATATGAAATTTTCAGAGCAAATATGATCCGACTAAGTCTATTTTTCAAAATTATTTTGGAGAAAATTGCACTTCCTGTTTTGCCGGAAGTGATATCAACTTTGTTATTTCAAATGGAATACCCTGTTTATCTTTTGATTTTCTAATTTCTTATGTAATTTATAATAAAATTGTCATAACACTCTTCATACCTAGAATGAACAGTTTTCGAGTTATTCATTTTTTTCGTAAAATTTTGACAGTTGCGTCTTCAACAAAAATAAGCTATTACTTCTTTGTTAGTAGGCCTATTGGTATGCGGTTTGGATTTTTGTAACCTTGAAATATTGTTTTATTTATTCCTTGTCAAAATTTTTCATATTTCTAACTAATTACTTGAAAAAATCTAGGGTGAAGTTGGCAAATTTTAAACGTTAATAACTTTCTTATTTCAAATGGAATGCTATGTATATTTTTTCATTATTAAATTTGCTATTAAATTACCTTTCGATTTGTGTAATCATTTCCTATACCTAAAGTTGATAATTACAAAGATATTTCATAATTTTGTAATAATTTATATAACAATACACCTGAGAAATCGAATAGCAAGTTATTCTGACGTATCCATGGATACCAATAACAAAAATTATTCAAAATCTAATTGTGTCACCTTTTCTAGTATTTATTCAGATGATAAAATGGATTTTACGCGACAAGAAATGATAAATATGGTTCACTAGTATTGGAGATGCGGATCGAAATGTTCTGCTAGCTAGTAGAATTTATCATCAAAAATATTCTTATTCTGATTCAACTAAGTTTTGTGATTCTGTTATTAATAAGCATTGATTTCTTTCTGTATAATGTTGACATGTATTATTTGGAGTAACTGTTGGATTATGTGAATGTACTCCTCTTGACCAAAATGATAATGTCAAACTTGACATTGCAAATTGACATCAGTCTACTACAAACATATGTTGTTTATAAACAGCAATAATTATTATTGAATATTAACGTAATAGAATTACTATTTTTTCAATATCTTTTCGGAAATCAGCATTAGGCGCTACAAACCTAATGAACAGAAAAGGTGACACAATTAAATTTTAAACAATTTTTGTAATTGGTATCCATTGATACGTCAAAATAACTCGCTAGTCGATTTATCAGGTGTATTGTTATATAAATTATTACAAAATTGTGAAATATCTTTGTTATTATTAACTTTAGGTATAGGGAATGGTTATACAAATCGGAAGGTAATTTAATAGCAAATTTAATAATGCAAAAATATACATAGCATTCCATTTAAAATAAGAAAGTTATTAACGTTTAAAATTTGCCAACTTCACCCTAGATTTTTCCAAGTAATTAGTTAGAAATATGGAAAATTTCGACAAGGAATAAATAAAACAATGTTTCAAGGTTACAAAAATCCAAACCGCATACCAATAGACCTACTAACAAATAAGTAATAGCCTATTTTTGTTGAAGACGCAACTGTCAAAATTTTCCGAAAAAAATTAATAACTCGAAAACTGTTCATTTTAGGTATAAAGAGTATTATGACAATTTTATTACAAATTACATAAGAAATTTGAAAATCAAAAGATATACATGGTATTCCATTTGAAATAACAAAGTTGATATCACTTCCGGCAAAACCGGAAGTGCAATTTTCTTCAAAATAATTTTGAAAAATAGACTTAGTCAGATCATATTGGCCCTGAAAATTTCATATCGATATCTTCAATGACAAAAAAATTATGGACCGATTACGTAGCTCTGGGTCACCCTGTATATATATATATATATATATATATATATATATATATATATATATATATATATATATATATATATATATATATATATATATATATATATATATATATATATATATATATATATATATATATATATATCTATCTATATAAAGGCGAAGGAAAAATCATATTTCTCCAATATCAGTGTAGGGGAGAGTGGGGCAAGACGGGGTTGGGGGCAAGACGGGACGACCGACCTAGAGTGTGCACGAATTAGCCAATCAGGATCGATTTAGCACCTGACGTCGCGCCACCATTACGGCAATCAGTCGTCGAAGTGAGCAGACAAACACAGCACGCGTTTTATTTATTCTCTGGAAAAACTGTTTATTGTCAAATAGCTAGTGATTTTTCTATACTATATATTGCGTGTATTTGCCGTAAATAATAACAACTTGGGGTTGATTTGAATGTTATTAAATGTGACAATAACTACACTGACAGGTAAGAACTTCTTTTTCTTTATGCTGCGTATTGGTTTTATTCAGTTATTTTTTAAATTTGACTCGGTGTACGGGGGCAAGATGGGGAAGGAACGCGTGGGCATGATGGGGTAGAAACGCAAGCGACATACAAATTCCTAATTTTACTGTTTATTTTGTTCTAGAATGGTGAGAAATTATAAGAAAAAAACAAGTAGAGGGGATTGGTCAGAAGAAAGTATGAAAGATGCTGTGAAAAATGTGGTTGATGGAAAAATTGGCTACAGGTTAGCAGCAAAATCATTTTCTGTCCCACAAACAATTTTAGAGAGAAAAGTCAAGCTTGCTCGAGAAAGTTCAGATAAGAATGATCCAAAGACTGTTAAATTCAAGGTACCCTTAGGTCCAAAGGAGCAAGCTTTTACTGATAATACTCATACGAAGAACATTGATCTCATAAATGAAGCACGCAATCACGGCGTTATCATTTTATGTTTCCCACCACATACTACCCACCGTCTTCAAGTTGCAGACGTTTCTTACATGAGGCCATTAAGCACCTACTACGATCATCAAATCACGGCGTGGCTTCGCAGCAACCCAGGAATGACTGTCACTGTCCGACAAGTAGCTGAAATTTTTGGAAAGGCGTTCATACAAGCGTCTACGATGTCAACAGCTGTCAATGGTTTTAAAAAATGTGGGATTTGGCCATATGGTCCAACAGTATTCTCTGAGAGCGACTCTTCTCCGTCTTTGATGACAGATATTCAGCTTAATGTATCTGACGCACCTGCAAGCGATAATACAATGTCAACCCTTGAACCAGAATGTTCTAACTGTCTCGATAACCCTGATTCACAAACTCCGCAGCAACCAATATCTGGTGTTGTAAGTCCGCAGCAAGTATCGCCCTTTCCAGCATCAACCCCTGAACCAGGATGTTCTAATTGGCTCGATAATTCCGATCTACAGCTACACGAAAGACCACGAACTCCACAGCAATCAATATTTGGCGTTGTAAGTCCGCAGCAAATAATGCCCTTTCCAGCAACTAGAAAAACATCTCGAGTAACTAGAAAACGAGGGAAAACCGCGGTGATCACATCTTCGCCGTATAAGAATGAATTAGAAGAAACGATTAAGAAAAAGAAACAAGTGGAAGAGGATAAACTGCGAAAAAAATTGTTGAGGGAACATAAAATATCTCAGAAAAAACCCGCAACAGAGAAAAGAAGGGGCTAAGAATAGATCAATAAACGAGAATAGTGACAGCGATACTGAAAATCCACCTTGTTTGTATTGTGAAGGCCTATATTTGGACTCGAATGAAGAGTGGGCTGCTTGTTCAGCATGTGGCAAATGGGCTCACTGTATTTGCGCAGGTTTGGATTACGAAGATGCAGATACCGTGTTCACTTGCGAACATTGTAAACAGTAAATGGTCGTTTGTTGCGTGCCCCATCTTGCCCCTTATTGGTACCCCATCTTACCCACGGGAGTACCCCATCTTACCCTAGGGGTGGGGCATGATGGGGATGAGGTTGTATTTCTACTTTTCCATTTTTTAAAAGTTTATTATGTTAATTAGACTGCCAAATACATATTAACAATGAATATTGGTTATCAAAGGACATTATAAGAATAAAATAAATTAATAAAACTCATTACGGTCAATTTTATTTACCATCAAACCTTAAGGACCCCGTCTTGCCCCACTCTCCCCTACCTATAACTTGGAATGAATATCATGCCTAGGATTCAAGTCGCCGAAAATCCATAAAAATAATATTGATCGTAATTTTGCCATCAGAGATTCTAGCGTTCGGTACAACTGTCTCTGAGGGTGAAGTCGAAGTGAAAATTCCTCGGCTAACATAAACTAAGTTTTGCAATTCAATTAAACTAGTTGTTCACAAGTTTCACGCTTCACAGAATTATAGCATAATAAATGTCTCCTACTGAATTAAATGACGCCCAATTTGTGGTATTCATTTCAACTCATCAAAAATAATTTCCAACAATAAAATATTGACTAATGACATGTCGGAATGTGACTTTGAAGGATCTTCGTGCCATGAAAGGTTTCTGTAATTATCCATAAACTTAATTTGAGTATAATATACAGGTGGTGCATCCTATACACGTCGGGCTCTTTAAGGAAAATAGCTTGAAATTTTTTCTTCTTTTCATGTTACAGGTTGGTCTAAAAATAATATATATCACTGTTTTTTTTTTCTACGGTACATTCTGTATTTAAAGATGTTTTTTGATTCATAGAAAGAATCGAGTAATGTTTCTGTTACGTTTTCTACACCTATCTCTTTTGTTTTTTTTTTGCAAATTTGAACAAAAAAAAAATTGTTTCGTGGTTATGTATCAACATACACTTCAAGCATACGTAGAATTTAGGCTATTCTCAAAATTGCCAATTTTTCCATTAGGGTACACAGGCGCTCAATTACTCTGGTCGAATTTCACTTACTCTTGGAATTTCTTATATTTTAAATGAGACACCCAACTTCCTTTAGATGTGAAACTGAAAAAAGCTGGTAAATGATTTCCAGTACAATTTGGTGTTGGATACTGATAGATGTGTGACAAAGATTCCAATTTCGCATGTCAAATTAAATATAACATGTCTTATACCTAGTTATTAATATGTGGGAAATATGTGATCAATTTACTCAATATAATTGTTATTATTATGAACTGAAGAGGCCACCAAAATGCAATACGAAACTGTTATTCATTGACTCAAACATCAATTTTTAGGATATAATTTTGTGTTCTTAAGAAAAACACAAGACGAATATCTGCGAAATCTTTGGTAATGGATCACATCAATATTTAGTACACAAACGGTCTTCATTGGCTGAATACTTCCTTCCAGTCGCTACCACTTCACATAATCACAATGTGTTCAGTATGGCAACCACAATTTGTCCTTCGTGCTATTGAGAACGAATCGAATTTTCTTTTATCGGAAAATTGTGGCCAATATTATAACGAGCACCATAAGTTCATGAGTTATGCAGATGGCACAAGAACCTCGCATCAGTATGGCATCCACATTATCACCTGAAAAAATCGTATTATTAGTAAAATTTAATTATTCCCCAGAAAAAAAAAGCGCGTGCGTAGAGAGTAGACATGTCAGAAGTGAAACTTCTTTGGTACCTAAACTAATTTTTACCCTGAGGCGATGCTAAGGGGTTATAGTATCACGACAAAAAGTTAGTAGCTGGTCCGATTTTAAAAATTCCAACGGATATTGATAAAACACATATGGTTTCATAAGAAAAGTTTTTTCAGAAATTTTTCCCCACAAAGAATAAAAAAATTATAGCGTTTTTTAGATTTTTTTGTCCATAGACATGTGGTGCTATCTAAAAATCTTAAACCTAAACCGATTTTTACAATAATGAAATAAAATGATAGCATTTAATGTGTAGTTTTTTAATTTATACAATACATTCAAAAAATATTGACGTGGCGCCACCTAGAAACAAAAAAATTAGTAAAAATTATGAATTTCACTCAAATTTTTGATTATATCTCAAATACTATACGTTTCTCGATATAGTAACCATGAGGAAAAAGATCTTTGATAGACTTATCAGGCATTACGACATGCACATGCGCCGAGGGGTTTTATCATTCCTAGTGCTACGCAGTAGGGTGTCCGGATTTTTAAATCTCGTTTATATTTATACTAATCTAAAGCTTCAGATTTCCGAGGCTCGAAGGGAAATTTAGAAGAGAGAATTTATGAAATAATTTTATTTTATATTTTATGAGAAATAGAATATTAGATTCTCAAATGACGAGTGGCAAATTGAACTGCCACATGTTATTTGTAAATATTAAAATTTCCTAACCTTCAAACGAATCAAAAGATCTGCGTTTACTGTAGTACAATACGTTATGCGACAGAATTGCCATCTAAAGTTCTAATATTTAACTACTAAACGAATACATCAACCAATAACGTCTATTTTTTCTCGATCTCCCTTTTTCTCTCTGTCTCTCTCACTCGCTCTCTCCCTCCTCTCGCTCCATGGCTATGTGCCTCATGCTACGTTCGCCCTTTCTCACTCTCTCTAAATCGGTCTCAATCGCTCTCTCCTTCTTCTTGGACAAAAACGTCCCACATTTCCTGGCGTTTCATCCGTAAGAATTTTACCTTCATGCGCACAAAGAAGTTTCACTTCAAAAATTCGAACTTTATCTTCGAGAATTCAAGTTTGTGAGCAGCGTTTCTGAGATGTCCGGATTTTTGTTAGGTGGCGAAAGGACAGGTATGAATATATCAGAACGATTAAAAACAAATAACATTCATACAATTGTGAAAGACGATACTTCAAGTTTGGTATTGATATGTTTAGTTTTTTCAGTTTTATTTGCCTTTAAATATCAAAGTGCATGTTAGGCATTCAATGGTTTTCTTTAACCAGAAAGGCGCAAATGTCGCACAGGAGGCAAACAAAAAATGTACTGTTTATGGGGAAGATGGATTTGCTAGAGATGCGGAAGTGGTTTGCTAGGTTTGAATCTGGAGACTTAAACGGAAGAAATCAAAGTACGTTCTAGGCATTTAATGATTTTCTCTAACCGAAAAGGCACGAATGCCGCACAGCAAATAATATTGTACTGTTCATGGCGAGGATAGAATTGCAAGAGAACTGTGCGGACGTGGTTTGCTAGGTTATAATGTAGGGACTTAAAGATCAAGAACGTCGTACAGATGAAGATCAGATAAAAACACTGAGCAAGTATAACCTACGCTTAAATTTTCTGAAATACTAAATATGTAAGTATCCATCATCCACGAGCATTTTGTAAAGTTTGGCTACATGAACCGATTAGATGTATGGTTTTCTCCATGGTTTAACGGAGCAAAACCTGATGGGTAAGATTTTCATTTGCGATTAGCTCTATAAACGCAAACAAGAAACAACATTTTTGAAGCAAGTAGTGACGAGAGCTGAAAAATGAGTAACTAATAATGCTGAGCGAAAAAGAATTTGGGTAAAGCCAAAGCTCATGCTCTGTGTATAGTGGTATTGGAAAGGGATCTTGTATTATATATATTTTTTCAACAATTAGAGAATAAATTCAGAGGAGTTTCTGTTGGAATGAAAATATTCAAATATGCACTCCTGCTATATTTTATTAGTTACCTTATGTTATTATGACAGAAATAATAGAATGTCAAGTTGTCACAAAATAAAATAATGTTCAAGTTGATTACTTATTAAAACTGCGTACTCAATCTATTAACTACAGGTTATGGGCCCAGGCATTCAGTTTGCCTAAAAGGACCAACGTTTTTACAACAGTTATAATTGAAGAAAGAAAAATTTCAAAAATTGAAAAATCATAAAGCAGATAGAAGAAAATGGCTCATGTATCGACAAGTTATAGAATAGAACCTTTAAAAAGTGATAACTATGATACTTGGAAGCTTCAAGCACAAGCAATTCTAACGAGAGCTGGATTATGGGATTATGTATCTGGAAAGAAAACGAAACCCAGTGACACAGCAGATGAAGAATCAAAAAATAAATGGATTACTGACGATTTGAATGCCAAATCAGAATTAATTTTAATAATATCACCAAACGAACTTAAACAAATTAAGAACTGTTCAACTTTTAAAGATATTTGGGATACATTGAGCAAAATCTACCAAAGTAGAGGACCTGCTCGAAAAGCAACATTATTAAAAAGCTTGATTTTACAAAAAATGAATGAGAAAGACAGTATCCGAGAGCATCTGAATAAATTTGCTGATACAGTAGATAAATTATCCGAAATGGAAATTCGAATAAACAACGATTTACTGAGCATTATGATGTTATATTCTCTTCCTATTTCATATGAAAATTTCAGAATAGCCATATAATCCAGAGATGAATTGCCTACACCAGACAATTTGAAAATAAAAATTCTAGAAGAAAGCGAAGCCAGAAACAAAACTTATCCAAGTAATAGTTATGGAGAAGAAGCACATCTTGGAAGAAACAGGAAATATCGCAATAAAGGGTTCAACAATAATTATGGAACAGAAAACAGATTTTCTAAAAACAAAACCTTCAGAAAAGGAAATAGAATAAACTGTGAAAATTGTGGTCGTTTCAATCATAAAACCATTGAATGCAGGACTAAAAATAAAAATAATCCAAAATCTTTTAAATCAGAAGAAATTTATCTAACCACTGGAAATAAAAAGGGAAATATAAATAGTTGGAGCCTCGATAGTGGGTGTACATCCCATCTTTGCTTTACAAAAGAAAAGTTTAGTGAAATTGATGAACATTCTGAAAAAGCTTGTTTGAAACTGGCATCAGAAGATCAAACAGCACCAATACAAGGAAAAGGCATAGTCACCTTGACATTTCCAGAAGATGAGATAATAAACTTAACAAATACACTTTACGTACCAAATCTTTCAACAAATTTGATGTCTGTCAGCAAAATTACCGACAAAGGATACACGGTGTTATTTAAGAAGAATAATGCAATTATAAGAGATAAAAAAGGGCAGCCAATACTCAAGGCACAAAGAAAAGATAATTTATACTTTATGCAAAGTGAAATTTCATCCAATGATGAACAAGAAAATTCATTTTATTCGACTAAAATGATGTTATGGCATGAAAGATTAGGACACATAAACGAAACTGATCTTAAAGCTGCTATGAAACAAAACAGAGTAAATGGCTTAGATTTTAATGCGTCAGAAAAATTAAATGACTGTGAAATATGCATAAAAGGAAAAATGACTAACTTGCCATTTCAAGACATGAAGCAGAAAACATTTTGGAAATAATTCATTCTGATGTATGGGGACCAATCAAAACAAAATCACATGGTGGTTCTCAATATTTTGTTACTTTCACTGATGAATATTCCAGATATTGCAAAATTTATTTTCTAAAACGAAAGAATGAAGTTCTAGAGTACTTCAAGGAATACAAATATGAGGTAGAAAATGAACATGGCAGAAAAATAAAATTTCTTCAAAGTGATAATGAAAGATCTGAGTATGTTAATAAAGAATTCAAAACATTTCTGAAACAAAGTGGTATCAAAAGGAGATTATCCTGTACGTACACTCCACAGCAAAATGGCATTGCTGAAGGAAAAAATAGATCGGTGCTTGATAAAGCACGATGTTTAATGATTGCAGCTGGACTACCATTAAATTTTTGGGCCGAAGCCATAAATACAGCTAACTACTTGATAAACAGATCACCATCAAGAGCAATAGATGGTAGAACACCATTCGAAAAATGGGTTCATCGTTTGCCATCTGTCAAACATTTACATGTTTTCGGATCTAAAGCATTTGTACTGAATAAAAAACCTAACAGAGGAAAGTTTGCCCCACGTTCAGAAGAAGGTATTTTTATGGGGTATTCAGAAATATCTAAAGCATATAGAATATGGATGCCAAGTCAAAGAGAAATTGTGGTTTCGAGAGATGTGAGAATACTAGACAATAAAATGTCTGAATTTTACAAAAAAGAGAATAATTATGATGTAATTCAGTATGAAACAGATTTCGATCAAGAAGAACATGGTGAAGAAAACGGAGACGTGAAGCAAAACAGAAACTTCGACATTGATATAAAAATAGAAAGAACTGATCAGAAAAATCAAGAAATACAAAACAGTTATCCAGTTAATCAAGAAGAATATCAGAGAGAATCCTTAGAAGAAATACAAATTTCAGATGATCACGAAGTCAGACCAAAGAGAAACATTCAAGCGCCTAAATGGACAGAAGATTATATTTCATATTTAATTGGAGAGAAGGATGCTGAAGAAGATAAAGATGAAATATGGGATGAAGCTATAAGAAACGAAATACGAGCACACATAAGGAATGGCACCTGGATAATCACTGAGAAAAATGAAAATAAATAAACATAGTAACAAATAAGATGATATTGAAAGAAAAATTCAATGCTGATGGAAGTTTGGAAAGAAGAAAGGCAAGATTAGTAGCACGAGGTTTCAATCAACGTCCAGGGATTGACTTCACAGAAACTTTTGCACCTGTGGCGAAATTAAGCTCTATCAGACTATTATTAGCCCTAGCAGCAGAAGAAAAACTTAAACTAAATCAAATAGACATAACCACAGCATTTTTGAATGGTGAAATTGAAGAAGAAATTTTCATGAAAATTCCAAACAATTTTGAAAAATATCTCCAAGAAATTATTTTAGAAGAAAGTATGAATGATGACATAGATTTTTATTTGAAAGCTGTGAAAATGTTGGAAAATTTAAAGAAAAATTCAAGAGAAAAAGTGTGTCAACTCAAAAAAGCTCTTTACGGATTGAAACAAGCCGGAAGACAATGGTTTAAAAAGTTAGACACAAAATTGAATGAAATTGGGTTCAAATCATCAGATGCAGACCCATGTATATACATATACTGCAAAGGAGGAGAAAAAGCAGTTATTGCAGTATATGTAGATGATTTGATTGTGGCAACATCCAGTAAAAACATTCTCAATTTCATAAAAGAGCAAATTATGAAAAGTTTCGATATGAGAGATTTGGGAACTTTAAATTATTGTATTGGAATTGAATTCAAACAAGATGGTGATATTGTAACAGCTAACCAACAAAAATATATAAATGATGTATTGATCAAATTTGGTATGTCGAATTGTAAAATCGCAAAGAGTCCCATGGAAGAAAACCTGAAACTGGAAAAAGGAAATCCAGATAAATTGGAAAATATTCCTTACCAGAATCTAATTGGAGCGTTGATGTATTTATCAACAGCAACTCGACCAGATATTTCATTTGCAGTCAGTTATTTGAGCCAATTCAATAACTGTTACAATTTGGAACATTGGACTGCTGCAAAACGTGTCCTGAGATATTTACAAGGTATCAAAAATTACGAACTAAAATTCAAAAGTACTGGAGAAGACATAACTGGATATGCTGATGCAGATTGGGGTGCATGTAAAATTGATAGAAGATCCTATACTGGCTATTGTTTTATTTTTGCCAATTCCTCAGTTAGTTGGGAATCGAGGAAACAAAGAACCGTAGCATTATCAACAGCAGAAGCTGAGTACATGTCACTAACAGAAGCATCAAAAGAAGCAGTACACCTCAAAAATTTAATAAGTGATATGAAATGTCACCATGAAACAATTTTAATTTATAACGACAATCAAGCAGCACAAAAGTTAGCTTATAATCCAATTGTGAGTTCGAAATCTAAACATATTTCGATAAAAGAACACTTCATAAGAGAACTTGTAAAGAACGGTGATATCAAAATAGGCTACAAAAGGACTGATGAAATGTTAGCCGATATTTTAACAAAATCCTTAAATGGAAATCGTCATTCTATGTTATTGAAATGTATTGGACTTTCAAGCAGTTCGTGAGGAGGAGTGTTGGAATGAAAATATTCAAATATGCACTCCTGCTATATTTTATTAGTTACCTTATGTTATTATGACAGAAATAATAGAATGTCAAGTTGTCACAAAATAAAATAATGTTCAAGTTGATTACTTATTAAAACTGCGTACTCAATCTATTAACTACAGTTTCGTGTCCAATTAGACGAATTAAAAACAAGGACTGAAAAAAACGTGTGAAAAGCAGGTCTCCGTCACTAAGGTCGTATTTTTCGCGCGAACTGCATCGCGTCGATATGGCGATTCGAACTGAATAAATTATGGTTTGAAGAACGAACAAAATTCGAGAACTGCATCGCGAACTGATAGCCAAGTAGGTCGATAGTTTGAAGGGAGCCGCTGGACATACCAATATGTACCGGGAAAAAATATAGTAGTATGTGAAAACACAAATATCTACCTAGAAATAGCGGCGGTCGGAAAAATTTAGCCAATTTTTAACAGTTTCGTTCTGCATCGAAAACAATACCAGAATTTTAGCTCATTTGGTTCGGTGGGAGCCACTGGACATGCATGGTATCGTAATATATACAGGGTGTCCCACCGGGAAAGAACGCGATCTGTATATGGAAAACTACACAAACTTTTGAAAATTTGACAGTATACTAATATTGATAGGGGCAACCCGACTAAAATATTTTCAAGATGGTGGCACTTCCGGTTATACCGGAAGTAGATACCAACTTGCTTATTTTAAATTGGATATCCTATATATTAATACATTTTTAGATTCTACGCAAGATTCTAGGCAGATTTCATATATTATGTCCTATACCTAAGTCTAAGCGTTTTTGACATATTTAGGTTTTTATGTCAAAAATGACGATTGCAAGCCCTAATATAATTATAAATTGTTCCTATAAGGACTACCGTATTACTTACTTTGGGGTGGATTCCTTATTGAAAAAGACTTGCTTTAATAGATTTTGTATAGTATTTGGATAACTAATCATACAGGGTGTTCGAAAAAAAAGATTTAAAATGAGATTAAGAAAACTGACAAAAATCAATTTTTTCAAATGGAAACCCCCCATTTTTCTTATTTTGTAGTATTTAGCATTTAAAAAGAAGGTAACTTTGTCTAAGGTTATCTATACCTAAAATTTGAAGTTTTCGATATATTGCCAATTTAATATTTTTATATGGCAATTTTGCATTTAATCGTTAAACAATTAGATCTAGTATAGCTACGATCGTATTTGACATTTCAAATCATCATAATGGCACCCCGGTTAAATTATACAAACGAAAATTATTTAAACTTTTAAGGCTTATCTAAATCATTTTCATTTAAATGCTGCACTAATGAAAATATGGATAGCATAGGGATGATATTTGTGTTTCCGTAAAATTCTTAGAACTGACGATTTAGATAAGCCTGATTCTAATGCTATCTGCCTTGAAGATTTTGTTGGATATGCTTCAAAATATCCCAAAATTGCTATTTCAATATTTTCATTGTTAACAACTGGTTTCTTTTTGTACACTTATGCCTTTACGGATCCAAAATTCTTGAAGTTTTCTATAATTCGTTTAACAGTATTTGGTGATGGTTTTTGTTTATGAGGATATCGGGTCGCACATGTATCACATGTTCTTGAAATAATTTATCACATTGTCCATAAATAATAAATAAGTTTAAATAATCTTCGTTTGTATAATTTAACCGGGGTGCCATTACGATGATTTGAAATGTCAAATACGATCGTGGCTATCCTAGATCTAATTGTTTAACGATTAAATGCAAAATCGCCATATAAAAATATTAAATTGGCAATATTTCGAAAACTTCAAATTCTAGGTATAGATAACCTCATACAAAGTTACCTTCTTTTTAAATGCTTAATACTAAAAAATAAGAAAAATGGGGGGTTTCCATTTGAAAAAATTGATTTTTGTCAGTTTTCTCAATCTCATTTTAGATCTTTTTTTTCGAACACCCTGTATGATTACTTATCCAAATACTATACAAAATCTATTAAAGCAAGTCTTTTGCAATAAGGAATCCACCCCAAAGTAAGTAATTCGGGAGTCCTTATAGGAACGATTGATAATTATATTAGGGCTTGCAATCGTCATTTTTGACATAAAAACCTAAATATGTCGAGTTGCCCCTATCAACATTAGTATACTGTCAAATTTTCAAGAGTTTCCTATGTGTAGTTTTCCATATACAGATCGCGTTCTTTCCCGGTGGGACACCCTGTATATATATATATATATATATATATATATATATATATATATATATATATAATCTCTTGATAATTATTAGCAATAACAGGCTTGTTGAATCTTAAAAAAACATGATTTTATTGAAAAGTTGACGTTTAGTCACGACATTCATGGCTTTATCAAAAACTTAAAAAAAAAAAAAAAAAAAAAAAAAAAAGTTTTGATAAAGCCACGAATGTCGTGGCGAAACGTCAACTTTTCAATAAAATCAAGTTTTTTAAGATTCAACAAGCCTGTTATTGCTAATAATTATCAAGAGATTAGAAATAGTTCACAGGCAACAACAATTCGAATAAATAATTATATATATATATATATATATATATATGTATCAGACATCAAAAAAATTTCGAGAAGGTTTGAAACGGATAAAATAACTTCCCCCTCACCTGACTTGTTGACTTTCGATACACTGCAGTAGTCTATTATTTTGTGGGGAAATACGACTAAAAAAACGTCAAGAAGCAGCTTAAAATCTTCTACGTTTCAAGTTTCCTTCAAAATCGGCGAGAACTTTCATGACAACTCAATAAATAGTATATAAAGAAGAGCTTCCCTTAAATGTAATTCGCGGTATATATTCTATATGTATTATAATAATTTATCTGTCTAACTAGATTTTACCCATTTCAGAATGAGAAAATGATGGTGCTGATTTATTCAGAAATATAAAATTGGATACCTACATGAAAAATAATCACAACCTTATCAGCGCAAGGATGGATTATACCGCAATTTGTAATTTTGATAGAAGAGTTTTTTTCGCTTGGATATAATTCCTTAGTCGACTTTCATAAATTTGAGCTGAAATTTTTGAAGAATTTATGAGCATAAATCATCATTAATTTCAACAAAAATTCAAATCGAACGTAAACTTAAATTTTAGAGAAAAACCACTAAATTGGCTTTTTCAAAAAAAATTGTCAATATTTTTTATGTATTTTAAAACACTTCATCATGAATCAAAATAACAAACGATGCAAACAACTCTATAAAAAATAATTATTCAAAAAAAAGATAATATTGATAAATGAAATATTATTTAATATAAAAAATATTTCATTTATATTACCACATATATTATATTATAATAAAATATCATAGACGTTTTAAAACTGATAAAATTTGACAAAGAAATGCGCCATGTGGCCATGTTTGTGACCTCATAATGTCGAGCAAAATTTTTTTTTCGCAAGAAACAGTATAAAATTGCGAGAAAATTGTTTTAACCTAAGTAAAAAATGTTTCTCCACTAAAATATAGCTCATCATAATCATTCATAAAAATATACAACGCGGTTTAATTATTGCCAATAAGTATTTTTCTAACATTATTCGATTGATAATGACTATTGATAAATATTTATTAACAGTGAACACTTTTTTTGGAAGAAATATTTCTTCTTCATATACGGTATGATGTGAATATTATTCATAAAAAAATAATGCCATAACCTTTTATAATGAACATACATGCACTAAAAATTTTCACTGAAAAAAACGGTGACTTATTACAATCATTGTTTTATTATTAACTTAAATTTTTTCACATTTTTATAAAATATTACTGATTTAATTAATATTAATTATTACTGATTTACTTGAACTAATAGAATTAACACAGATTAACTCATTCATATAACAAATATGCATTTTAAAAAATCTCACTGAGATTCGGGGGGGGGGATGGTGTGCCCCCTAAAACGCATATATGATGTGTCCATTCTTCACAAAAAGTTTTTGTTCAAGCACAATAACGGATTTTTCGAACCAATTATTAAATATACTCTTTCCCTATTGAATTGGGGATAACGCCGAATTGTTTTTTATGACATTTATGTCTCAGAAAATTTGCAAATACAAATTGCTAGTCGTCCACGATCGGGATAAAATTGGGAGTTATTTGATGGAAGGACTACACAGCATTCTACTTTAGAAGGCTATTAACTCCGAATGCCAGAGTACATGAAATGCTCCACAAACGCTAATAAAGTGGAACGAAAAGAAAATGAAAACCGACTGCTGTTTTAATTAATTTTTATTCAGACCAGAAGCAGGTTTTCTCATCGGGGAATATTGTGAGCAGTAATTAAGTGTTCGAATTAACTCGAAAGTAATTTGTACTTCATTAATTATAGTTTATTACCAGAAATAGGGGTAGAAATGAAAGTGCATCTGATTAAAATGGACGCAAGAATCAAAATCTGACGAACAATATATATATATAAATATATATATATATATATATATATATATATATATATATATATATATATATATATATATATATATATATATATATATATATATATATATATATATATATATGAGTTCTTTCATATCGTTTCTAATTGAAAAGGACTTAAATTGAGTAACTGCCAGCCATATTTAACTACAGCATGAATTTAATTCGTAGATATCTGTTATTTTTGAAAGAAAATTCTTCATGATTGTTTATATTGAAATAGTTTTTGTGAGAGCAATAGAAATATATAGGTAACAGTTCAATTCATTTTCTTATTCAATTATACATAATTTCTGAAATCCAAACTATAACCGTTATAACTGAGACAGTCAATTTAATGTAGATGATTCTTTTGAAAGAACAATTGAGATTTTTTTATTGTTTTAATTTGAGTTATTCACTTCCAATCAATTTCAGCAATATATTTGGAAAACCGTCGTCGTTTTCAACCGCAGCCAATCTGAAACTATTAAATGAGGTTTATTGTTTTCGTTGCTTAATTGTAAATAATTACTCCATGCTGAAATTTCGAAGCCTATGCGAAATTATAGATAACCTAAGACACTATAATTTGCAAAGCTTAGCGTCAAGTTCTCACATGAACTGTGCTTCATCTTCAAATCAAGAGATATCCTAGTCTGTTGCATATAAAGCGTATGGAATTGACGCTTCGTCGTTATATATTATTTACAAGATTACTGAAACTCTACTCTCTACCTATATTTTCGAGGATTAAGTTCAAAACCAAACTGTTGTTTAGACTGCAGCATGATACTTGAGGAGTCTTGCTCAGTTTTCCTTCAGATATGCCTCATAATAATGGCAATTGGGTATCATTAGCCAATTAGGAGATAAAAAATTGAAAGCACAGGATTGGGTTACGATATATGAAAATGGTAGCGTATAGCTTCTTGAAATATTTTCATAAATAATTCTAGGAAGAAGACATTAGAATAATTCAGTTTACATCGAGTAACTTATAAAGATGACCTGATAAATTTTGTGCGTGATAACAAAAACAATATTTTTTTAAATTTGTTTTCTTTTAACTTCTTAGCATAATCGTTAGAAATATTAATACACTTTCAATTGCATTTTTTCCGAAAATAATAGACTACTCCACTTTATCGAGAGTCAACAAGTAGATGCGGAAGTGGTTTTTACCTCCTTTTAAATAAGATATTTAAATTCTTGAAGAATTTTCCTTGTTCACTTTATCTAATATTTTAAGGCATTGCTTGTCCCTACAGCCCTACCAAATTGACTCAATTGAATTTGTGTGTAAAAAGAACAAAAATGAACAGTAAATACTAGGTACCTACTTAAGTGACAGAGCACTCCTGCTCGCTCGTCTTTTTTAACCCCCGTTTGTGAATTTATTGATATAATGATAAACATGCGAGAAGTTTGATTTATAATATCAGTGCTTGAATAAACAGTGCTATTTTTGCAGAAGTATTTTATGCACTGCTGCCATAAGAATGAATCCACATTTTGTCAAAAAATTTATAGATATATGCTTCTCTAACAAATTGTTTATGTTGTGAAACGTCAAACTTAACCATCTCCTTTTTTTCACATATTTCAACAATACTGGTTATTTAAGAGGAAAATTTGCATTGACAGTGAATTTAATACATCACAGATGAGATCTTTCATCACAGAAATGAATCTGCATTGACAGTGAATATAATACATCACAGATGAGATCTTTCATCACAGAAATAAAGCTGCATTGACAGTGAATATAATACACCACAGATGAGATCTTTTATCACAGAAATGAATTTGCATTGACAGAGAATATAATACATCACAGATGAGATCTTTCATCACAGAAATAAATCTGCATTGACAGTGAATATAATACACCACAAATGAGATCTTTTATCACAGAAATAACTATTCCTCTTGAACTGGGTTAATTCTCCGTGGTTCACCGCAAGATATGAATTCCAGTACGGTATCAACAACAGCCAGCTTCATTGAAATTTTTTCACACTTCAATTAATTGAAAAAGCTCATTTCGAAACGAATAATTTGGATTAATTCATGTTGTTAATACTAAATATTGATGTATGTGCAAGAGCGAGGAAGGAATTATATCGGTCGATATTTTGCAATCAAGGAAACTAGAGTAAACAATGTAAACATGTGAACCAACGATTATTACGCACCGTTAAACAAACATCGCAAATTCCAGGGTAATCTAGAATTCACATGAAATTATTCTGCAGTACATATTCATTGTTCATCAAGTCGAAGTTAATTACCATACACAAGTTATTCAGAAACAGCTTGGCAATGTTTGGTTAACACTCACTTCAGTCAGCGAAAATTAATTGATATATTTCGGCAAGACGCTGTTATGCGTTTCCTTAATTTATTGACTATTAATAAACGTTCCAGGCGTACTCCACACAAACCAAAAATAATAATTGCTCTTCGAAAACGTACGCTTGAAAATATCGAACATCCAGTGAACCAGTGTCTGTATTCGAAGGGAGCTCGAAGGAAATTATTTCAGTCACCTATTTCATTTTATTATTTATTCATTTATTAAGATTTGATAGTTGATATTTATAATAGAAAACAAAATATAAATTCACATACATGGTACCTATATTTCCCAGTTACAATATAAGTTTTCCACTGTTTTAATTTTTCCATATGAAATTTATCTAGGCTCCAATTATATTAAAAGTTTTCAACTTCTTTTTCAATTGAAAGTTCTTTTCTGATCTGAATATAATTTGAGTTGTAGGTTTGTTATGAATAACAATTAAATTGGGGAGTCTATTATAAACTGAGAAACTCATACGTGTGTGTCGTTGATAGTTCTGAGATAAGGATATAATTGCTACATTATCCCGATATATATATATATATATATATATATATATAATATATATACACACATATATATATATATATATATATATATATATATATATATATATATATATATATATATATATATATATATATATATATATATATATATATATATATATATATATATATATATATATATATATATATATATATATATATATATATATATATATATATATGTATATATATATATATATATATATATATATATATATATATATATATATAAATATAGTGTTAGAATTTTAACAAGATGTAATTAAATGAACGAGAAATAGGACCTCTTAAATCTTCAAATCAACATTCTTGCCTACAAGTCATCGCTATTCAGAATTGGTGAATTATCTCCAGTTTAAATAAAAATACTTACAAAAGCTCAAAAAAAAAGGACGGAATAGTGTTAGAATTTTAACAAGAAGTAAGTGAATGAACGAGAAATAATATGACCTTTTAAATTTTTATATCGACATTCCTGCCAACAATTAATGGCTATTTGGAATATTTAATGATTTATCTACAGTTTAAATAAAAATACTGACCAAATCTCGTAAGAATAGGACATAGTAAAGTGCTAGGATTTTAAAAAGATGTAATTACATGAACAAGAAATAATATGACCTGCCTACAATTCATCGCTATTCAGAATATTTAATGAATTATCTACAGTTTAAATAAAAATACTGACAAAATCTCGAAAAAAAGGACCTAATAAAGTGCTAGAATTTTAACAAGATGTAATTACATGAACAAGAAATAATATTACCTTTTAAATTTATATATCGACATTCCTGCCAACAAGTCATCGCTATTTTTTGCAGTTTGAATGATAATACTGACAAAATCTCGTAAGAAAAGGACATAATAAAGTGCTAGAATTTTAACAAGATGTAATTACATGAACAAGAAATAATATGACCTTTTAAATTTATATATCGACATTCCTGCCAACAAGTGATCGCTATTTAGAATATTTGGTGGATCTTCAGTTTAAATAAAAATACTGACAAAATCTGGAAAAAAGGACGGAATAAAGTGATAGAATCTTAACAAGAAGTAATTACATGAACGAGAAATAATATGACCTTTTAAATTTTTATATCGACATTCCTGCCTACAATTAATAGCTAGTCTGAATATTTGGTGAATCATATACAGTTTAGATAAAAATACTGACAAAAAAAGGAAAGGACATAATAAAGTGTCAGAATTTTAACAAGATGGAATTAAATGATCGAGAAATAAAATTTATAAACATGTGAGTCTAAAATACCCTCATTATAGACAAACCGACAAAACGCCCACAGTTGCGTGATAAAATTTATATAACGTTGGTATGCAAATTAACTCGAAATAATACGCTCAACTATGTAGCAACTACTCCCATATTTTATATCCATTTATATTATATTATACTAGTGGATTAGAGTTTTGAATTTTCAAGGTCATCTTGGAAATGATTTTCTTATTTAGTGTTTATTATGCTCAATCTCTTCAGTCACGATACAAAAGATGATAACTTATCGAAGCATTTTGAATATGTTCACATAATAATTCGAAAACTGCCAAACTCATTTAATCTGATATAGAAGTCTTTTAAGTCCTGCTTGAATTATTAAAACAGCAGCTTTTCTGATAGAAAAAAAAGAGTATATTGAAAAGCGCCAAACCTTGCAAAAAAGAAGTATTCAAGTGAAGCAAACAAAAAATCACCATTTGATTTCTTTACTAGCACCAAATATATTCTTTCAGAATTGTTTTCAGGTTAAGAACTAATAATTATATTATTGTAAATAAAACTTCACATACTTCGATTTTCAATATATTTTGTTAAAATGACAATTGTTTCGCCAAACATAGTGGCTTTTTCAGATGTATAATACATACTAACATTTACAACGAGAATATTGAAAGATGAAGGAAGGGACTATACAATAAGAATGGGGAAAACCTAAACGTAATCACTTGGCAGGTAGAAAGTACAATTCAATAATTTATTAAATTACCAATTAGATATGAATAATTCAGCGTAGTTAAATCTTTTCTAGATGTAATATTGAATACTTGTGCCTGTTGTGTTTTTCCCAAGTCATCAACAGTTTGTACTTTCTACCTGCTAAGTAATTACGTTAAGGTTTTTCCCATTCTTATTCCCTTTCTTCATATTTCAATATTCTTGTTGTTAAAGTAAGTACGTAATATACATCTGAAGATGCCACTGTGTTTGGCGTAACAATTGTCATGTTAACAAAATATAGTGAAACTCGAAAACTGTGAAGTTTTATTTACAAGTGATTAAAACTGACACTGATGCATTGATAAGGTAATTTGAAGTGGAAACTTGGGAAAGCGTATGTAGTGAAAATAATCCAGAAATAGCAACACATAATTTTTATGAGAAATTTCAATCCTACGTCAAAACTAGTCAAACAACTGAAAATATTAATATTAAGATCAAATTTCACAAAAAAATTAAACCATGGATAACAAATGGCTTAATTAATTCTATAAAAACTAGAGACAAACTAAAAAAACAACTGCAAAAAAATTACACAACGGAAAAAGCAAATTACTATAAAACGTTTCGGAACAACTAAAATAAAATAATATCCAAAACCAGAAACAACTACTATAGAAATGAAATAAACAAAAATAAAAATAACCTAAAAAAAACATATAAAATAATTTCAGAAGCAACCAATGAAAGATCTAAAAAGGGTAATAATCTTCAAATTGTTAACAGTCAACTTGAAAAATTTCAAAATGACAAAGAAATGGCAACCTACTGTAATGCCTATTTTTCTTCCATTGGTATCGAAATGCATGAAAATATTCCCCATTGTAACACAGTGTTTCCCGTAAACCCAATAAATAAATCAATGTTTCTAAAACCAGTTTCGGAAAATGACATCATCAGATATATAAATAGTCTAAAAAATAATAGCGCTCCTGGATTCGACGGTATAACTGCTAAATATCTGAAACTATTACATCCCTATTTACTGAAACCCATAAAACATATTATAACTCTTATATTTAATTCTGGAATTGTACCAGATGAATTTAAAACCTCTGTAATAACACCCATCTATAAGGCTGGAAATCCTAATCTAATAAGTAATTACAGACCAATCAGTTTCATTAGCAATTTAGCGAAAATATTTGAGAAATGTTTAAAGGAAAGATTAATGGACTACTTGATAACCAATAACCTACTCCCTAAACATCAATATGGATTTACCGAGGGTCTAAACTCAAGTGATGCCATGCATGAATTAACATCACATGTTGCTGATGAAATGAATAAGAATAATAAATGTATAGCAGTATTCCTGGACCTAGCAAAGGCCTTCGACACGGTATCCTATCGAAAACTCCTTGATGTCCTAGAACAAAATGGAGTGAGGGGTCTTGTGCTGAGGGTCTTTGAAAACTATCTAACGAACAGAAAGCAAAAAGTCAAAATTAGGGAAACTGTTAGTACTCCTGAAAATGTACGGATTGGTATACCTCAAGGAACAGTTCTGGGCCCAATACTATTTAACCTATATATTAAAAGCTTAACTGAAATAGATATTCAAGGTAAAGTAATATCATATGCAGATGACACCGAACTTGTCTTTAGTGGTATACATTGGGAAGCCGTGAAGATACGAGCCGTTGCAGGAATTAAACACGTCAAAAATTGACGTGAGATACCTTTAAACTATCACTAAATGTTAAAAAAACAAATTATATTGCATTTTCCAAAACATCTGCTGATCGTCCCCAATATTTAGGTATTATCATCGATCAAAATTTAAAATGGGACTCCCACATAACCTACGTAACGAAAAAACTTAGATACTTAGTTTACAAGTTCTATCTTGTGAAACAATTCCTTAGCTTAGACCTCTTAATAACACTGTACTTCAGCTTAGTGGAATCTATATTACGTTATGGAATCCTGCTATGGGGAGGCTTATATGAAGTGGCTCTGAGACCATTAAATGTTATTCAGAATAGAATTTTAAAAATTATTTTTAAGAAAAGTCGAAGGTACTCTACTCTGCTATTATATAATGAAAAACTTCAAAATATTAGATGCACATACATTCATACCATATGTTGTTATATACACAAACACGAACATTCAAAAAATTATATTAATGATTGTCATATCACTAGAAATGTATCTAACAAATGTATTGAAGTTCCAAAACCAAATAGTGAATTCTTCAAAAATTGCTGGGCCCAAATGTTACAATAACTTACCGATTGAGGTAAAAATGCTGCATAAACCTCACAAATTCAATAAAACTGCCTCAATGTATATTTATCAAAATTCTAGAAATTTCTACAGATATTTTCTGGAATAATATGTATATTTTATATTATGGTAATTGTATATTTTTCTCACATTAGATCCCAAGTTTAACGTTTAAGTTTTTCCTGTGTATTGTATGTAATTCTATCTCTCTTTAGACTTATTGCTTATAACTCTATCTCCTTTTAGACCTCTAAGACCTATTCAAATGGCACATACAGGTTTCCCTAACCTAGGTGCCAAATAAAAGCCATTGAATATTTATCAAGTGTCTATGAATCTAGCATTCTTTTATGTTTTTATCTTTTCTTTGTAATTCAAATTCTATCTAATAGTAATAATAATGTATAACTAGTATATGAATACATGTAAAGAATGTACCTGAATGTAACAATTGGGTTTTGTTGAAATCCAGGAAATGATTAAATTTTATACAATGTTCGGAGAAGCCAGTGGTATTTTTATTCTGTAAAACAGACTTTTTATGTTCTTCAACACGAATGTTTATATTCCTTCCTGTTTATCCAATATAGAAAGCAGGACATTCGTCGCAAAATATTTTGTAAACACCACTGTTTTTTCCGATGTTAGATTTTTCTTTATTATTGACCAAAAATGACTTCAAGTTTCTTTTATTTGTACAAATTGTTTTAACGTTATTTTTCGATAGTAAGAGTAGCAAATTTTGCTACTCAAATTCGGCACATAATTTATTGTATTTTTGTTCTACATTAATAGTTTGCGTAGGGTATATTGAATGCAACAGATACTTTATTCGTTTTTTCCCAATGATCTTATCGATAAGACTCTCATTGTAACCGTTATGGTGGCTAATAATTTAATTGTGTTAACTTCGGTTTAAAATTTTTTTTCCGATAATGGAATAGTGAACAACCTATGTATGAATGAATGGAAAGCACTCAATTTTATTTTAATGTGCTGGTTACTGTCGCTGTGAATTAAAGTATCTGTGAAGGTTGGTTTTCTATGAATGTTGGAAGTAAGATAATTCAAATTCCTAGCAATCTGAACGTCTAAGAAATTCAAGGTACCGTTTTCGTTTTCTACTTCTTTTGTAAATTGAATCGAGTTGTAAAAAGCATATATATATATTTAAGGAAATTATCTAACTGCCTAATAATAATGTAATAATGCTAATGGGCTGTGGTCGATATGGCTTGAATCAGCGTTTCAAGAACTGCGACCACATGGATCATTTGATTTTAACCCTACACGTTCATTTATTACCCAAGGAGGCCGGCAATGGTGTTGACATATCCGATAGCATGTATAATGTACATGTAGTGTTTACCTACGTCATGAGGAAACCTCTGAGAAAAACTTTCGGCAGAGCAGTGGATTCAGGGCCTCTCGAATGCTCAGCGTGTCTAAACTTTCGGTTAACTAGCTCGGTCACAAATGAAACATGTACATCCATATATAGTACTTCTAAAATAGTTGGAGAAATTTATCATATTTAGAATCACCTAGTTTTGGGGAAATTGGCTAGTTATTGAATATATTACATCAGAAACGATTGAAAATAGCTACTAATGGAAGAACCGCCGAGTCATGAAATTTATACGTTCTATAGGGTGAAATGCATCACTGGAAGTCGAAGTATCAAATTAATCAGATCTAATTGAAACAAATGTTCACATTGGAAATACAAGCGTGGATAAATTGAATTGTTGCTACCCTCAATTCATCCAAAAACTGCCGTAAATTTTACGAACTCATCTGAATTCATTCGACATAGCTTTACGCAGTGACGAATCAGAGGAAATCCGATTTGAACATGTTGATTTCCAGGTTTTAATCAACTGATATGAAAATTATACCATGAAAATAATATATTATTTTTCCGGAGTGATACTTTTTGTGGCGAGTCTAAATGTTTGTCGGCTGAACGCAGTGAGGCTGACAGTTTTAGTCGAGCCACAAAAAGTGCTTTTCTCCGAATAAAACATGCGATTTTCCGCAAACAGTGTTCAAACAATAGAATTAAGATCATAGTTTTAAAAAGGATTAGATGTAAAAAACTGTAAAACTAGATTGTTTTGTAGATGTCAAGGCAACACAAATTTGACAAATCAACAAAATAATTGTCAGAAACATTTAAAGTCACTTATCTACGCATTATATTACTGTGCATTTTTGGTAAATACCCGAGTGTTAAGAAATCACTTGTTGTAGTAAAATATATGAAATTTTTCTTATAGATTACATTATGTCCGATTCGGAACCCAACTGTACGCCGCCCGACGTTCTTGAAATTGCAGTAAGCGTACAAAAAAGTACACTTTTTTGTACGCTCACGGCCGGACAAAAATAGTTATTAACGTAACAAGGCCGATATGTAGGAAATAACGGATGAGGTTGGATATTGTAATCCTCGGCTGCGCCTCGGATTATAACTAACCGAATCCGTTATTTGCGTATCGGCCGTGTGTCGTTAAAAATTTTTCGTAATCCCGTTGAAAGATTATATTTTGATTCCGAAGAAAGAAAAAACCCCGTACCTCGCAATTCTAAAGAAAAATCCCAACGTCGTGCATTCTGTTGTCATGGAACAGTTTGACAGTTTTATAAACAACGTCAGTTTTTTGTGTTCTCAAGTTCGCTTTAACGACGACCATGGATGAAATTGATGAAATTGAGGAACAAAATCAAATTCCTTTAGAAATATTGGGATAATCATGTGCAGTGCAGCGAGTGTTGATTAACTGCCGAAAATAACTCAAGAGCGATATCAAAAAGAATATGAAAATTTTGAAATGTGGTGTAAAAGCAAGAATGTAAAGGTGGTTAATGAAGATGTATTATTAGCCTATGCGAAATGAAAATCAGAGGTTTATTCTCCCAACTCAATGTGGACCAAGATTTCAATGTTGTTATTGTAAGCAGAATGATGTTTTGAAATAAATATTTGAACAAGTGATTTCTTAACGACCGCCGGCCGTTATAAAATTATAACGGCCGGCGGCCGTTAACACTGACTTTTCAATTGTCATCTGAATACCGTTAAATCAAAATAACAGTATGGGATTACGAAAAAGTAAAAACAAAAGGACATCTGTGAAATCAATCTTTAACATTGAGAACTGAGGTTAAAAAAGTCGTAATTTTTTGACGTTTGCGGAATTGTTTTTTTGATTCAATTGAAAATATTGTTATATATTTTTACACTAACCTTCTGATACAAATACAAATATGGAAGCGGGTTCCGTATTTGAAGCTGAACATGTATAGTTCCCGGAATCCGCATCATTTGTGTCCCGGATAGTGAGCCGGCTCTGGGTACGGGGACCGGGTTTTGTTTCCACCGAAATTCCTCCCCTAGCGGTGTCGTAATTGATCATGTGCTCATTGTGATACCAGAATACGTATTGTGGCGGCGTGGGGCTCTGAAAAATAAATGAATATCATGAAAAAACTTAGGTAGAAGAGTTCAGTTATGTAATTTCGATAATTGGTTATGATAAATAGATTGAACGAAGAAACAGAAAATTTTCTCGAAAAGTCCGGTAATCAGTGTTTATTGTAAACAACTTTTCGGGATGAGCCGTAGGCGTGTCTTTGAAGTCAGCGAGTCCAACAAAACATTTTCCGGGCTAGTTGCGTACATTATTTTTTCGGAAACCGTGGAGTATCTAGTGGTTTTATCTAGAGGGGGGGCAGCTGTTTGTCCGGTCTAACCATAGTCTTGCAATAAGAGATATTATAAATAAATATATATATATATATATATATATATATATATATATATATATATATATATATATATATATATATATATATATATATAACTGAGATTGAATTCTCGCACATCACTTAGTGAAACATCATAAAGAATAAACTTTAAACTTTAAAATAAAAAGCACTTTGCTTAAGCTTCACTATATGAAAATATTTAGATACTGTATTCAGCAGTAAAGGATAGTCGACATGTTTCGAGTTATGAACTCATTATTTTAAAGTTCACACTTTATTCTATATATATATATATATATATATATATATATATATATTATATATATTATATATACATAATAGTGGGTATCTTATATCCGAGAAAAGTACAGTATTTAACATTTTAACATACTTGGACAAACCTTCCGACAACCTGAAATTGTTTCTTCATAAACAAAATATATAAACCAACAAAAGCATTGGAAAATTGATTGAAAACAACAAATCAAAAATTCATAGAGATGAACGTACTGGTGTTTATAGACTCAACTGTAACGATTGTGAAAAATCCTATATAGGACGTACAATTAGAAATTTCAAAACTCGAATACACGAACACCAACGTAGCTATATTAACTAGAAAACTGACTCTAATTATGCGTGCCATCTTATTCAAGAAAACCATACCTTTAATCACAATTATAAAATATTACATTTAGAAAATAGTCTCCACAAAACTAACTGTTTGGAATCCCTATACATCAATAAATATAAAAATTCCGGAAACCTAGTTAACGACCAGATTGAAGTAAACCCTTCTCCTCTCCTCAATCTGTTCAATGTACCTACCAATAACTCTGAATGAATAGCTTATTGTTATTTAGTTGCTCTAGGAACACCTCTGTTATGTTAAATTTTTCGTATAAATAGATTGTTTTGTAATACCATAATTTAGTATGAGATGAAGTCAATGTTATGACGAAACGCGTTCACTCAATAGATTTTTATTTCAACCTGTGAAAAGTTAGTTTTTATTTCTTTATAAAGTTATGAATATTAACTTTCACCAAGAAAATACCAATTCAATATATATATATATATATATTTTGATTTTCAGGTTCTCGCGGAGATAATCTGGTCGTTTGGTTTCCCGGGTTTGTATTCAGTGGTTCAGTGTATTCACTCCGACCGAGAAGAGCTACTTGGAGATGGCAAATGTGATTTTGCCGAAACGTCGAGCAGACTTCAACGAAGACGAAGCCCATACGCGGATACAAACCCGGGAAACCAGAAGACCATATATATATATATATATATATATATATATATATATATATATATATATATATATATATATATATATATATATATAATATATATATATATATATATATATATATATATATATATATATATATATATATATATATATATATATATATATATATATATATATATATATATATATATATATATATATATATATATATATATATATCTATCTTTCTTCTTGAGTCAGTAACCCATTAGTAGTTCAAAATTCAATCTACCAGATAGTGGTAGTGACCGAAATACAATAAAACTGAACAGTTCTAATGAGAGTAATCTTAAAGAAAGTTAACTAAAAACAGTGCGCTTTAGTCACTATTGATTTCGAAAACTTAAACTAGTTAGATTCCTATATTATATGTCCTTTAGATACTGATCCACCAATACACAAATAAGTGAATTTTGATAGAAGAGATATTCAAATCAAAAGATATTTAAGTACGGAATGAAGGTTTCTCAGCTAACCATTTTTCTCTTCTTCGTTTTTTTTTGTATAAGTTATAAAGAACAATGAATAATGACATCCAGAAGTATTTCTTCATTTTAATGAATCAATCACGAGTACATTGACATCCATCAAGCTAACACCCCTGGATATTTGTTGTATACCCCATGGTGTAGTTGATATTGCTCAGGATGTGACTCACCTCTCGTACCATTTTCTCACCAACAATCTGACCGAGAAAGCGCCACATTGAGTTGGATTGTATGACAACCTACGAGGAACCTGTAGGGCCAAGTTTCAACCTAACAAAATGCATTTTTCGAAATGTTTTCATAAGAGAAGGTTTTCTGGACCCTATGGTAGATTCAAGTAATTTGCCTACCAAGAGCACAAATTTCCGTGCACTTAGTTCTAGATCAGAATAAAATGCCATTGTCTGGTGCATTCCATCGAAGACAGAAAAAATAAACGACAAAGAAAAATGGACACTTTGGAGAGATAACTCCTGCCCAAGGGAAAGAAAGGACCATGAAATGCCGCATATCCTTTCAAAGTTCTTGCCAAGAGTCTACAATTAAGTATGATCAGCTCCTTTGAGCCATGCAGGACATACCTACTGGTAGTTTTCGTGTTTTTTCGAAAACAAGCAACTCGATGAAGATGTAAGTTATTACCCTCATGAATTAACCCTCTCCTTGATGGAAAGGCCTTTGCACCAAAAAGAACGTTTGGCAATAAATAGGTACTGATATATGAATTTAAGTTCGGTAAAAGCCGCTTTTTATCCATATATATTTTAACGATCATCCGACAGGCGGATGTAATGGAAAAAACCAGTTTTTCGTCTACGCTGAAAAACATACAATCATTCGATGCATATAAAAAAAGTTTCTGCAATTTTCTCATATGCATAAAATGCAATTTCGGTGTTATTCTCCTAAACAAGAATATAGGAAAACATAAACTGTAATAATTCCCTTAAATCCATATTTGCCAAGTTTTGCATCATAAAACTTCGAAATATCCAATATTGATATTGTGGAGGATACAATATAAGTTTGATAAATACGCTACACGGACAATTTCCGTATATGACCTGATTTTGCGATACGAGAGGATCGAAAATGAGTTGAGTAATTGTGCAAGATGGCGAAATGATTCGATGTTGTTAGATATATGAAAATAAACCTTCAAATCATGAAAAATAAACAAGTTGACCATAGTCAATTTAATAGCGTTCTCCATTGGTAAAACTGCTGCGGCACTGGAACTCGATTAGTTCTGTCACAAAACTGCCCTTGGGCAGTCCCAATGGATTCTCAAATTTTATAAATTCCGTTTCGGGTTTCGGTAACACTAGAGCTGTTTGTTTTTTGAGGTTATGTTAGTTAAGTTCCGCTTTTTTATTTTTAATCGTAAAATTGAAGTTTTTCTTTGTTTATGAAATGTAAAAAAATTACCCAAGAAATAAACCTTCAATTTGAAATTAATAACGAATTAGTAACCCTTTGTGTCCCTATTGATGACTGGGATACGCTTTTTAAGTTGACAACTGAGTATTTTTATTTAAACTTTTTCTGGCCAGACTGCTCCTTGAGAGAGTGTGCTTTGATTACAGATTACGATGAATTTACCTGTTCTTACATTATTGATTTAATAAATAATGGTATGGTTTCATTGAAAGAATCTCCATCGAATATTTATAGAATGGAAGGTTTTGACAGGTAGGTTGTATGCTAAGGTAACCATGCAGTCAGTAATTTACCTTGTATAAAGTGTATTGATTCACTGATTAAGATTTTTTTCTAATTTTGATCTGTAAAACTTTATATAAGTAATTATAAAATGCAAGATATTTCCTAGGTGATGAAATTAACTATTATTATATGTTAGCTAAAAAAACTGGCAAAACAACTAATTGATATTATAACTCTTGAAGTACATACATTTATTCTCTAAAAATTGGTTCAAGTAACTATATAAAGTTTAAATCATTCAATAACAATTTTCTGGATTATTTTCACACAACAAAATGTATATTCCATTATATTTACCCGTCACGAAGCAGTACAGGAAAAATTTTTTATTAGATCATGGTAAAACTTTATAAAATTATTAATTTAAAGTTCTCAATATTAAGTATTCTTTTATTCATTCAAATCAAATAACTGCACTGACCCCGGCACGAGCTCTCGTACCTCGTGCCAAAAAACATGCACTCAGTTCAATTTCTATTGCCCTAGTTTCCCAATGGATCAAGAACCCTCACACTAAGCTTACCAATGGATCACAAAAATTGCACTCAGTGCGCACTAGTTCTACCAATGGAGAACGCTATAATATATCACATAAAGTGAACTAGAAAAACTCTTCAATAATTTAAAAGTTATCAAACAACTTTCCAAGGGAGCTGGTTATGTGTATTCCGAAGCGCGAAATCTAAATTCCCAATCCAATGGCGAATTATAAAAAACGTCAAGTCACCCTGACTCAAAATCTGCATACAGCTGTTTCGATTTTATTGTAGATCTCATCAGAGCAGCTTATTAGACTCGGAGTGAATTAATTTATTTTTTATTTTTACCCAATACAAATCGCGGTTGGATAACAACCCATAGCGCCCTCCACCAAAGATATTGGCAACCAACAATTCATCGTTTAGATCAAAAATGCAGAATTCAGTCGCGAGAATACATACTTCCTAACATGAAATGTCTACCCTGCAGCTGTTGCGTAGGTGATTCTTTACTTCACTGTTGTATTGTGAAGGTAGATTTCGCGTCTTGGAATGAATATAACCAGTTCTTTTGGAGTTGTTTGATAGTTTTTGAATTATTGAAGAATTTTCCTAGTTCATTTTTACATAAACATTCCATTTCCGTCGATCGTTTATCTGAAAAAAGCATCTTTTGAGATTTATTTTGTGGCAGTTAGAGAAGTTATTCTTCAGGTAACACATTTCGAAACTATGTAAAATGGTACAAAGCTCTGATTGAGGAAAAAATATAAATGCACTCATTACATATTATTTCGTGGAATAGCTCCCACTTACAAACATCAGTACTCGTATCGTGATAGTAATTGTAGAGGTCACATAAAGTTCTGCTTTGCACTTGGTATGCCAATGGCTGTAGATTGACGCTGAATTAATTAATATCGATGATATGGAGACATCGTCCACTAACAGAAATAATCTGTTTAATTTTCACCTTGGTATATCTCATTTGAGATCGCACAACACCGAATAGTTTGAAGGATTTAATTGTAATGCAAATGTTTTACATATATTCACTAAAAAAGGTGATGTTGCTATTGACATAATATGTTACGAAATATCATAACTAATTGTTTTTATAATTAATTGAATCTAATTGTTCAGAAGAGCAATGGCAAGATAATGGAGCATAGAGGAAAAAAACTGTGCGTTTCATTCTACTTCAAGAATGTGTTAGAGAGGTGGGCTGCAGATGCTACTTTAGTTATATTTCAAAGAATTGAAATTAGATAAATATACATTTTTTATTTCTAACAATGAAGTTAAGTTTATGAATAAAATTAAGGGTGGATGGTAGTCAGGATGCCAAATATTCTATTGAATATGATGAGATCTATATAATTATTGAGATTGCAGTTACCTATGGTGATAAGATAGTTATTCAAAGTTTAATGTTTTCGAAGTCAGTTGTAAAACTGATTTATATTACAGATGTTAATAATTTTATTAATTATGACGAGAAATACATAATTATTGAGACTGCAGACTCATCAAGGACTCATCATCATGGTGCTGATGAGACAATTATTCGAGCAAGTTTTGTATTTTTTCAAAATAAATTGTAAAACTAATGAATCTGCATTGCTCAATTTATTTATTTATTTTTTTTATTTTATTTGCTCAATGATTGTTGTATTGTTGAATTGAATCTGCAGGAGTCCGACTAGATCTCCACATGACACGACATCATCTATGTCAGCGTTGCCAAGTTGTAATATGAATTTTACAAAGAAGTTTTATTTGGTATAAGTTAGGTTATATTATCGATTTCCACTATTTTAATAGTAGAAGGAAACGTCTGACCAACGATTTTTGTATTTCTTTCTTGCTGTTCATTGCTGTACTGAATAAGATGCTAACATCAACTGAGACAATTATTATTCTGGAAATAAAAACCCTAATTCACTGGAAGAACGATAAAGCACAGAACTAGAATGTGTTCTAAAAGACGCGATAACATGGGTAAAACATAAATTCAATCATTTGGATTCATACTCTTAAAATTTGATCTAAATATTTAGTTATAAGTAATAATGGGAACTAGAAGCCGATATTGCTAACTGGAAATGACCATATAAACATAACCATAGAATAATTCTGAAGCAGTATTTCAGCGTTGCATTATAATCTTGTTGGGACAAGCTTAGGTCATTATCAGTATCGTGAAAGAAGCACAAGTTAATAATTAACATCTCTGTAGTACCTATTTCTCTGAACCATCGAAGATAAAAAATTCAATTTCGATTCGCTAGACACTAAGATCCGATATCTTCACAAATAATTCATAGCTTTGATCTTTCTTAATGAGTTCTTGATGATATTCTGACGGAAATATGTTAGAGATGGAACTAAAACGATTATAAATCAAGAAGGAAATTCACTCGACGGTCCCCTCGCTATGCCATTTCGACCGAATTATTTCACGCCTAACAAACGACATTTCGGTATGGGGTTTGTTCTCCTAGGATGACAAGACGTATGCCCATTCTTTATCACAACCTCTCCCCACGAATTCCTAGAGAACGATATATTTTTGCTCATTAACCCTGGAAGACGGGTGTGTTTTTCGGTAACGTTTTTCGGGAATTGATGAGTGGGAAAAAGGATAACGGCTTCAATCACGGCTACCAGCGGGAAAATGGTCCGTTATCAGGGCATGCAGGCTAAGAAAATTTCGGAGTGTGGTCCGTAATTGATAGTGGATATTCTTTCGCAAAATTTTCTGTTAATCCTAAATCTGTGTACTTGCTCAAATATGATATAGAATTTTTATAAATATAATAATGAAACACTAGTTAATAAGAATTTTGAACAAAAACAAAACTTGAATTTACGTTTATTGTCACAAAAATACTTGGAAAAATATAACACTGCTATTGCAATTTCGGTCACTAGACCATCATCGGGCAGATTGAGTTAAGAACTGAGTACATAATTATAGATTTGCGCTTACGGGTGGAAAATAATTATTGCAGGTACCTAAATAGACAAGATGAACACATTTCAAGAAGGGCTAACAGAAGTGGATTTCCCAAATTGGTGAAATAAAATGTTAGAAAAATCATTATTTTTGAATACACTGAATATAGGAGAATATAACAAGTGAATCTGGTCGTTCAGCAAGATATCTTTTGCATTATGATTGAGTTTAAAAATTTCTAATGATTCTAAGTAGGTAAGTTTGGTTCCTTTCGGTAATTTGTGCATAATTTGAAAGTTATCTATTTGTGGAAACGGGTGGTGATTTTCACGGCAATGATTTGAAACCGTTGAATCCGTTTTATGTTTCCAAAAAGATTGTTGGTATTCTTTAAAGCTTATCTTGAACGATCGACCAGTCTGACCTATATACACTCCTTTACATACAGGACAAATCAACCTATAAACTCCTGAAATTTCAAATTTTCAAATCGCAGTGTAATATTTTTCCAAGTATTTTTGTGATAATGAACGTATTAAATTCATGATTTGTTTTTGTTCATCATGTTAAATTATCACGTAGTAACGACGGATTCCATCAACTATTTGAATAAGAATTTTCACAATATAGTTCTTATGTCATATGCGTAGCATGCTTTCAGTTGAAGTCAAGAAACTCTTTATGCTGGATGCTTTCATAAATGAAAAGAATACACTAATTTAATTTGACATAGTCTTTGAAATAATTGTGGAATATAAGAAAATTAGATAAACTTATGTGCGTGTAAAATGGCGAAGGAATTGGTACTCCAGGTTTAATGCAATATTACTTTGTTCATGAACCAGAATTGTGTGTACTTCAGAATATTTATAATTATGTGCTTTGTATTATCTCTTTAATATTCTGACCTATGTGA